>JAJTUV010000650.1:1200000-1597500 GCA_021653895.1 Mastomys natalensis
GGGATGGGCAAGGTGTGGGGCTAGGGAGCTGCTGCCATCTTGTCCTTGAGCTGGAGAACACGTGGAGAGAGAGAGAGAGGGAAGGGAGGATAGAGAGAGAGAGAGACAGGGAGAGGCCTAGGTTTTTTTTGAGCTAGGCTGGGGGTTACTCACTGTCCCATGGAGAGGTTCTTGCAGGTGCCAGGAGGGGGTGCTCTTGGAGCTGGCTTTGTTTGCATCCTCTACCACTTGCAGAGGGAAAATGATGATGGCCTGGAGCACGCCAGTGGGTGTGAAGTTGGCTGTTGCACTGTTGGTCTGCATGTCTGTCATGGCTTAGCCAGCTGGAACCGCAGCTCAGCAAGGCAGAAGCATGGAATCTTGGCTGAGTTTTTTCCCCGGTGAGCACAGCGGGGGAGGGGGTGGTGTGAACCTGGCGTGGGGAATTTTCACTCAGTCTTGTTCCTTGGGGGTGGGCTCAGGGGAATCTACGCTGTGCTGTGAGAAGCAACAGGCCAGCACGCAGAGATTGGCTGCCGTTCTGGGGGTCTCAGATGCCACTGGGAGCCCATAGCGGGCGCTGAGAAAGGCAAGGGGGACAGTGAGAGTTCTGGCTATGAGCCCTGTGGGGAAAGCTCGCTTATTATACTTGCTTAGCAGACTTGGCCCAGTTAGTTTGTTTGAAGAAGTGGGCAGTTTCTTGCAGTCCTGTCACTATTCGAGCCCCACATTGGTCTCTTCAGCTGCAAGTCCCTCAGCAGAAACACAGGGAGGCTTTCCATGACGACAGGCCCCAATAACATGAGAAAGTCTAAAGAATCAAGATATTCTCCCACGGCCCGGCAGTTGATCACCAGGATGACCCCTTGAAAACAGAAGCAGTTATTAGACTAAGCCTGTGGTTCTCAATCTGTCATTTTTTTGACTCTTTCGGGGGTCAAACCACTCTTCACAGAAATTCCCTAAGACCATTGGAAAACACAGATATTTACATTATAATTCATAACAGTAGCAAAATTACTGTTATGAAGTAGCAACAAAATATTTTTATGGTTGGGGCTACCATGAGAAACTATATTAAATGGTCACAGAATCAGGAAGGTTGAGAATCACTGGGCAAAGCCATGAGCAGCAAGAACATTTTTCTGTATAAGGCTGTAGGAATCTTGGAATCTTGGAAAAACAGAAATATCTTTGGTCAACACCTGAAAAAGTGTGATTCCTTTATTCCAAAGAATGACACAGGTTTGGACTATGGAAAGGCAGTTAATTTCCAAGGAAGATGACATAACATGAGGTTTTTCTGTTTTTCTTCCATCAAGCACTTCAGATATCTACTGGGTAATATGCGTACCTCTGTAGGCATAAAGTTTTTATGCGTTGTTGTGTTTAAAGATTATCCTTGTGTTATTCTAATATTGATTTCTCTGCCTTCACATCTTGTTTTATTCCAGACACGACATTTCAATGTTTATGTCTAGAATCTCCTTTCTTAAGCTTGTGTAAACAATTCTTATCATTCATTCTCTGGCTTGTCAATCAATGCTGATCACCCAAATGGCTGAACAGAAGAAAAGAATAGGGCAGAAACTTCTACCAGCCAGGGAAGGAAAGAGAGAGAGAAGGAGGGAGATTCAGATTGGCCATGAGGAGAGTGTCCAAGAAAGCACCATGAAAAAAAACACTTGAAGCCCAAAGAGTAAGATCAATAATAATAATAATAATAATAATAATAATAATGTAAATATCATGGGGTTGGAACTGGGAGATAGCTAGATTAGCATGGGAGATTAAGGTAGATCATTACTGCCTGGGATTGAGGTACAGCTTGAAATGAATCTTTGTTTCTCTGTGTAGTTATTGGGACTAGCAAAGGTAAAGAAACACAGCCACCATATTAATTCACTGTTAATCTGTGAATTAATGGGACTGCTTACAACAGCCACAAAAAAAACATCTTTCAATAGCAGCAGTGTATAGTAATGATCTCAATTTTCCAGAAAAAGAGAAAAGATTGTATTAAAAACAGGATCTGTATTTTGTCTATCTCTAAAAAACACATTGCTATCAAATAAAGGTATTAGTATATAAATGGTTTATTTGGTCTAACAGCCATATAAGAGACATCCTGCTAAATAATAAGGAATATACATTCTTCTCACCAGCACATGGTTCTCAAAAACATAGTTCACATATTAGGACATAAAGTATGTCTCAATAAGAATGAAAACATTGGGGCTGGAGAGATGGTTCTGATGTTTGCTGCTGTTTCAGAGGATCCAAGTTTGGTTCCCAATTCAGGTGACTTGAAATCATGTGTAAAAACAGCTTCAAGGAATTTGATGCCCTCTGTTGGCCTCTGTTGGTACTTGCACACATGTGAACACATGCACACAGAGAAACCCATACCTACACAATAAAAAACAAAAATAAATATTCAGAAAACATACAGGAAAGTTGAAGTAAATCTTCTAATCTATTTGACCACCAAAGAATAAAGCAAGATTTTAACAGCACAAAAAATACAGTGAGTACATACCATGTGTGTTCTTTTGTGTCTGGGTTACCTCACTCAGGATGACGTTTTCTAGTTCCATCTATTTTGCCTGTGAATTTCATGAAGTCATTGTTTTTAATAGCTGAGTAGTACTACATTGTGTAAATGTACATTTTTTGTATCAGTTCCTCTGTTGAAGGACATCTGGGTTCTTTCCAGCTTCTAGCTATTATAATAAGGCTGCTATGAACAGAGTGAAACATGTGTTTTTGTTATATGTTGGAGCAGTTTTGAGTATATGACCAGGAATGTATAGCTGGGTCCTCAGGTAATGCTGTATCCAATTTTCTGAGGAACTGCCAGATTGATTTCCAGAGTGGTTGTACCACTTTACAATCCCACCAACAATGTAGGAGTGTTCCTCTTTCTCCCCATCTTCACCAGCATCTGCTGTCACCTGAGCTTTTGATCTTAGCCATTGTGACTGGTGTGAGGGGGAATCTCAGGGTTGTTTTGATTTTCATTTCCCTGATGACTAAGGATGTTGAGCATTTCTTTAGGGACTTATCTGCCATTCGAGATTCCTCAGTTGAGAATTCTTTGTACTCCATTTTTAAATAGGGTTATTTGGTTCTCTGGAGACTAACTTCTTGAGTTTTTTCTATATATCGGATATTAGCCCTCTGTTGGATATAGGATTGGTAAAGATCTTTTCCAAATCTGTAGACTGTCATTTTGTCCTGATGACAATGTCCTTTATCTTACAGAAGCTTTTCAATTTTATGAGGTCCCATTTGTCTATAGTTAATCTTAGAGTCTGGGCCATTGGTGTTCTGTTCAGGAATTTTTCCCCTGTGCTGATGTGTTCAAGGCTCTTTCCCATTTTCCCTTTTATTAGATTCAGTGTATTTAGTTTTATTGAGTGAGGTAACCCAGTCACAAAAGAACACACATGGTATGCACTCACTGATAAGTGGATATTAGGAAAAAAAGCTCAGAATACCCATGATACAACTCGCAGACCATATGAATCTCAAGAAGGAAGATCAGAAGTAGGATGCTTCAATCCTACTTAGAAGGGGTAACAAAATAATCATGGGAAGTAGAAGGAAGGAGGGACTTGGGAGGGAGAGAGGAGGGGGAGGAAAAAGGGGGGCAGGATCAGGTGTGGGAGGAGATGGGGGAGAAGTACAGAGTGTCAGGAAATTGAATAGAGGTGTGTAGCAGTGGGGGATTGGGAACTGGGATAGCCACCAGAAAGTCCCAGGTGTCCCGAAAGCAAGAGGCTCCCAGGACCCAAAGGGGCTAGCATTAGCTGACATACTCAACAAAGGGGAGAGAACCTGTAGGGACCATATCCAGAGGTTAGGCACGGCCCTGGGTTGAGGGATTGGGTCATCCACCAGCTCAAACATTTTAGCCCAGAACTGTTCCTGTCTAAAGGAAATACAGGCACAAAGAGTGGCGCAGAGACTGAAGGAAAGGCCATCCAGAGACTGCCCCACCCGGGGATCCATCCCATATGCAGCCACCAAACCCAGTCACTATTATGGATGCCAAGAAGTGCTTGCTGATAGGAGCTTGATATGGATGTCTCCTGAGAGGCTCTGCCAAAGCCTGACTAATACAAATGTGGATGCTCCCAGCCACCCATCGGACTGAGCATGGGGTCCCCAATGGAGGAGTTAGGGGAAGGAGTGAAGGAGCTGAAGGGGTTTGCAACCCCATAGGAAGAACAACAATATTAATCAATCAGGTCCCCCAGAGCTCCCGAGGACTAAAATAGCAATCTAAGTACACATGAAGGGACTCATGGCTCCAACTGCATGTGTAGCAAAGAATAGCCTTATCCGGCATAAATGGGAGGAGAGGCTCTTGGTCCTGTGAAGACTCAATGACCCAGGGTAGGGGAATGCTAGGGTGTTGAGGTTGGAGTTGGTGAGTGGGTGGGGGAGCACCCTTATAGAAGCAAGGGGAGGGACAATGGGATGGGGGTTTGCAGAGGGGAAACTGGGAAGGGGGATGACATTTGAAATGTAAATAAATAAAATTAAAAAAACACAGGTAGTGCACAAACTCATAGATCTTAAACAATATGTTTGAATGATACAGACCATTAAAGAAAAAAGGGGAAAATGCTCAGAGTTTAATAAAAATGAAATCTCATATATTCATACCCATGGGATACAATAAAGGCAGTCCTAAGAGAAAAGCTCATAGCTGTAAGTGTTCACATCAACAATTCTGAGTGAGCATTGTAAGTGTGTAAAGATGCATATTGAAGAAGCAAGCAAACAAAACCCCTAATGTAGTATATAGAAAAAGATAATTAAGGTCAGGACAGAAATAATAAAATATAAACATACAAACAAACAAAAAAACTCTACAAAGTATCAATTGAATTGAATAATTAATTCTTTGAAAATACAGATAAAATGTAAAATGTAAAAAGTTCTTTGAAAATATAAAAAGTAAAATAATTTGACAAACTGTTTGTCAAATTAACCATGACAGACAGAGAGGACACAAATGAATAAAATTAGATATTAAAATGGCATCCATTACAAGAGAGAGCAACAGAATTCATAAAACAATGAAATATACCTCAAGAATCAATGTTCTGCCAAATTGGAAAATCTAAAAGAAATATATACACAGCATAATTAAACCAGTTAAGAAATAGTAATTCCAATAAACCTGTAAGAACTGGCAAAATTGAAGATAACAATTTAAAAATCATCCAAGTTAAATTCTCATGTCAGATGTATTTGCTGTACAATTTTACCAGAACCTCAAAGAAGAAGCAACAGCTCAAGAAGCTAATGCAAAATATTGATGTGATAGACAGGATTGACTAAAGGCATGCTCAGCTTGAGCCATGAGATTTTAGTTCAAAATAAGGAAAGGAAACTAAAGATGCCTTAGTATAGGACTCTGCTTTTGTAGGTGCCCCTTTCGGTGGCTAAAATTTTCCCCAAGACATTTTTTTTAAAATTATTCTTTAGAGGAAATGGAATGAAGTCTATTTTCTGAATATACTTCTGGCTGTATGGAGACTCTTTTATTTTTTTCCAGTTTAGCTTTTTATTAAGTATCCTAACAGAGTTTTAGTAAAAAAGGAGCAATGTCATCATCAGACTCATTGTTTTTTCTTACCACTTCTCAGCTGTGGCAATGGTGGTGGAGTGATCAGGACTGACTGCAGGTGTGGAACCAGTAGTTAGAGTAGTTCACCAGCCTCAACACTACAGATGAAGCTCTCAATGTTAACAATGGCCAGGGAGCTTGCAAAAGTGTCCGTCCCAGAAGGTTCAGCATTGACGCTAGATGCTTGAATGAGAGCACTGATATCATCCTCAGTGTGAGTCATCTCATCTTTGTGCAGGATGAGGGAAGAGTGGATAATAGGCAAGTTAAAACCCAAGGCCATTATGTGAACTGGCTGGTGGTGCTAGGAACTGGAGGAAGCAAGGGACTCAGCTTCCTCAGAAAGTCAGAGCACTTTGGCAGCAGCTGAGCAAAACTGGTGACACCTGATTGAAACTTCTTATTAAAGCAAATAGTTCTTATATCATCAAAGTGATCTACTATAGGTTATTTTCTTCCAATTGTAAAAACATTTAAAGCATATGTAATTATTATATAAACTCTGAACAAACACTGACATTTGCAAGTTTATATAGCCCTGAAAATATAGACTTACTATCTGTGGACTCCAACGCCCAAGATGGTCAGGCAGACAGGCTTCTTGAAAGGACAAGTTGCTTCTCATATTGCAATTGCACTGATCAGGATTTCAAACTTAACCAAAATTAAAACGTGAGAAACTCAAACCATCAGAAGAGTTCTCTTGTGATGATGAGCAGGCAGACAGGATGGCAGGACAGACAGACTACTTATTTACTGTCCAAATGTCCTTCTTTGACTTTTTTTTCTTGAGGAGGTTTTATGGACCCTGTTCCTAGCAGGAGCAGTAGGAACTTCACTAGAGTCTTGATTCTTTTTGTCCTGTTTACTCTGGTGTATTTAATTAAAGGAATTAGCAATGTTATTCAAAAAGACTCATAATTTGCAGTTAGCTATTGATATCTAAAAAGATCCTATTCAAATTAAGCTAGACCTATCTGAGGGAACCATGATTTCTAGGCCTTTTAGTATTTCTAATTCCCTGATTCATATTAGTGAAGTCTTATCTCTACAGAAGAAATATTTAGGTTTGTGTATCCATGTAGCTTCATATAATCATATATCATATAAATGTTATATGCCATTTATTTAATAATAAATGATTCTAAAGGAGTTGAGATTGCATTTGTCTTTGAGGTCAGCTGCAATGTAGATGAGAGCAGCAGGTGCCAGTTTTAACTCTTTTTATAAGGTTCTGACATAGCCTGGCCAATGTAACCTTAAGTGTAATGGTTGGCCCAATGACTGGGCTCCCCATGTTGCATTGAATTAATATTATTCTCCAAGGGTCTAGGAAATTCTACTCATTACTTCGAAATGCAAGTGCCAGTTGGATCCGTAGGTGTAATGTTGTGTGCCATAGCCTACATTGATGCTTCTGTGGAGACCAACTGCCTACATCTGCCCAGGGGATACTTCAGCCACACCTTCCCAGTCTATAGTTAGACTTCCCAAATCCTCCTCCAGGGTCTAGCCTGGTAAGTACCATGACATCTTCACCTCTTCGTCTTTTCCACAGCAAAAACATAGGAAAAATGAGACATCATGAAAAAACAAAAAACAAAAACAAACCTTTGAATTATAGGCAAAGATGAAGAGGAATGACTCCACGTCAATGGCATAGAGCAGATGCTTCAACAAGGTCATAGAAGAAACTTTCTAAAATTAAGGAAAGACTCACCCCCACCCATTCAAATACAAAAAGCACACAGAACCCTGAAAAGACAAGTCTAGAAAAGAAAACACCATAAAATATCATAGGCAAGAGTGGGTGGGTGGGTGGGTGGGGGACCACCATCATGGCAGTAGGGAAGGGGAGATGGATAGGGAGATTCCAAGGGAAACCGGGAAAGGAGATAGTATTTGAAATGTAAATAAAGAAAATATCTAATAAGAAAAAAAATACTAAGTATACATAACAAAGAAAGTGTATTGAAAGCTACAAGAAAAAAAGATACTACAAGTCACATATGTAGAGGAAGTTTAACCCAGCAATGTGGCTGCTCTAGTAAGGGATCACATCCAAAGATCTGACTCTACATGATCTGGCTGGAATACAGACATGCTCTGGAAAACATGCAGTATGATATAGCTAGAATACAGACACATTCTTAGCACACCTGTTTAATCCTTAACAATGAAGGTAAGGTTAGTTTGTAGAAGAAAGCAGACATGTTTGAAAGTGACATCTAATTGTAGGGCCAACAAAGTGATGAATCAGAGAAGATTTGACAGAATGTGTCAGAGATAGGATATGATCAATCCTTATGAGAACAACATAGGAAAGAGAAGCTACTTAAGAGAAACACAGGGAGAAGGTGTTGTGATGTTTGTGGCAGTTTTACTGGGACAGTTTTACAGAGACAAAGAACAAGTTAGACACAGGTGAAGACAGAACAAACCAAAGAATGAGAATGATCCAGAAGATTAGAACACATTGCCAAAGTTAGTCTGAGGTCAAGCAGAGCAGTTCAGTGAGAAGTTGAGAGAAGCCAGATTGAATCAGTCAGCTTGGAAGATTCTATTGTACAGAGGCTAGAAGCTTCCAGGCCCAGGCTTGGGATAGTTAGAACAGAGAAAGAAATGCTCTGGGTTTAGCCCAAGCCACGTATTCATACAGCTTGGGTATGGCTCCCATCTCACCCCTCCATCTGAGGATATAAAAGTGACTTTTACACATATAAATGAAAAACCATTTGAAAAACAGCTGATAAAAAAAAAAAAAAAAAAAAAAAAAAACAGCTGATTTCTCAATGGAATCTTTGAAAGTGAGAAGAACCTGAAGCATAGTCATAAAAGACTACAACATCCAGCTAACAAAAACTATATTCAGCAAAATTCTCTTTCATGATTGAAGAAAAAATAAATTTCTAGGATATAAATAGTCTAAAAATTTGTATCAAAGAATCCAAGCCTAAGGAAAATACAGGAAGACTTATCTTAGACTGAAGTGAGACTAAGTATAGCAGTGAGACTGTGGAAAGAAATACAAAGCCATAATTATTAAAACACAAACAAGAACACCAAAAACCAAGAACACAATGACCGCAACTAATACACACATTCCATTAATAACTTTAAATGTCAGTGACCTCAATTCTCCAAAGACACAAACTGGCCAAATGGGCAAATCAATAAAATCCTACTGTTCTTAGTTTTAAAGATAGGTGCAGCTACAGAATAAAAGAATAGATAAAAGTACTCCAATCAAATGGGACCAGCACCCTAGTAGGCACTGCTATTTTAATGTCTAACAAAATAGATCTTAAAATAAAACTAACCAGAAGGATAAAAAGGGGCCTTCATTTTAATTAAGGAAACAATTAATGAAGAAAACATCACTAACTTAAATATGTATTTATCAAACTCAGAGGTTCTCAGTTTCATTAAAACAAACAAATAACTCTATGACTGGAATTAAAGACATAGATAAATATCAATCTATTAATAGTAGGTGACTTTTTTTTTTTTTTTTTTTTTTTTTTTTTTTTTTTAGTTTTTCGAGACAGGGTTTCTCTATGTAGCCCAGGCTGGCCTGGAACTCACTCTGTAGACCAGGCTGGCCTCGAACTCAGAGATCCGCCTGCCTCTGCCTCCCAAGTGCTGGGATTAAAGGCGTGCGCCACCACCACCCGGCAATAGTAGGTGACTTCAATACTCTACTTTCTCCAATAAAGAAGATCTGAATAAAAAATAATAGAGAATCATCAGAACTAATTGACATCATATATCAAGTTGACTTAATGGATATCTATGGAATATTCTACCTAAACACCAAAAGAATCGATATTCTACTTAGTGGCACATGGATAGAGAGATGGTTCTGCCCCTCACCAGTAGCAGCACGCAGGGGATCCAGCCCTGAATCTTGACCAGCACAGTAGAGCTGACTCTGGTAGCAGGGATGTGGGCAAGCCAGTCCAGAGATCATAAGTGTTGGAGAGCTGGCCCTGCCACTTGTGTACTATGTGATGACATGGGTGAGGGAGAGCCCTCAAACTCACCTACAGCAGGCAGGAGAGCTGGCCAGGAGGTCATCAGAGTCAGAGAGCTTTCCTGCCCCTCACCCGCTTCAGCACTTAGGAGAGCAGGCCCAGCACATCAACTGGGCAGTAAAGTAGAATAAACCCTAGATGTGGGGGTTACAGGTACACTGGGTCCAAGAGCATGAGCATGGGAGAGCCAGCCCTACCTTCTGTCTGCTGTACAGTAGAAATGGTGAGGGAGATATTCCTTCTCCTCCTCTCTGCCCTCACCACCTGTGGAGGGTGATCGAGCTGGCCATGGTAGGGTCATAAGAACAGGAGATCTGTCCCTGCCTCTCACCTGCTGCTGCACTCAGGAGAGCAGGCCATGCCCCTCACCTTGGCAGCACAGTAGAGCTGGGCCTGATGATATGGGTGTGGATAAGCTAGACTTGAGGGCATGAGAGCGGGAGAGACAGCTCTGCCCTTTGGTGGCTATGGCACTAGATGTGTCAGCTGGGGCAGGGCAGGAGAGGTTACCACAGTGGTGTGGGTGTGGGAGAGCTGGCAAGCTGACCAGATCAGATACTTTTGGGTCCAGATCTAGGGCTTTGAATTTATCTACCCCAACATTTACTCCATTGATAAACTGTTGGAATAGATTTCAGGGACAGTCCTACAGATTCAAAACTACAGGATTTCTATGACACAGGGCAACAACAGGGTATCAAAGAGGAGTCCCAGTGAGATTCTAGTATTGATAGTACAGCAGAAGCCAGAGGCCTAGTACCAGACCAATGATTTATTGCAATGAACATTTGCAAGCAAAGAAGTATGGACAAAAAGGTATACTTGTGGGATATACTGTGACACACTACAGCTTCCACAATGAGATTTTTTTTTTCTGTTTGTGGGGAGATTGTAAATGTGGATGGTAGGTATGAGGCGGAGAGGAAGATGAGTGGGATTATGGTACATGATGTAAAATTAAAAAAAAAGCAATAAAAAGTTAAAAAAGAAGACCTATAGTCAATTGTTTTTAAACTATGCCCCCCCAAAGAAAGAAACAGATGGAACATTCTCAATATTATTCAATACCCAAAAGCAGGCAAAGTCATAACAACAACAACAGGAGAGAAAGAAAAAGAAGAGAAAAGAAAAACTATAGGCCAATATTCCCAATGAACACAGATTCAAAAATACTGAATAAAATATTTTCAAACAAGATACACACATTAAAAAAGAGTATACCATGATCAACTTGGCTTTATCTCTGAAAAGTTGGAATGCAACAAATGGCAAAAATAAACTTAAGGGGAAAGATCACATGATCATCTCAGTAGATGTAGAAAAACCTTTGGCAAAATCCAATATGGGCTACAGCCAACATACATCAACAACACAATAGCAGTTACATACATGAAGTCTATAGCCATTATCATTCTAAATGGAGAAAAGATTGAAACAATCCAACTGAAATTAGGAATGAGACAGGGAAGTCCACTATCCCCACTCCTTTTTAACATTGTGCTTGAAGTGCTAGTGGAGCAATAAGACAAGAGAAGGGAATTAGAGGGATACTATTAGGAAAAGAAGAATTCAAAATACCCCCATTTGCAGATGCCCTTCCCGACCCTTGCCACCTACGGCTGGCCCTGGGGTCAAGAGAGAAAGAGAACTGGCCCTGTTAGGGATCCAAAAAGTTTGCCAAAATTTCCAGAAACAATAAACAAATTTAGCAATGTGGCAAGACACAGAACCAACTTGCACAAATCTATAGCTTTTATTTATACCAGCACAAACATACATGTATACTCCCATCCCATTCATAATAGCCTCAAAGAAAATAAAATAAATCTAAAAAGGAACCTTTACAATGAAAACTGCAAACTTCGCTAGAAAGAGATTGAAAAAGACACTAGACATACATTAGAAAGATATCCATTCTTATGGATTAGTAGCATTAACATTATGAAAATTACTATTCTACCAAAAGCCATTTATGGATTCAATTACCATCACATCTTTCACAGAAATAGAAAAAAAATCTATGCTAAAATTCATATGGAATCACCAAAGGCCTTAGAGAGTCCAAACAATCCTAAGCAAAAACCAAACCAAAACCAGAAACAGAACAGAACAAAAGAACCAGAAAAAAAAACCCCAAACAATTCTAGGGATATACAATTCCTGATCTTAAGGTATATTACAGAGCCATAGTAATAAAAATCAAAAAACAAAACAATATGGTAGTTGCATAAAAACAGACATATAGACCAATGGGAAAAAAAATCAAATACCCAGATATGAACACACAAAACATCAGCCACTTAATATTTGACAAAGACTCAGAAAACATATGCTAGAAGAAAAGAAAGCATCATCTACAAATGGTGCTATAGGATAACATCTGAAATGTAAATAAAATATACAATAAAAAATGAAGAAAAAAAAAGAAAATTGTGAAGAAATGAGATTAAACCCATGTATCTGTTACCTTTCTCAGAAACTAACTCCAAATGGATCAGAGATGTAAACCTGAAAGCCAAATCATTAAAACTGCCAGAAGAAACCAAAGGCAGTACAATACATGATATAGGTGTTGGAAAGAACTTCCTAATAGGATTTCACATACTAAAGAATTAAGGACAACTATTGATAAGCAATACCTCATGAAACTAAAAAGCTTCTGCACAGCACAAGAAACAATAGGAAGCCCACAGTGTGGGAGAGAGTCTTTCCCAGCTATACATGGGACAGAGAATTTAATATTTAGAATTTACAAAGTCCTCGTAAAACAAAGAATCACAAAATCTGTAGTGGCTTGTGTTCTCATACTAATTATGTAACCAAAAAACCTGTTTGCAGTGTCCCCCACACATAGGATTAATGGAAGCCTGTCCCCAGTTGGTTTTTGACTGGTCATTAAAGTTACCAATGGCTAGGCAGTGAGATTGAGGCAAGACTTTTAGCATTCTCAGAAGGGACTGCGGGAGGAGGAAAAGAGATTTAGCCATGACGAGGGTGTAGGAGATGGACCACACCAGGAAAGCGCAGGAAGGTGAGACAGCCAAAACGTAGGTGCAGGGGAAAGCAGACCCAGGATGGCTGCCCAGCAGAGTCCAGGGCAGCAAAGATAGAATATAGTTTTAGTAAATAATAATTCAGAAATATTGGAGGGGAGATTGTGTTAGCTGTGGGAGGTTTGGAAGTGCCCAAACATTGTGCTGCCTAGGGAATATTAAAAATAAGCTGGTGTGTGTGTGTGTGTATCTTTCATTCGTAAATCCAAAACAGTTGGGTGTGTGTAAAGGAGGTAACTCACCGGGAGATTAAATTAGATTAGTATATTACCACAATAAAAGCCACATGACCCATTCAAAAAAATGTACCTGGAAGCTAAATACAGAGTTCTTAGAAGAAGAGAAAGGAATGGCTAAGTTGTATCTCACCTGGCGGCAAGGATGGAGAGCTTCATGTTGCTGATCATCCTGCGGGACATCTAGTTCTCAAAAAAAAAAAAAAAAAAAAATTCACCAGCAGAGGCATCCAGACTCTGCAAGGGCATGCAGGAGCAAACTGGAACCTGCTTCCCAAAGGAGAAGGTCAGAATCTATCATGTTCAGAACTGGATGCTCAATGCATGTATTTGTTAAAGGACCTATTTATATAAAATTGTTTCTAAAAGAGAAAAAATGTATATCAGCCTCAGAAATTAGGGAAATGCAAATCAAAATAACTTAAAGTTGTACAATATGGATACATGTAACTTGGCAGCAACTAATTCCTATTTTTTGAGATATCTAAGCATCTGGTATTCCTAATCCTCCTTCATGTCCCTCCTTCATAATGGAGCCTATGATCCTGTAACTTCAGTTTATCTGTCAATGTGAGTAATCTGGTTCAGTTTAGGATCACAAATATAGCTGACCTCCCATTGAACTTTTAACATTTATTTGGTCTTTCTCCACTTTGTTAGCAAGGTTCCATTGTCCACTTCAAATGTCTACACCATCCACTGATACAGGAAAACTTCCAAAGCAAGGTTACAATATGATTTCCAATCTTTTTCAGAAACACAATAGGAGAGCAAGCCTGTGTCAGATCCTGAGAGTATATTTCCAGCAGGGGAATACAACTCACTTACAACTGCAAAGGGGCTAGCCTGGGACCAGCCATCTCTCCCCCTATTGCCTCTCCTACTGTGAGTCAATAGTGAAAGCTTGGAAACCTTCCAGAAGAACCTCCAATTTCAGTTGCCAATTTGTAATGGAGCAAATGGACTTGAATCTTGTTGAGTGTGAACAAAATAATCAGAGTGAAGACTTGAAAAAGTGGAGAAAGATTTATTACCCACAGCAAGTGTGAAGGCCACAGATACTGTCTTTGAATAAATGAAGTATAGGGATTGCATTCAGAAAGCCTAGAAGCATCCACACAGGGCTAGTCCATTCCACAGCACTCACTGACTACCAAAGAGTACAGTGAAGGATATGCTCAGCCTAAGGTCATGGTTTAAAAAGTGAAAACAGTAGTTAAACCCTAATATTTCTAATCTTAGTTATAAGGCACATGTTAAAAAAGACTAAAGTGGTTGACAGGAGGGAGGTCTTGGGACACACTCAGCTTGTACCATGAAATTTAAGATGAAAATAAAGGAAAGGCCATTTGAAGGAACTTGTACAGAGGAGCCTTCCCCTGAAAGTACCTGCTTCCCTTAAATGCTGTCTGTGCTTTATGGTATCAGCATTTTTCTTCCTTCAGCCTTCATTCTTGGATCTTCCACAACAAAAAGCAGCTGTGTAACTTACTCCAAAGGGTAAGTTTAAAGCATGCCCCTGTGGTGCATACAGTCTTTGCACATTGTTGTTACTGGCCGCACAGATCTCAGTGTTTGGACTATTCACTTTTACCCTTAGTTATAGTCTTTCCCTTCGTCTTCTCCATTTATTAAATGTGATACAATTGAATTTCATCTTTTATACCTTAAGGCTGTCCTTCTATGTGCAATCAAATCACTCTCACTTTTGTCCTCTCCTTTCTCAACAGCTAAATGTTCATCATTCAAATCAAGTAGCTCATAAAGAGAAGTGACTATTTTCATTTTCCTAAGTGTAAACATGCCCTCCAGTCTGAAACCATTTATACAAGATTATCCAGAATCAATCATAGACTCAACACTCCAGCTATTACAGTAAGAAACAAAGAGCCCAACTTTATAATACATGCCAAGTAGTGAAAGCAATTCAGTTTGTTCTCTGACCAAATCATCCCAGAACGGCAAAGAAAAGCTGTTAATCCCCAAACGCATGACAGTCTCTCCTTCCCTCATTGACTTAGTGAGTGGCTGGACACAGTCTTACATGGTTTTCCTTCTGCCTCTTACGTTTGTCTTTAAAAACAAAACAAAAGCCCCATACATGGGTTTATCTCTTGTTTATTTTTTGGTGAATCCGGTGTGTTTCATTACCATATCATCAGGTCATTAAATAAGCTTGGCTGTCACCAATGTTCTACTGTAAACTTGTAGTTTGGGTGAGAGTACCTTAGTAGAGTTTGTGGAGGAGAGGGGGAAGATGGACAACCAGACCAGCAGGGTTCTAGCATTTTGTGCTTTTCTTTTTTTGTAGCTGAACCTAAGCTGCCTTAAGGCATTGTTGAAAATGTGTGTCAGCTTTATTTCTCACAAAACCATTTCAGTCTGTTTTCAAAAGTCTACTCCCCACCCTCTTGATGATGTACATTCTTTTACATAGCCTGGGCTGGCTTTCCACTAGAGATTCTCCTGACTGATCCTGTCCAAATCTTGTGTACAAATATGAGTCACTGTACTTCTTGACTAATATCTATCAATGAGTTAAAAATGAATGAAGTACAAATTTCAAATAATCAGAAGCTTTGACAGTAAACATGACTACATTTTAACACACACACACACACACACACACACACAAGCCATTTGAAAATATTATCTTTTCAGACAGAAGAAAGGCTATGTTAAGCATAAAGTTAACGTGACTGTGAAAAGAAGGTCCTTGTTTCATTGTTTGGAAAGTACCTAACAGATCATGTGATCTCCACGCACAAAATGGCCTTGCCTCCCTGTGTGGATGACAATGACCTTAAACATAATGTTCTCCTGTCACTACTGACTGTACAAGCTTCTGAGCCTCCTGCCTTTCCTCTTGGATGTTTTTTTTTTTTTTTTTTTTTTTTTTTTTAAAGATTTATTTATTTTATTTATTTATGTGAGTACACTGACGCTGTCTTCTGACACATACCAGAAGAGGGCATCAGATCCCATTACAGATGATTGTGAGCTACCATGTGGTTGCTGGGAATTGAACTCAGGACCTATGGAAGAGCAGTCAGTGATCTTAACCAATGAGCCATCTCTCCAGCCCCCTCTTGGATGTTGTTATTGCAGGAGGGTACTACCACCCTCGCTTATGTGCTGCTTCATTGCTGGGACCAAACTCAGGTTTCTGTGAATGCTAGGAAAGCACTCTGTCAACAGATTCCTCATTCTCATACTGGGACTATCAGGACCTCTGCCTTTTACTACCTTGAAGGCATTTTCTTCCTCAGCAAATTGCATGAGCATGAAGAAATGCTGATAGCTCTTACCTGTGAGTCACTAAACCTGGAAAAAATGGTTTTTAAAAATACCTTTGCAAAGTCATATTAGCACTTACTCGTCTTTTAGTTACTCCTTTTGAACGAGTTTCACAATTTCTTCATTAATATTTTCAATGAAAGTTTAAACCTGTTTTTAGTTTACATCCATTTTTGAGTATTTGATTTTAGCTTTTGGCAAAATTATCCTCTAACAATAGAGTAATGAAACTTATCTCCAAATACTAGTATAACGATCAAACTGGAGGATACTTAAGAGAGAATATAGTCATTTTGATTTCATTTGTTTGTTTATACTAATCAAACAACACACACTGAACTAGGTTTTCTGACCTTCTCCAAGGCAGTTTATGCTGTAGTTACAGCCAGATACAAGTTCACACCTCTAAGCCAGTACATCCTATTAATTCAATAATAAATATTTCTTTTTTTTTTTTGAAGTGACTTTTTTTTTTTAATTTTTCTTTTTTTCTTTTTTTCTTTTTTCTTTTTTTGGTTTTTCAAGAGAGGGTTTCTCTGTATAGCCCTGGCTGTCCTGGAACTCACTTGGTAGACCAGGCTGGCCTCGAACTCAGAAATCCTCTGAAAGCCTCTGCCTCCCAAGTGCTGGGATTAAAGGCGTGCGCCACCACCGCCCGGCTAAATATTTCTTTATTATGAAAAAATTATTTTAATTGCTCTGTTCTGCACACACACACACACACACACACACACACACACACACACAGACACACACACACACACAGATAATAATGACAAACTGCTTGCTCATAACTTAATAATCACACTAATAGAAATAAGAAAGAAGTCTGTTTTTCAATTATTTGCATAATTTTTATAATTATTACTTAGAAAAGAGAAAGAAGTTATCAAGCTAATTCCATCATTGACTGTAATAATGTAGACTATAATGACATATACTTTATCAACTGTATAATAAACTTTATTTACATTGTTACAAAAAGAAAAATTCTAACAGAAATCGTTGATAATAATTTAGTATGTTTCAACACGTCTTTTAAATCATTCATTCATGATTTGAACTGAGGAAATTCAGTCTACATTCACCCCATTTTACATGTTACTTGTTAATTGGTTTTGTCTCTCAGTAGAAACCTGTACTGTGTTGAGCGTGACCTCCAGGTCCATCAGATGTAGCTCCATCTGTAGGACCGGCCCAGCCTGGTCCCACTACGGTCTCCGAAGGCTGAAGGCGGGTGCGAACGGTGGCTGCCTCTGCCCGAGAGCGGTCTGGAGAGTGCTGGCAGGGGAAGCCTGGCCACTGCCTGCCTCTGGCAGCAGAGAGAGGGAAATGTTACAGCTCCAAAGTGTTACAGCTCTGCTCTCCAAGGCGCCTCAGTGAGGCACCAGCTGGCTGGCGAAGGGGGGAATCCCGCAACAGAAGCCCTCAGACACCGGGGTGGATCTTGTGTGCGCTTTTACTTGAGTCAGGCCCCAAATATATACAGTTTGAGGTGGGTTAAGGTCAGGGGTAGGTGGGCAGCAGGTAACCCCTTATTGGCTTGGACTGAGGGCTTGGGAATGCCTCATCTGCATGATGGTGCTATTCCTATGACCAGTGGCCACGAACCTCTCTGTGGGAGGGAATGTGGAGGGCTGAAGCTGAATGAGAAGAACCAGGGCCTGGGGGCAGAGCCGAACACCTGCCGTCCCGATAAAGGTTCGGGGTTCAAGACTTGCTCAACCAGGTGCCCAGCTGCTTCCCGCAGCCCACCGCCCCACATCCATCCACAGCTCTGGAAGACTTAACAGAGTTTTAAAGTTGCACATAACTTATAGGTAGGCCGATTCTCTCCTTCCTTATATAATATTTAGGAAATAAATTAAAAAAATTTTATTGGATATTTTATTTATACTTCAGATGTTATTCCCTTACCCCATTCCCCCCACCCCACGCCCAGGAACCCCCTACCCCATCCCCCCTCCTCCTGCTTCTATGAGGATGTGGCCCCCACTCACCTCCCCACTCCCACCTCCCTACACTCGAATTACCCCACACACGGGGTCCAGCCTTCATGGGACCAAGGATCTCCTCTCCAACCTATGCCCTACAAGGCCATCCTCCCCTACATATACAGCTGGAGCCATGGTTCCCTCCCTATATGCTCCCACGCTGGTGGTTTAGACCCTGGAGCTCTGGTTGGTTGATATTGTTGCTCTTCTCATGGGGCCACAAACCCTTTCATCTCCTTCAGTCCTCTAACTCCTCCATTGGGAACCCCTTGATCAGTTCAATGATTAGCTCTGAGCATCTGACTTTGAATATGTCAGACTCTGGCAGACCTCTAAGGAGACAGCTATATCAGGCTCCTGTCAGCATGCACTTCCTGACATCCACATCAGTGTCTACCTTTGGTGACTGCACATAAGATGGATATCCAGGTGGAATGGTCTGTAGACGGCCCCTCCATCAGTTTCTGTCCTGTACTTTGTCTACATATTTGCTCCCTTGAGTATTCTGTTACTCCTTCTAAGAAGGACTGAAGCCCCCCTACTTGGTCGTCATTCTTCATGAGCTTTATGTGGTCTGTGAGTTGAATCTTGGGTATTTCAAGCTTTAGGGCTAATATCCAATTATCAGTGAGTGAATACCATGTGTGTTCTTTTGTGACTTGTGTTACCTCACTCAGGATGATATTTTCCAGTTCCATCCAATTACCTAAGAATTTCTTGAATTCATTGTTTTTAATAGCTGAGTAGTACTCCATTGTGTAAATGTACCACATTTTTTTGTATCCATTCCTCTGTTGAAGGACATCTGGGTTCTTTCCAGCTTCTGGCTATTATAAATAAGGCTGCTATGAACATAGTGGAGAATGTGTCCTTGTTATGTGTTGGAGCATCTTCTGGGTATATGCCCAGGAGTGATATATCTGGGTCCTCAGGTAATGATATGTCCGATTTTCTGAGGAACCACCAGACTATTTTCCAGAGTGGTTGCACCATCTTGCAATCTCACCAACAATGGAGGAGTGTTCCTCTTTCTCCACATCCTCGCCAGCATCTACTATCACCTGAGTTTTTGATCTTAGCCATTCTGACTGTTGTGAGGTGGAATCTCAGGGTTGTTTTGATTTGCATTTCCCGATGACTAAGGATGCTGAACATTTCTTTAGGTGCTTCTCAGCCATTCGCATTTCCTCAGTTGAGAATTCTTTGTTTAGCTCTGTACCCCATTTTTAATAGGGTTATTTGATTGTCTGGAGTCTAATTTCTTGAGTTCTTTGTATATATTGGATATTAGCCCTGAATTGGATATAGGATTGATAAAGATCTTTTCCCAATCTGTTGGTGAAAGAAGATTTTTAGTTAGCTCAGAATAACAAGAGCAGTAAGACTTTCTAATTCAGAGACACAGATGGTTAAAATTGCAGGACCACGAGACTGCTAGCCTTGGGCCTCAGTGATCAGCTACAGAAAGTACAAGGCCAAAGAAACAATAGACTACTGAGCATTCCGGGAGCCTAAAAATAAAGATGGAGAGAGATGGACAAGGACAAATTCCTAAGAGGAACATGGGCAGGATAAGAGTAAATGTGTAAGTGCATAATGGGCCAAGACTACCGCCCCCATCCTGCCTCGAGATGTCTGCCTAAACCTGTGTGCTTCACTCCCCGGGAGCCACACACATAAAGTTTCAAGGACTTAGTCTAAATTTAACCAGAAGGTCCGATAACCCAGATAAGCATTCACCCACAGTTCAGTTCCAAGAAGACCAGGGCTGTTCCCGTGAGGTAAACTGCCTGCATCATGTGTTTACATCAAGATGGTCTCTCGTGTGTTCTTGGGTGCGCTCTCCTGGGACTTGAGTGAGGGGCTCCTTTTGGGGACCTTTCATTGGTTGCTGTTTTGTCGTACTGACAGTGTCCTTTGCCTTACAGAAGCTTTGCAATTTTATGAGGTCCTATTTGTCAATTCTTGATCTTAGAGCATAAGCCGTTGGTGTTCTGTTCAGGAACTTTTCCCCTGTGCTCAAGTATTCAAGGTTTTTCCCCACCTTCTCTTCTATTAGTTTCAGTGTATCTGGTTTTATGTGGAGGTCCTTTATCTACTTGGACTTGAGCTTTGTACAAGGAGATAAGAATGGATAGATTTGCATTCTTCTACATGTTGTCCTCCAGTTGAACCAGCACCATTTGTTGAAAATGCTGTCTTTTTTAACCCTGGACAGTTTTAGTTACTTTGTCAAAGATCAAGTGATCATAGGTGTGTGGGTTCATTTCTGAGTCTTCAATTCTATTTCATTGATCTTCCTGCCTGTCTCTGTACCAATACCAGGTCGTTTTTATCACTATTGCTCTGTAGTACAGCTTGAGGTCAGGGATGATGATTCCTCCAGAAGCTCTTTTATTGTTGAGAATAGTTTTCACTATCCTGGGTTTTTTGTTATTCCAAATGAATTTGAGAATATCTCTTTCTAGTTCTGTAAAAAACTGAGTTGGAATTTTAATGGGGATTGCATTGAATCTGTAGATTGCTTTTGGCAAGATGGCCATTTTTACTATATTAATCCTGCCAATCCATGAGCATGATTGGAGACCATTTCCTGAGATCTTCAATTTCTTTCTTCAGAGACTTGAAGTTCTTGTCATACAGATCTTTCACTTGCTTGGTTAGATTCACACCAAGGTATTTTTATATTATTTGTGACTATTGTGAAGGATGTCATTTCCGTAAATTCTTTTTCAGCCTGTTTATCTTTCACGTAGAGGAAGGCTACTGATTTGTTTGAGTTGATTTTATAACCAGTCACTTTGCTGAAGGGTTTTTTTTTTTATTTTTAAATAAGGTTTGGGAGTTCTCTGGTGGAAGTTTTGGGGTCACTTATGTATACTATCATATCATCTTCAAATAATGATATTTTGACTTCTTCCTTTCCTATTTGTATCCCTTTGACTTCTTTTTGTTGTCTAATTGCTCTGACTAGGACTTCTAGTACTATACTGAATAGGTAGGGAGAGAGTGGGCAGCCTTGTCTAGTCCCTGATCTTAGTGGGATTGCTTCAAGATTCTCTCCATTTAGTTTGATGTTGGCTACTGGTTTGCTGTATATTGCTTTTACTATGTTTAGGTATGGGCCTTGAATTCCTGATCTTTCCAAGACTTTTACCATGAAGGAATGTTCAATTTTGTCAAATACTTTCTTAGCATCTAGTGAGATGATCATGTGGTTTTTTTTCCTTTGAATTTGTTTATATAGTGGATTACATTGATGGATTTCTGAATATTGAACCATCCCTGCATTCCTGGGGTAAAGCCTACTTGATTATGATGGATGATTATTTTAATGTGTTCTTGGATTCTGTTTGCGAGAATTTTATTGAGTATTTTATATATCAATATTCATAAGGGAGATTGGTCTGAAGTTCTCTTTCTTTGTTGGGTCTTTGTGTGATTTAGGTATGAGCATGATTGTAGCTTCATAGAACGACTTGGGTAGTGTTCCTTCTGTTTCTATTTTGTGGACTAGTTTGAAGAGAATTGGTATTAGGCCTTCCTTGAAGGTCTGATAGAATTCTGTACCAAAACCATCTGGTCCTGAGCTTTTTTTGGTGGGGAGACTTTTAATGACTGCTGCTATTTCTTTAGGGGTTGTGGGACTGTTTAGATGGTTTATTTGCTCCTGATTTAACTTTGGTACCTGTATCTGTCTAGAAAATTGTCCATTTCATCCAGATTTTCCAGTTTTGTTGAGAATAAGCTTTTGTAGTAGGATCTGATGATTTTTTGAATTTCTTCAGTTATTGTTGTTATGTCTTCCTTTTCAGTTCTGATTTTATTAATTTGGATACTGTCTCTGTGTCCTCTGGTTAGTCTGACTAAGGGTTTATCTATCTTGTTGATTTTCTCAAAGAATCAGCTCCTGGTTTTGTTGATACTTTGTATAGTTCTTTTTGTTTCTACTTGGTTGATTTCAGCCCTTAGTTTGATTATTTCCTGCCTTCTACTTCTCTTGGTATATTTGCTTCTTTTGTCCTAGAGCTTTCAGGTGTGTTGTCAAGTTGCTGGTGTATGCTCTCCCCAGTTTCTTTTTGTAGACACTTAGAGCTATGAGTTTTCTCCTTAGCACTGCTTTCATGGAGTCCCATAAGTTTTGGTATGATGTGCCCTCATTTTCATTAAATTATAAAAAGTCTTTAATTTCTTTCTTTATTTCTTCCATGACCAAGTCATCATTGAGTAGAGTGTTGTTCAGTTTTCATGTGTATGTGGACTTTCCATTGTTTTGTTATTATTGAAGACCATCCTTAGTCCATGGAGATCTGATAAGATGCAAAGGATTATTTCAATATTTTTGTATCTGTTGAGGCTTGTTTTGTGACTGATTATGTTGTCCGTTTTGGAGAAGGTACCATGAGGTGCTAAGAAGAAGGTATATTCTTTTGTTTTAGGATGAAGTATTCTATAAATATCTGCTAAATCCATTTGGTTCATAACTTTCATTAATTCCACTGTGTGTTTAGTTTCTGTTTCCATGATCTGTCCATTGCTGAGAGTGGGGTGTTTAAATCCTCCACTATTACTCAGTGTGGTGCCATGTGTGCTTTGAGTTTTAGTAAAGATTCTTTTATGTATGTGGGTGCCCTTGCATTTGGAGCGTAGATGTTCACAATTGAAAGTTTATCTTGGTAGATTTTTCCTTTGATCAGTATGAAGTGTCCTTCCTTATCTTTTTAAATAACTTTTGGTTGAAAGTCGATTTTATTCGAAATTAGAATGGCTACTTCAGCTTGTTTCTTGGGACCATTTGCTTGGAAAATTGTTTTCCAGCCTTTTACTCTGAGGTAGTGTCTGTCTTTGTCACTTAGGTGCATTTCCTGTATGCAGCAAAATTCTGGATCCTGTTTACGTATCCTGTCTGTTAGTCTAAGTCTTTTTATTGGGGAATTGAGTCCATTGATGTTAAGAGATATTAAGGAAAAGTGATTGTTTCTTCCTGTTATTTTAGTTATTAGACGTGTAATTATGTTTTTGTAGCTACCTTCTTTTGGGTATTTTTGGAAGATAACTTTCTTGCTTTTTCTAGGTTGTAGTTTCTTGCCTTTTATTGGAGTTTTCCATCTATTATCCTTTGTATGACCGGATTTGTGGGAAGAGATTGTGTAAATTTTGTTTTGTCATGGAATATCTTGGTTTCTCCGTCTATAGTGATTTTGAGTTTTGCTGGGTATAGTAGTCTGGGCTGGCATTTGTGTTCTCTTAGGGTCTGTATGATATCACTCCAAGATATTCTGGCTTTTATAATCTCTGGTAAGAAGTCTGGTGTAATTCTTATAGGTCTGCCTTTATATGTTACTTGACCTTTTCCCCTTACTGTTTTTAGTATTTTTTCTTTGTTTTGTGCATTTGATATTTTGATTATTATGTGACAGGAGGTATTTCTTTTCTGATCTAGTCTATTTGGAGTTCTGTAGGCTTCTTGAATATTCATCGGCATCCCTTTCTTTAGATTAGGAAAGTTTTCCTCTATAATTTTGTTGAAGATATTTACTGGCCCTTTAAGTTGGGAATCATCGTTCTCTATACCTATTATCCTTAGATTTGGTCTTCTCATTGTGTCCTGGATTTCCTGGGTTTCCTGGACTTCCTGAGCTTTTTGTACTTTGCATTTTCTTTCACTGTTGTGTCAATGTTTTCCATAGTATCTTCTGCACATGAGATTCTCTCTTCTATCTCTTGTATTCTGTTGGTGATGTTTGCATCTATGACTCCTGATTTCTTTGGTAGGTTTTCTATCTCCAGGGGAATCTCCCTTTGAGATTTCTTTATTGTTTCTACTTCCATTTTTAGATCCTGGTTGGTTTTGTTTAATTCTTTTATCTGTTTGGTTGTGTTTTCTTGCAGTTCTTTAAGGGATTTTTTGTTTCCTCTTTAAGGGCTTCACCTGTTTACTTGTGTTTTCCTGTATTTCTTTAAGGGAGTTGTTTATGTCCTTCTTAAAGTCCTCTATCTTCCTCATGAGTAGTGATTTTAAATCTGAATCTTGCTTTTCTGGTGTGATCGGGTGTCCAGGACTTGCTATGATAGGAGAACTGGGCTCTGATGATGCCAGGTAGCTTTGGTTTCTGTTGCTTATATTCTTGCACTTGCCTTTCGCTATCTGGTTAACTCTAGTGCTACCTGCACTCACTGTCTCTGACTGGAGACTGTCTGTCCAGTTATCTTGCTTGTGTCAGAACTCCTCAGATTCCAGATGTCTCTGTAATCCTGTGATCCTGAGCTTCTGGGTGGAAGAGCTCCTGGGACTCAGGTTCCTCCGGAATCCTGAAATCCTGCTGCTGTGAGTGCAGTGGTTCCTTAGATGCTCTGAGTGCAGTGGTTCTACCACTGCTCTAAGATGGTTCAGGATATGGTGTCTTCACAGGAGCAGACCAGCCAGGTGTCTGCCCCAGCCAAAAGGACTAAGCAAGGGGGTGAAGGGGAGTGGTATTCCTGGGGGTGGGGTTTGGGTGGTTGATGGGTCCACAGTGCCCAGGCTCCCAGTTGCAGTTCTGGGAAGTAGGGTTGTGGGGGGAGGGTTCTTACCAGCTGCTGTAGGAAGGTTCAGGATAAGGTGTCTTCATGGGAGCAGACCAGCCAGGTGTCTCTAGGAAATATTTTCGTATGTAAATATTTAGTTCTTATATAGTCCTGACATGTAAAGTCTTGTATGTTACAGGTATGTGTTTTCATAATCTTAAATATCCCCTTTATAGTACTTTGGGGTGGCTGTTTGTCTGCTAATAGAAATGTAGTTGAAGAATGAACAGTCAATAAAATGACTTTTATTTTAATTAAATCACATTCACTTAGCCTATTTGTTTATCAAATACAAGTTGATATGTTGTCTTATCACTCTCACCTTGACCTTTTAGCTGTTAATAGTCTTAACCAAAAGCAAAATATAATACTGCTATAATCTGCATTTAAGACATACATATACATACTGAAATTTTAACATGCTTATATTTCAGACGTGCAGAAATTGAAATAGAACTGTATATTACAGTTCGAGAGTACTAGGTTTCAGCTTCTAAAGCACTGAGCAGTCTCAAGGAGGGATGACTGACTGAAGACTTGTGATAAATGCTGGGACTCAGATCATGGAATTTTGAATTCAATGATATTGGAAATACTTCAGAAATGAGCTTGTTCTGATGGTGTGCTGGCTGGTCTTATGTCAACTTACATAAGCTAAAGTTATCTAAGAGGAGGGAACCTCAATTAAGAAAATGCCTCCATGAACTCTTGAGGGGAGGGATTTGATGGGGACTTCCCATTTAGTCTCTCTTTCTCTCTCTCTCTCTCTCTCTCTCTCTCTCTCTCTCTCTCTCTCTCTCTCTCTCTTTCTCTCTCTCTCTTTCTCTCTCATGTCTGACTGTGGTCTTTGCATCTGTTCCCATCTGCTTCTAGAGAAAGCCTCTCTGATGATGTCTGGATAAGGCACTGATCTGTGAGGGTAGCAGAACATCATTAGGAAGCATTTGGTTGATAACTATGTTTTTAGACTAGCCTTATTTGTTTTTACTCTTTGTGTCTCTGGTTCTTGGTCACCCAAGCAATGTCAGGTATGAGCAATAGTTTTTGCTTTATCTTATTATGTTTTATTTTGTCATGTTTAGTTGTTATCTCTTAGAAACACATTCTTTTCTAATGAGAGAATGAAAGGGAGTAGATCTGGAGGGAAGGAATGGTGGGAAAAAACTAGTAGTAGAGGGAGGGGAAACGAATCAGGATACAGTATATGTAAAAGAATCTATTTTCAGTAAAAAGGGGGAGGTGATTGAAAAGAAAATGCTTTCATATAGAGCATTTCCTTAGTTAGTCAATAGATGGTGCCATTCCTGGGGTCTATAAGAAAGCAAGCTGAGAAAGCTATGGGAATTTGGTGGTAAATAACAACCCTCTATGGCCTCTGTGACAGCTTCTGCCTTCAGATTCTGGCCCTGTTTTCCTGTTCTGACTTCTTTTGATGATGAACAGTGGAAATATAAGCTAAATAAGCCATTTCCTCCCAATTTTTCTCTTTGCTCGTGGTGTTTCATCATAACAATAGTAACCCTGACTAAGACAAGTTGGTACCATCCATGGGGTATTGCTGTGACAGACCTGACCATGTTGTTTTGGGGAGGATTGTGGGAAGACTTTGGAGCTTTGTTCAAGAAAAGTCACTGAGTGTTCAATGCTTAGTGAGGTGTTCTGTATGATCTTCGAAGATATGAATGTTTAGGACAATGCAGAAGGTAGAGTCTTGGTTTGTGAAGTTTCAAAGGGAAGTATGTATTGTGGGGTCATAACAATGATGTCATGTTTTACATCTTGAGGATTCAGTAAGATCACTCAGTGAGAAGTGAGTCTATAATCCCAAGGAAGGACTACAATTCCCATTTAAAAGTTTGATTCATCTAAGGTCTCTTCCTTTGAATCCGGAGTGTTTGTCACCTCCTAGGTCTCTGGTACCTCCTAGAGAGTCCTACTTCCTACCTCCCAAGGTTGCCTGGATCCATTTTTTTTCTGCTGGCCCTCAGGGCTTCACTCCTGTTCTCACCATATACCTGATCATGTCCCCCCTTTTCCATCCCCCTAGCTTCTCCCACCCAGGTCCCTCCCTTCCTCTGCCAGCCCCACAACTGGGATTGAGGTATTTTCTCTTGGGCCCCTCAGTTTGTTAACCTTCTTGAGTTCTGTGGATTGTATCCTGAATGTTCTGTACATTTTTGGCTAATATCCACCTATTAGTCAATACCTCACTCAGGATGATATTTTCCAGTTCCATCTATTTGCCTACAAAACTCATGATGAGTTCTTAATAGCTGAGTAGTATTTCATTGTGTAAATGAACCACATTTTCTGTATTCATTCTTCCACTGTGGGACATCTGGATTGTTTCCATTTTCTGTCTATCACAAATAAAGCAGCCATAAACTTAGTGGAACACATGCTCCTGTGGCATGGTGTGGCATCTTTTGGGTATAGACCCAGGAGTGGTACAGCTGGATCTTCAGGTAGATCTATTTCCAATTTTCTGAGTAATGTCCAGATTGATTTTCAGAGTGGTTGTACCAGTTGGCAATCCCTCCAGCAGTGAAGGAGTGTTCCTCTTTCTCCACATCCTCACCAACATGTGCTCTCATCTAAGTTTTTGATCTTAGCCATTCTGATTGGTGTGAGGTGGAATCTCAGGGTCATTTTTATTTACACTTCCCTATCACTAAGGACTTTCAACATTTCTTTAAGTGCTTCTCAGCCATTGGAGATTCCTCTGTTGTGAATTCTCTGTTTAGCTCTATACTCCATTTTTAGATTGGGTTGTTTGGTTTTTTTTTTGAAGGTTAGCTTCTTGAGTTCTTTATATATTTTGGATATTTGTCTTCTATCAGATGTGGTGGTAGTGAAGATTTTTTTCCCAACCTGTAGATGAAATGCCCTACAGTGGGAAGAGGGAACGTTTAGAGTCCATCTCCAGTAGAAAGACAGACATCAAGTGGAGGGATGGGGTTGCCATTCCACAGTCAAAATTTCTGACCCAAAATTGTTCCTGTCTAAAAGAACTGCAGGGACAAAATGGAGAAGAGACTGAGGGAAAGGAGGTTCAGTGTCAGGCCCAAATTAGGATCCAGCTCAAGGGAGGCTCCAAGGCCTGAACCTATTACTAATGCTATGATGTGCTTACAGACAGGAGCTTAGTACAGCTGCTTCCCAAGAGGCCCAAGAAGCCACTGAAAGAGTCAGATGCAGATACTTACACCCAACCAATGGACAGAAGCTGGGGACCTATGGGACTGAATTAGGGAAAGGCTGAAAGAAGCTGAGGAGGAGGGCGACCTCATAGGAAGACCAGCAGTCTCAATTAACTTGGACTGGGTGATCTCTCAGACACTGAGTCACCAACCAGGCAGCATACATGAGCTGGTCTGAGGCCCCCAATACATATACAACAGAGGACTGCTTGGTCTGGCCTCAGTGAGGGTGGACTGGGAGGGGGATAAAGTCTGAACTGTAACAAAAGATTAAAGAATAAAAAAAGTTTGACTCATTCTCTCAGTGTGTTATTCAAGCAGAAGCATTGAAAATAAACTCCAACGGTTCTATATATTTTATCTATCTACTTAGTGAAAACTTTGAAATTATTCAAGAAAATCATCAAGATTGGACTCTTCACATTCTATTGCAAGGTCAGTAAGAGTTTGTATTCAGTATGCTTGGCAATTACAATGAGTGTTAAACATGGTTATTGTAACTACTTGAAAAGCATGCAGCAGAAACAACCTTGTCCTTTGGGCTACTTATTAAACTCTTCCAAATTCTTTAAGCAGCTTCCTGTGGAGACAGTTATTGGAATGCCATAAAAATGTTCTTTCTGAAAGACTGTAATTTTCTCAGTTGTTAGAAAAAATAGTATGTGTGACAAATGTTTCTCCTGCTATGGCTTACAGCATGACTTTATTTTACTCCTGGTGGTAACTTAAATAATTGTACCAGCACGATGGAATATTAATTCTAAATATGTTTTGAAAATATTATTTTAAGAGTAATTCATATTCTTGCTAGATTGAATTGGCATTTAAAAAAAGCCATTTTCACAGCAAGCACCTGTAGTTAATGGTGTGGCTGATTATAGTGAATGTTTTGTGAATCTATTTTTGTCTTTTTCTTGCATAATTTTTCTACAGTTGATTATCTGATTTGACCAAAGCTTTACTTATATTTTATCACATTTCATGATGAAGAATGCTCTATAACTTTGAAAACTGTTTATTACCTCAGCCTTGTAGCAAGACTGTATAAGTAATTAGATACTATTGTATTCTGTTCAGAAATATTAGACTTGAGTTGTCTACTCACCTGTGTGCATAATTCTCCTTACATTCCATACATGAGAAGACTAAGATGTTTCAGGAAGAGGACACAAAAACCTTGGTGGTGTCCACTTTCTCTTTAGCCACCTATACGATCTAGTCATTTTTTATGCTGCAATCCTATGATTAAAACTATATTTTGGAACAAACTGAAGCAGTCCTATAGGTATGTGCATAGGTCTCCCTACAAACACAGTCTATATATGCCTGCAGGACCACAGCCTAGCTAGCAAAGTTATCTTTGTAAACATTTGCAAGTATTACTTCCTTTGTGATAGAACAGATTTGTAAAAAGTAGATGTATATGAAGCCTTGAAATGTATTCTCCAAAGAGATGTGACTTAATAGTACTATATGTTCTGGTAAGCTTTTGTGAAAATCTCAGAAAAAAAAATTAAAGTGTGCACCACCTCATTTAGTTACACTGCTCAGAACAGCTAGACCCAGGCAGGAAAGCTGTTGAGTTTCATGTGTCAGTCTTGGTCTCAGGCCATAGGTGCATAAAATCAGGCCAAAACAAGTTGTTTAACTTCATAGTGACTGGCAGACGATGAGCACTCAGTATTATATGAAAGAAAAAAAATGGGTTGACAAAGTGCAGTGACTTAGTTTCCCTAGAAAAAGAGAGGAACACCATAGCTTGAGAAACAATGGAATTTTGATAAGATAGGAGAAAATGGATGATGTTGTATAATATATTGGGCAGTTTGATTTTTGTACGTACATAGCTATTAAACAAAATAAAGCATATTATTTAGTATGAACTTATTGTTGTTCAGTTTTCCTTTTTCTTTTCTTTTTTTTAATTTTTTTTATTTTTTATTTTTTATTGGAAATTTTTTTACAATTCAGATATTCTCTCCTTACCCCATTTCCCCCCTCCCTCCCAGGAACTAACTATCCCTTCTCCCATCCTCCTGCCTCCACGTTGCTGTACCCCCACCCACCCTCCCCCGTACCTCACCTCCCCACCCTCGAATATTCCCCCCCACCCCGATGTCCAGCCTTCATGGGACCAAGGATCTCTTCTCCCACTTATATATAGCTCCCTTACATATATAGCTGGAGCCATGGGTCCCTCCCTAAGCGCTCCCAGGCTGATGGTTTAGACCCTGGGGGCTCTGGTTGGTTGGTATTGTTGCTTTCCTCATGGTGTCACGAATCCTTTCAACTCCTTCAGCCTTACTCTATCTTCTCTATTGGGAACCCCATGATCAGTTTGATGGTTAGCTGTGAGCTTCTGCCTCTGAGTATGTCAGACTCTTGCAGACTTCTAAGGAGACAGCTATATCAGGCTCCTGTCAGCATGTACATCCTGACATCCACATCAACCTCTACCTTTGGTGACTGCACATAGGATGGATATCCAGGTGGAATGGTCTGTCTCTCCTTCAGTTTCTGTCCTGCACTGTGTCTCCATATTTGCACCCTTGAGTATTTTGTTACTCCTTCTAAGAAGGACTGAAGCCCCCCCTACTTGATCATCATTCTTCATGAGCTTTATGTGGTCTGTGAGTTGAATCTTGGGTATTTCAGGCTTCTGGGCTAAAATCCAATAATCAGTGAGTGAATACCATGTATGTTCTTTTGTGATTAGGTTACTTCACTCAGGATGATATTTTCTAGTTCCATCCATTTATATAAGAATTTATGAAATTCATTGTTTTTAATAGCTGAGTAATATTCCATTGTATAAATGTACCACATTTTTTGTATCCATTCCTCTGTTGAAGGGCATCTGGGTTCTTTCCAGTTTCTGGCTATTATAAATAAAGCTGCTATTCCTTTTTCTTAAAACAGAAAGTCATGACAGAGAAACAAACTCTATGCCCTAAGATAAGTAATAGACCATAATTAGAACTATCTTTACTGATTGCTTCTCTATTTTTGCTGCTTGCATTATTTTCAGTAGAATGAAATTTTAGAATCTTCCGAAGCATTAAATTGTAATTTTGAAGGTATAGGAAGTTTTCAAACATCTTTCTTGGACATTTTATCTTATTTTTTGTACAGAGCATCTAAGGTAAATGCAGGGACTTTTAATTCTCTTTCTCTTCCCCACTGAAGGGAGAGGAGATGGTAGGGTGACTTCTGGGACATTTACCAAAGCATTGTACATTCTGCAAATGTCTCACAACTGTGCCCAATGTCTCAAGGACAGTGCAAGAATTAATGAGAGGTGTTTCCTTTAACATTGTAAAACTTCCTATATGGATTTAAATGGACTGCTAATAAATTATTGTTATACTCATAAATTAATGATTCTTGCAAGTCTCACCAGAAAAGTTTCTGTCTTTAATAGAAACTGACTTTAATAGAGGCTGACTACACAAAGACCTGTAACTGGCCAAGGTGCAAAGAATCAGACTGCAGAGATGCTCAAAGTCAATGGAACATCTACACTACACCTTCTCCTTCCAAGCCTCAGGGATTATTGCAGAAGAAGTAGTAGATAACAAGAAAGTAATGTATTTTGGACACAGTAGGCTAGTTACACATATGAACTCATACCTTTTGTGACAATGTGCATAAAACCTAAGCAAATTCAAGCCAGACAAAATCTCAGTATGGAGAAGTGAGTTGGGTTTGTAATTCCACCAACAGCGCAGCCAATTGATAGCCAATTGATAAAATACTAGGAGAGGAAGAGTCATTTTTTCTTTGTAACGTTTATGTGTGTGTGTGTGTGTGTGCACATGTGTGTGTGCATGTGCTAAGTCTACCATGCTCCAATGAAATACTGCATATCTAAGAATGAATATAGGGATAGTACAAATTAAACTTTCTAAGTGAGGAACAAAAAAAGACAAAGTTGAGTAGGCACAGAAGGGACTGACTGCGTGTATTTGGGAAGGGTATGAATATGACCAAAAGACATTGTATGAAATTCTAAAAGAACTTATTTTTTTTTTTAAAGCATACATTATAGGAAGTAGGTCCTCACCAAAACCAATATGGAGAATTGCAGATGAAGTTTCATGGTACAACTGAGTTAAATTTTGGGTAAAAGCAACTTTAGGAGACAAAAGCTTCATTTTTATTGATTTCTGTTTTAAAAAACAAATTCAAATTCACTGAATTCCATCATATTATAATTTAAAAAATTATTTATGTATATAGTTAAAAATGTATGAGTGCTCTGTCTACATATATACCTGCATGCCAGAAGAGGCATCAGATCCTTTTATAGATTGTCATGAGCCACCATATGGTTGTTAGGAATTGAACTCAGGACCTTCAGAAGATCAGGCAGTGCTCTTATCCACGAAGCCATCTCCCCTGCCTCTCTCATTGTGATTTTAGTAAAAACAAACATACTCTTTATTTTATAAATAATTTTTAATAGGAGTTAAATGTAATGGAATTCAGGGTGCAGTAAGGCTAAAATGTTTCCTCTGTTACTACAGGACAAACCATGGTGTTCATGAGTATGAACAATTGCTCAATGTCAATTCAACTTAGGTTTTAAAAAAATACATTTTTTTGTCTCTATATTGCCTAAATCTACAAATACAGGTCTGTTTCTCTATGATTGCAATGCTGCCTTTGTAGAATTTCACAAAATTAAACAGCCTTTTCCCCCTAACATTTTGACTTAATATAAATCACTGCAGTAATTATAATTACGGTTATAATTCATTGCTTTGATTGGAGAATAATTTGTACACACTGATCTTTGCATATTCCATATTTAAAATAAATACATACATTTTGAAACATCTATGTTCATTCTATCAGCTCAAAAGAAAAGAAGCTTCTGTGAACATGTATGTGGCTATCTATATGTATTCCAATTTGCTTTCAATGTAAATACGAAGATATTTACTAGAAAATATGATAAACATGTTTGCTCTGCTATTAAAAACTCCAATGTTATTTTCTAAAGGTTACATGATTTTACATGTGAGTAAGCAATGCATTTGAAAATTATTTGGTATACATCTTGACTGGCCGTTTTTCTACATTAGCCACTATCCATAAGTAGGGTATGGCTATTGATGCCTCCTTGTAAATTTTATCATCGTTTTCTAGCACTGGATAATATATTAACATATGCTTATAATGACTGTGTAAATACATATCACAAAAATATGTTAATCTAGTTTATATTCTTAGAGTTAAATTATACGATATTTTTAATGTCTCTTCTAGAGAACCCTTTAGTAATACTGATTGTTTAGAGATGTATTTCTTGATTTGCTTGCTATTTATATTTAATGTCAACTTCAGTACATTTAAAATTTTAATAGTTATTCTATAAAATTTTATTCATCTTTCAGACTTGTCATTTTATATCATAAAGAGTTTCCTACTTTAATGTTAAAAATATAGTCCTGTTTTTGTCCTGAAAGGTTTTAGGTTTAGAGGTAAATCTGAGTTAAAGTGTAAAGTTATTGTTATTTTTCAACTTGGAAGACTCTAGAATCATCTGATAGTTATATCTTTGGACATACCTGTGGGAAATTTTCTTGATTTGTTTAGTTGAAGTGGAATGATCTGCCACTGTGGTTGGTGACAATCCACTCTAACGGAAATAAGGAGCTAATCACCATGCATGTATTCATTTCTTTCTTTTGTTGACATATAGTATGTGACTAGCTGCTTCAATTCTATGTAGCATGGTTTTACAGAGGCTAACCATGAACGGTGAGCTCAAATAAACTTTTCCAGCTTTAGTTACTTTTCTTAGATTACCTTATCACAGCAACAAGTGAAGCAATTAAAATAGAAATCACACTGGGACGTGGAATCCTACTGTATTAAGTGGCCCATGAGGTTCATTGACCATAGGAACTGTTTTGTGGGTGAGCAGATTTTTTCCTGGTATGCCCTGTAGGCACTGGGGAAACCCTGAATTGTGCCAGAAGCAGAGCCAGGCATTCACAGATAAACACCTCTAAAACAGATTGGGGTGTTTCTATGCAGCAATGGGCAGGTAATGGGAAGAAACTCTCTGTAATAAGCTGTGGGAAATGCAAGGTATGAGCTTAGTAGTGTGAAAGTGTCACAAAATGTGGTGGTTTATGAATCTGTTGCTCACTTTCTAAAAACTATTACTAAACTTTTCTTGAAAATTTCTTTATCAGTAAATTGAGGGAAATTGATATCTTGAGTGAACACTGCAATTTAAGATGCCTTTTTAGTGTTTTGTAGTTTTCAGTATAAAAATGTTCCTATCTACAATTGTTTTTGCAAATTTTTATTTTTATATGATAGATTTTTAAATGCCTTTTAAGAGTTTAATGTGAATATATAGTTAATATTTGCATGTTAATCTTTCATTCTATGATAATGTGAGATTTCCTTAGTGTTTTCAAAAATCATATTCCTGGGGATTAACTAGAAAGATAACCATAACACCAGAAAAATAAAAACAATTTTCTTTATTCCTCTTTCCATGACTTTTTTTTTTTTAGTTACTTCAAAATGAGGCTTATGTTTAGTTTTGAAAATAAGGAAGAAGGATATACTTTTATTACTAGAGACATAGAGAACTAAGTCCATTAAAACAACACCCTCTGTATGAGCTCCGTTTTGATTGCTGTGATAAAACACAATGACCAGGAAGGGTTTATCTGAGCTTACAGCTCCATAGGGAAAGAGGTCATCACTGGCACAGTGTAGAAGTATAGAGCAGACAGGCACAGTGTCTGGAGGAACCAGCTGAGAACTCACATCTTGAGCCACAAGCAAGAATCCAAGAGAGTCACCTCAAGATGGCAGATGTCTTTTAATTATGTGATCCCAGTGACCTTCTGCCTCTAGCTCAGCCACACCTCCTAAACCTACCCAAACAGTACAACCAACTGAGGACCAAATGTTCAAATGCCTGACACTATGGTAGGCATTTCATTCAAATCATAATGTTCTCTAATTTCCCCAAGTATTTTATTTACATTTCCACAATTCTCTTTCTGTTACAGTATGTAAGACATGAAGTCCAGGTGCCATTGTTCTTCTTCTTCTTTTTTTTTTTTCTATGAGAATTACTTGTCTGTGTAAAAATTTGCATATGTTAGGTTTCATATATATCAATTTAATTACCAGGGCTAACCAGATATTGGAGGAAGCATTATAGTCTTTCTGTAAAAAGTATAGACTGCTGTGTCTATAGTTGCAATACTAGGTTAACATTTTGTTCCTGCTTTTATTTTTTCCATTTTCTTTTTTTATTGGTTATTTTATTTATTTACATTTCAAGTGTCATTCCCTTTCCTCCAAAACCCCCCTATCCTACCCCCTGCTTCTATGAGGGTGCTCCCCCACCCACCCACTATCACCTCACTGCCCTAGCATTCCCTTACGCTGGGACATCAAGCCGTCACAGTACCAAGGGCCTCCTCTCCCATTGATGCCCGGCAAGGCCATCCTCTGCTACATATGCAGCTGGAGTCATGGGTCCCTCTATGTGTACTCTTTGGTTGGTGGTTTAGTCCTTGGTAACTGGGGGGGGGGGGGCGGTGTCTGGTTGGTTGATAATTGTTGTTTTTCCTATGGGGTTGCAAATTCCTTCATCTCCTTCAGTCCTTTCCCTAACTCCTCCATTGGGGTCCCCGTACTCAGTCGGATGGTTGGCTGCTAGCATTCGAATCTGTGTTGGGAAGGCTCTGGCAGAGCCTCTCAGGAGACATCCATATCAGGCAAGAACTTCTTGTTATCAGCAATATTGACTGGCTTTGGCGGCTGCATATGGGATGGCTCCCCAGGCTCTGAATGACCTTTCCTTCAGTCTTTGCACCACTCTTTGTCCCTGTATTTCTTTTACACAGGAACAATTCTGGGTTAAAATTTTGAGAAGGGTGGGTGGTCCCATCCCTCAAGCAGGGGCCGTGTCTAATCCCTGAATATGGTCTCTACAGGTTCTCTCTCCCCTTTGTTGGGTATTTCAGTTAATGTCCTCCCTCTTGTGTCCTGGGAGCCTCTTGCTTTCCTGGTATCTGGGACTTTCCATTGGCAACCCCCCCCAGCTCCTCATCCCCCATTGCTACACACCTCTGTTCAATTTCCTGACCCTTTGTACATCTTACCCATCTCCTCCCACACATGATCCTGCCCACCTTTTTCCTCTCCCCTTCCTCTCTTCTTCCAAAGTTTCTCCCACACTCTACCTCCAGTGGTTATTTTGTTTCCCCTTCTAAGTGAGACTGAAGCATACACACTTTGCTCTTCCTTCTTCTTGACCTTCATGTGGTCTGAAGTTGTATCATGGGTATTCTGTGTTTTTTTTTTTTTTTTTTTTTTTTTTTTTTTCCTAATAACCACTTATCAATGAGTGCATACCATGTGTGTTCTTTTGTGACTGAGTTACCTGCAATTACATAAGAATTTCTTGAATTAATTGTTTTTAATAACTGAGTAATACTACATTGTGTAAATTACCACATTTTTTTTGTATCCATTCCTCTGTTGAAGGATATCTGGGTTCTTTCCAGCTTCTGGCTATTATAAATAAGGCTTCTATGAACATAGTGGAGCATGTGTCCTTGTTATGTGTTGGAGCATCTTCTGGGTATATGCCCAGGAGTGGTATAGCTGGGTCCTCAGGTAGTGATATGTCCAGTTTTCTGAGGAGCTGCCAGACTGATTTCCAGAGTGGTTGTACCAGCTTACAATCCCACCAACAATGGAGGAGTGTTCCTCTTTTTCTACATTCTCGCCAGCATCTGCTGTCACCTGAGTTTTTGATCTTGGCTATTCTGGTGTGAGGTGGAATCTCAGGGTTGTTTTGATTTCCATTTCCTGATGATTAGGGATGTTGAACATTTCTTTAGGTGCTTCTCGGCCATTTGAGATTCTTCAGTTGAGATTTCTTTGTTTAGCTCTGTACCCCATTTTTAATAGGGTTATTTGTTTCTCTGAAGTCTAACTTGCTTAGTTCTTTGTATATATTGGATATTAGTCTTATATTGGATGTAGGATTAGTAAAGATCTTTTCCCAATCTGTAAGCTACCATTTTGTCCTGATGACAGTGTCTTTTGTCTTACAGAAAATTTTTCAATTTTATGAGATCCCATTTGTTTATTGTTGATCTTAGAGCCTGGGCCATTGGTGTTCTCTTCAGGAACTTTTCCCCTGTGCCCATGTATTTGAGGCTTTTTTTCCACTTTCTCTTCTAATAGATTCAGTGTATCTGGTTTTATGTGGAGGACTTTGATCCATTTGGACTTGAGCTTTGGATAAGGAGATAAGAATGGGTCAATTTGTATTCTTCTACATGCCGACCAAAACTTGAGCAAGCACCATTTGTTGAATACGCTGTCTTTTTTCCACTGGATGGTTTTAGCTTCTTTGTCAAAGATCATGTGACCATAGGTGTGTGGGTTTGTTGGGCGCCGCCAGAGCCGCACCCTAAGATGGTGACTGAAACCTACTGGCATACTGGTAAACATGCCCATATATGGCACTAGGGCTGTGCCTGACAGTGGCCTGACCTGATGTGCATAGCCCGGGCCTATAGGGAGAGGATACGTGGCCTGAGACGATAGGATCCCATCGGGGTATTTAAGTGAGGCACGGGGAGGAGTCGGGGGCTCACCTTCAGCTTTTTTTCTGTAATTGATGACTCCTGAGTAAAACCTGCTGTTAGAAGGAACTTGGTGTGCTTGTCGTATTTCCCTGCTGGTCAGGGCGGTCGGCGCAGTGCAATTGGTGGCCTGGACGGGGAACGCGGTAAAGTGGTTCGTGTGCAGTTCCAGAACTTGCAGCAGACGGGGCGATCGATCGGGAAGTGGCCGGTAAGTAGGGCCCATCAAGTGAAGTCCTTGGAAGGAGGCTAGAAAAGGACCGCGGTAAAACGGCAAGCCCGTAAAGTTCAAAGTGAAACTAAAAGCAGCATTTCTCTGTCGCTGCATTTTTTGGGCATACTTACGATAGCAGTAGGCAGTTTCTGGCTCCCTGTTGTTGCCTTCCCTCTCTTCACTATCCTGGTTCTGATTGTGTGCCTCTGCCTTAAGTGTGATCATCCTGGTCAAGAGTGCACTTGTTGAGATGGGAACGTTCCCCTCCTGCCTGGTGAAGCTGGCCCTCGAGGATCTTTTGTATACGAAGGGGCTCGAGCTTCAGGAGAAAGCTCTGGCAGACTTCCTCCAGGAGGTTGACCATGTTGCCCCGTGGTTTGCAGTGGATGGCCAGCTTACCGTGCCTTGTTGGGATAGGCTAGGAAGAGACCTCGATCGTGCATGGGAGGAAGGGACTCTGAGAGATCGGAAGGGCAAGACAGGCATCAGAGGCATATGGAAGGTGATCAGGAGCTGTTTGACCAGTGAGGAATGCCAAGTTGCTGTTCAAACATCAGCTGAGGTGCTGGAGCATGTTAAAGAGTCACGATCGGAGGGCTCTTCCAAATTGAGAGACAAGGGGGTTAGAGCCTTGCCAAAGCTGCAGTTGTATCCCTGGCTGGAGGACCTAGAGGGAGACGAGGCTTCATCTGCCTCGGGGAGAGTACAGAGGAGGAGGAGAGTACAGAGGAGGAGGAGTATGAGGAGATGGAGAGATCATTGCAGGAACTGTTAGCCAAGATGGAGGCTATGGTGTTGCAAAAAAGGAAAAGGAAGAAGGGGAAGATGAAGGAGGAAGGAGTAGAGGGGGAGGAGAAAGGGCGCCTGTTACACCCTAGGGTGGAGCCAGGAGGGAGAAGTGATCCTCTGCCCTACGCAGAAGTCCCGTTGGCGCCAAGGGCCTCGGCTGCGGGACACACTTTGTGCCCTCAGACTTGGCATGAGGCTGCCGCAGCCTTCCCTGTGTTTGAAGATGCCAACCAACAAAGATATGATGAGCCTTTGGATTTTAAAACGCTAAAGAATTTGGCAGAATCAGTGAAAGTATATGGCATTAACACCTCTTTCACCCAAGCTCAGTTAGACAGGATGGCTAATCATGCTATGACCCTAGTGATTGGATGAGCACCGTGAAAGCATGTTTGACCATGGGACAGTACTTGGATTGGAAGTCATTATACACTGAGTATGCCCAGCAACAGGCTAGAGAGAATGCTGCACAGAATCAGCCTGCATGGAGCTTTGATATGCTTATGGGACAGGGGCAATGGGCAAATAATCAGACTGCCCTCCCTGCCATAGTGTTCGGGCAGATAAATGCAATGGCAGTAAAAGCCTGGAAGGCACTACCCAATAGGGGAGAAGTGTCTGGGAATCTAACAAAAATTACTCAGGGCCCTACGGAGCTTTCTCTGATTTCATGGCCCACATGATGGAGGCAGCGGGCAGGATCTTTGGGGATCCTGATACCGCCATGCCCCTTGTGCAACAACTTATTTTTGAACAATGTACCAAGGAGTGTCGTAATGCCATTACTCCTTGGAAGTCTAAAGGGCTCTCAGCATGAATGAAAGCATGCAGGGAGATTGGAGGACCTCTATCCAATGCTGGCCCAGCTGCTGCCATGATGCAACTTACAAGAGCTAAAACTAAGGTCCCAGGAGCCTGTTTTAATTGTGGCCGGCAAGGGCATTTAAAAAACAATGCCCAGAGAAGGGAAAGATGGGTGGCACTTGCCCACCTGGCCTTTGCCCCAGGTGCAGGAAAGGAAATCACTGGGCTAATGAGTGTCGGTCAGTGAAGGACATCCATGGTCAGCCTTTATCCCTATAATATGGAGGAGCGCGTCCAAAAAACGGGATGCGGGGCCCCGGACCCCAGGGTCCGCAAATGTATGGGGTCATGGAGAGTCAGGAAGATTCTGGGAACAATCTGCCCAACATGAGGCTACCCCGAGTCGGGCCACGACGGGCTCTGCAGGGCTGGACCTCAGTTGCACCACCGGACTTGTATTAACACCTCAAATGGGAGTGCAACTACTACCTACAAATTTTAAGGGTCCCTTGCCCCGGGGAACAGTTGGTCTTCTCCTGGGACAATCGTCATCAACTATGAAAGGACTTATAATCCATCCAGGAGTAGTGGACTCAGATTATGAGGGGGAAGTGAAGATTCTTGCCTCTTCCCCCAGGGGTATTGTGTCCATTTCCCCGGGGGATAGAATTGCCCAGCTATTAATTTTACCCAGTAAGCATGAATTGTTTCCTGCCAGTTCCAGGATAAGGGGGGACCAGGGCTTTAGCTCTACAGGTGTGGATTCAATGTTTTTAAGTCTGGAGATGGATGGTTGCCCTCTGCTAAGATTGAAAGTCAATGGAAAGCCTATCCTAGGGTTGCTAGATACCAGGGCTGACCGTAGTATTATTGCAAAGAAGGATTGGCCCCAAGATTGGCCCACTCAAGCATCATCCCAGACGCTACAAGGATTAGGCTATGCTAAGACACCCGATATGAGTGCCCGAGAATTGCCGTGGAAGGATGATGAAGGACATGAAGGCAACTTTTGGCCCTATGTGCTAGACTTGCCTGTTAGTCTGTGGGGCAGGGACCTGTTAAAGGCCATGAATTTTCATTTGACCAACGATCTAAAATATTCTCCAGAATTACAAAAAATGATACGAGACATGGGATGGCACCCTGCAGTGGGGCTGGGAAGGTGCCTCCAAGGCCATAAGGAGCCACTGAAGCCTAGTGCCAGAAAGCCCAGAGAGGGGTTGGGTTTTTCATAGGGGCCACTGGGGAGGGCTTGCCATCACTTGGAAAACTGAGAACCCAGTGTGGGTTCCTCAGTGGCCCCTTACCTCAGAGAAGCTACATGCTGCTCATCAGTTAGTTGAGGAGCAACTAAGACTGGGACATATACGGGCTTCTAACATCCCCTTGGAATACCCCCATTTTTGTAATTAAAAAGAAGTCTGGAAAGTGGAGATTGTTGCATGATCTCCGAGCTATTAATGCCCAAATGCAACTCATGGGCCCCGTTCAGTGGGACCTGCCATTGTTAACTGCCTTGCCTAAAGATTGGCCTCTAATTGTTATTGATATTAAGGATTGTTTTTTCTCTATACCCCTATATGTAAAAGATTGTCAAAGGTTTGCCTTTACCCTTCCCTCTATAAATCAGGAGGAACCTGATCGGAGGTATGAGTGGGTAGTCTTACCTCAAGGCATGGCCAATAGTCCCACTATGTGCCAACTTTTTGTGGATCGGGCAATAAACCGATTAGGAAAGAATGTTCAGGGATTAGATGCATCCATTATATGGATGACATTCTTTTGGCCCATAAGAATGAAGATGCTCTAAGTAAAGCATTTGATACATTGATTAAAGAATTGGAAAAGCATGGGCTATTTATAGCCCCTGAAAAAGTTCAAAAGACAGTTGTCAGTTGATTATCTTGGAGCCCGCATATATGCACAGGATATTAAGCCTCAGAAATTGGAAATTAGAAAAGATTGCTTAAAAACCTTAAATGATTTTCAAAAATTATTGGGAGATATCAATTGGATTCGGCCGTATTTGAGAGTCCCTAACCAGGATTTACAACCATTATATGATATTTTGAAAGGGATGCAGCCCTAGATTCTCCTAGAGCTTTGACTACTGCTGGACGCCAAGCTTTGGAGATAGTGGAAGGAGCTCTAACCAATTCAACATTGCAACGGTGTTCACCTAAGGAGCTATTGAGCTTTGATTTGCAAAACCCATGGACAGCCAACTGGTCTGTTATGGGATTCGGGACCATTACGGTGGATACACCCGAGAAGTTCTCCTGCAACTACAATAGAATATTATCCAAAGGCTGTTGCCAGCTTGGCCCTAGAAGGGTTGCAGCAATGTATTCAACATTTTGGTCGTGAACCAAACAAAATAATTGTTCCCTATACAAGTAATCAAATTTTTGTGCTGTGTGGCACCATAGATGAGTGGGCTATACTCACTGCTCATTTGCTGGGGAATTAGATAATCATTTCCCAGCCCATCCAGTGGTTACTTTTGACCAAAGAACACCCTATGATAATGCCTATGGTGACCCAAAAGGGTCCAGTGCATGGGGCTTTTAATGTATATACTGATGGATCAAGAAATGGATGTGGCGCCTTCATGAGAGAAGGAGAAGAGATCCAACTTATACAGTTTGAGTCCACCTCACCTCAACTGGTAGAGCTACAAATAGTTGTGGAGGTGTTTAAAGCATTCTCACAAGCTTTTAATTTGATTTCAGATTCCCAATATGTTGTTAACATTGTCAATCATTTGGAAGCCACAGGAAAAATTAAAGATTCCAGTCCCATTTATTCCTTATTAGTACATTTGCAACAATTGATTTGGCAACGCCAACATCCCTTTTTTGCGGTACACATCCGCGCCCATACTGGGCTGTCAGGCCCACCCAGTATTGCCAATAGTGAGGTGGATTTAGCTACATGCAGAGAGTTGATTTTTGCTGTAGTACATGCTACACCTCAAGATTTGGCTACTAAGTTCCATCAAAAATTTCATGTAACAGCCACCACTTTGGCTCAGAAATTTGGCCTTACATGAGAGATTGCCAGGCAAATAGTGATTCACTGCCCAACTTGTGTCATCCATCGCCCAGTGCCTGGCCATGGGGTTAACCCCAGGGGGCTACGCCTGTTGCAGCTATGGCAAATGGATGTTACACATTCTTCTGAATTTGGCACATTAAAGTATGTACATGTGTCTGTTGATACCTGTTCTGGCTTAATTCATGCAACTCCCTTAGCAGGGGAGAAGGCACGTCATGTCATCGCCCATTGCCTTGAAGCTTGGGCCGCGTGGGGAAAGCCGTGCACCTTAAAAACTGATAATGGCCCAGCCTATACTGCTGCCTCTTTTAAAACCTTTTGCCAGGATATGGATGTGGCCTTGAAGCATGGCCTGCCTTATAACCCCAGGGTCAGGGGATGGTTGAACGGGCTCATCGAACCCTAAAAGAATGTCTGTTAAAACAAAAAGGGGGAGTTGGCCATAGCCGAACCCCAAAAGAGAGATTATCCCTTGCTCTTTTTACTCTAAGTTTTTTGCAAGTGGATGCTGCAGGCCGTACAACCGTGGATCGCCATGCCAATTGGCTGCCTGATATGCATGGTTATGTTAAGTGGAAGGATGTGCTCACTGGAAAGTGGTGTGATCCTGACCCAGTTTTGGCTTGGTCTCGAGGATCTGTTTGTGTTTTTCCACAAAATCATGCTGACCCAGTGTGGGTACCGGAGCAGTTGGTCCGCCGGTGTAACAATGATGTTCCTCCTGCCTCTGTTGTGCCTGATGCAGCCTGTGAAGATGGAGCCGCAATGGGGGATCCTGTCGGCGTTCCCGAATGTGAGCATGGATACTCCATTTTTGCCTAGAGATAGTGAAATGGGGATTAGTGAGAATAAAAGTATTCAGTTATTAGGGGCTCTGTGCCTTTTGTAGTACGTAATATAAGTTAAGTTAGTGATTGTATTAATATGTATAAGCAGACGGCCTTTCATCGTGGATTCTTCAAGCAGTTGGACATTTGAAAGAGTGGGCAGGGTTAGGAGTGCTTGCTTGTGCCCTAGTGGGAGTCTTGAATCTCTGCCTCTGTTGTCTCGGCCGTATGGCTCAATCCCAACAGAGAGATCTTGCCCTGATCGCACAAGCCATTTATGCCGTAGAAGAAGGAGCTTCTCCACAAGTGTGGCTGGCCAACCTCAAACAGTAACCCCTTGAAGTTTTAAAAAAATACCTTGCAAATAGCCCTTGCACCCTGTGGACTTGCGTCCATTGCACCAGGAAGGGTATGCTTCTGGCAGGGGTCCAGCTCTTGCACCTCATGGGTTTGTATGACCATTGCACATGAGAGAGTGGACGCATTTGCTTCTCTTTCCTATGGGTTTCGATCACCATTCCCTAGGAGAGGGGCGTGGCTTGATCAACCCACCCCATTCTGTGTTTTTAAAACAAAAAGGGGGAACTGTTGGGCTCGCCAGAGCCACACCCTAAGATGGCGACTGACACCTACTGGCATACTGGTAAACATGCCATAAATGGCGCTAGGGCTGTGCCTGACAGTGGCCTGATCTGATATGCATAGCCCGGGCCTATAGGGAGAGGATATGTGGCCTGAGACGATAGGATCCCACCGGGGTATTTAAGTGAGGCACGGGGAGGAGTCGGGGGCTCACCTTCAGCTTTTTTTCTGTAATTGATGACTCCTGAGTAAAACCTGCTGTTAGAAGGAACTTGGTGTGCTTGTATTTCCCTGCTGGTCAGGGCGGTCAGCACAGCACATGGGTTCATTTCTGGGACTTCAATTTTATTCCATTGATCTACATGCCAGTCTCTGTACTAATACCATGAAGTTTTTATCACGTTTGTTCTGTAGTAGAACTTGAGGTCAGGCATGATGATTGCCCCAGAATTTCTTTCATCAGTGAGAATAGTTTTCACTATCCTGGGTTTTTTTGTTGTTCTAAATGAATTTGAGATTGCTTTTTCTGTCTCTGTGAAGAATTGAGTTGGAATTTTGATGGGGATTGCATTGAATGTGTAGATTGCTTTTGGTAAGATGGCCATTTTTACTATGTTAATCCTGCTCATACATGAGCATGGGAGTTCTTTCCATCTTCTGAGGTCTTCAATTTCTTTCTTCAGAGATTTGAAGTTCTTGTCATACAGATTGTTCATTTGCTTGGTTAGATTCACACTAAGATATCTTATATTATTTGTGACTATTGTGAAGGGTAATTTTAAATCAGAAGCTTGCTATTATCCTTAGGTTTGGTCTTCTCATTGTGTCCTGGATTTCATGAATGTTTTGGGTTAGGAGCTTTTTGCATATTGCATTTTCTTTGACTGTTGGGTCAATATTTTCTATGGTATCCTCTGCACCTGAGATTCTCTCTTCTATCTCTTGTATTCTGTTGGTGATGCTTGCATCTATGATTCTTGATCTCTTTCCTAGGTTTTCTATCTCCAAGGTTGTCTCCCTTTGTGATTTCTTTATTGTTTCTATTTCCATTTTTGGATCCTGGATGGTCTTGTTCAATTCCTTCACCTGTTTGGTTGTATTTTCCTGTAATTCTTTCAGGGATTTATGTCTTTCCTCTTTAAGGGCTTCTATCTGTTTACCTGTATTCTCCTGTATTTCTTTAAGGGAGTTATTTATGTTCTTCTTAAAGTCCTCAATCATCATCTCAAGATGTGATTTTAAATCAGATTCTTGCTTTTCTGGTGTGTTGGGTATCCAGGGCTTGCTATGGTGATAGAACTGGGTTCTAATGATGACAAGTAGTCTTGGTTTCTGTTGCTCAGGTTCATGTGCTTGCCATCTGGATATCTGTGGTGTTAGCTGGTCTTGCTGTCTCTGACTGTAGCTTGTCTCCCCTGTTAGCCTGTGAGTCTGTGGTATTAGACGTGTCAGTACTCCTGGGAGACAAGCTCTCTCTGGGTGGGATTGGGGTGCTGATGGCTGTGATCTTAGGTGTGTCAGCACTCCTGGGAGACATGCCCTTTCCGAGTGAGATTGGGGTATGGATAGCTGTGGCACAGAATCAGCTCTGGGTCCCAGATGGAAACTGGAAGGATTATGTCCAGGCACTACACGGTTCCTGGGTTCTTGGGTTCTGTGGGGTCCGGGTTGGTCCTACTCAGGCCCAGTATTTGGGCAGCAGTGGTGGTCTCACCTGTGGTCTTAGGTGTGTTAGTACTCCTGGGAGACCTGCTTTCTCCAGGCGGGATTGGGGTGTGGATAGTTGGGGCACAGGGTCAGCTCTGGGGTGCAGATGGAAACCCTGCTTTTGTTTTTGTAAGATGCGGACATCTGTATATACTTAAACTTGATGTTTCTTTCATATGATTGTCCTTAAAAGAATTTCTCCATTTCACAAATCATCAAATACAAAATCATAATCACATTTTTACATGTGGGCAGATCTATAAACATTCTGTGTTTCTTTCCTAATGTAAGTGAATTCATTCTTTTTGAAATTTTAATTGAATTTTATTTATCTTTTCAAAAATTTACTTCATGACTTTCACTGATTGCTAAGAATTTTGGTGTTTTCAGCTACACTGGCTTTCATTTTGTTAGCAATATTATCTTCTTTGGCTTTTTCTATTCTTATCTAATTGCTTTGTAATGCATAGTTGTAGATGACATTGACAGTTTCTTTATTACTGTGTTTGTAATTTAAATATTTTTAAATACTTTATTTAGAAGCAATCCACATTTGCTGGGGTTTCTTTTGTGTGTGTGTGTTAATTTTTATTTAACCCACAATATTTTCTGGCTTCTCTGATATTTCTTATGTGACTCATAAAGTATATGTGTATTTTTCATTCAATAGTATGTTATGTAACTTTCAAATATTTCAGAAGTTATAGACATTTCTATCATTTACTTATAATTTAACACAGTTTCCAGAAAATGCATTTTATATAATTATAGTTCTCTTAACTACTTGAACTTACTTTATGTTTTTGTTTTATTTGTTTATTTGGTTTTTTAAAAGGAGTTTAACTGTAGTACTGAGACTACTCTGAATTTCTGGGCTTCCCTTAGTGTCTCTTCTTTCATCTCCTGGTGCTGACATTGCAGATGAGCAATATCAAACTAACTTTAACACCAAGTACACCGTGAGCAGCTAAGACCTCAGGATATACTCATTGTTGGCAACTGTTATGGTTTGAGTCTTGAATGTCCCCAACAGGCTTAAATTTTCACTGCTTATTTTCTAGATGATAGCACTGTTGTGAATACTGTAAATTGTTTAGGATTTGGTATACCTCTGACAGAAGTGGATTACTAGGAGCTGTGTTTCTTTTTTAGACAGCTTATATTGTTTTATGTATATGACTGTTTATACTATCTTATGTTATGTGTATGATTGTTTATATTATTTTGTGTGTATTATTGTTTTCTTTATGTATCACATGTGTGCCTAGTGCCATGGAGTTTAGAAGAGGGTGTTAGATCCCCTGGAACTACATGGTTGTCAGCTCCCATGCTGAGAAACAGAACCAAGGACCTCTGCAAAAGCAGTAAGTGCTCTTAACCACGGAGGTATCTCTTTAGCCTTAAGGCTGATCTTCTAACTTACAGTCAAGTGCTGGTTATGGTCTTGTCCTCTACTTGGTTTAACAGGACATGGCCTCAGCAGTCCCTGTTCCACATTCCCACAGCCATGAGGTCTATAAGCATTCTTTTACTGACATAGTGAACCAAAGAGCCTTTGACAATGTGAGACAAAATAAACCCTACTTCTCTTCAATTGTTTCTGTCAAATATTTTGGTCAGAATGACAAAAGCATAATTCCCAAAATCTCTTTTAACTGAAAACAATTATGAATGTTATCATGTTTGGTCAAGTGCTCCATTAATGTCAATTATTTCATGTTTGTTATAATTTTCATCTAAATTCTTATATTTGTTGTTTTTTGCCTTCTTCTCTTACCAAACTCTTAACATGTTTTGAAATTCCAAAGTAAAATGTCAGATGTGTCTATTTTCTTTTCAATGTTTTAAGTTTTTTCCTCATGAAGTTTCTTTCTTCCTTCCTTCCTTCCTTCCTTCCTTCCTTCCTTCCTTCCTTCCTTCCTTCCTTCCTTCCTTTCTTTCAAGATTTATTTATTTAAGTGAATGGTAGCTGTCTTCAGACACACTAGAAGAGGGCATCAGACCCCATTACAGATGGTTGTGAGCTACCATGTGGTTGTGAGAATTGAACTCAGGACCTCTGGAAGAGTAGTCAGTGCTCTTAACCACTGAGCCATCTCTCCAGCCCACCTTATGAAGTTTCTGTTAATAGGAAAGCTAGAAAGAACCAAATGTATGTCATTGGCATATTAAGGACCAAATGTATATCACTGGCATATTTTCTAAGTTTTCTTTTGTCATCATAAAACATTCTTTTATTTTTTGGTAGTTGACATTTTGAAGTTTACTGTTATAAATATTAATTAATCATCACTTGAGCTTTCTTATTGTGTTTTTTCAATGTATCTGTACTGTATTTCTACTGGTAACCGGCTTGTGATTAAGGTGAAAGGGTGTCTTTTGGCCAGTTACATTTAAATCTTTATTTTCCAAAATTAAGCATAACTTCTGCATTTCAGTGGAAATTTTAGATTTTTTATACATTGCAATTATGAGTAATATTGCATTTAAGTTTATTTTAATTGTTTTATTTAATCCCAATTATCTTTGTGTCTTTGTTTGATTTTATTACTCTTTTGAATAAATATACTTAGTGTTGTATTTGATCTTTAAATTATTCACTAGGTTTACCCTTCTCATCCTTTCTTTCTTCCCTTACAGTTGTAGGTTTTCAATCTGTGGGTTGTGATCACTTTGAGGGTCATATATTAGATATCCTACATATCAGATACTATGATTCAAAACAGTATCAAAATTACAGCTCTGAAGTAGCAACACATTTTATGATTGGGGTCACCACAACATGAGAAACCATATTAAAGGGTGCAGCATTAGGAAGGTTGAGGACCACTGCCTTATGGAATTATTTTTGTGTATGTTTTCCATCAATGTAGTTTATTAATATCATATTACAATTGCAAAATTTTGTTTCAAATATTTATCTTTTATGTTTTAATTTTCAAATTAGAAATACTATATTTATTCATATATTTGTACTTCTAACATGGTTATTTATTTATAAATGAAAGAACTAAAAGATATCACTTACTTTAGTGTGATGAAATTTCCATAAGTTGATTTTATAATTTCATATATTTGTACTTTATTTATATCATTCTTCCTTTACCTCATATTCCTCCCCATGTTAACTTTTGTCCACTTTTTTTATGGCACCTTTTAATGTGTATGTGTGCAAGCACCTGTGAGCATGGTATATGAATACATCCTGAGTTTGTTTAGTGTTGCATCTATCTATCTATGTATCTATCTATGTATCTATCTATGTATCTATCTATCTATCTATCTATCTATCTATCTATCTATCTATCTATCTATCATCTATCTATCATCTCTCAATCTATCTATGGTTTGGGATTGACTGACCATTTTGTATTGGATAATAAATGTAGTAGAAGAAATTATTTAAACCCAAATTTGTTGCTGTAAATCTCCTACCAAATGAGACCAGTCAAAGGAAAACACAACTCAATAATTATGGGTATGAATTGCATGCCTAGATTGGGCAGATTTACCACTACACTACTCTAATTCCCGGCTTTGAAATCCCTTATAACTTGCGGTTTATCTGCGTGGTTGTCCTTCCGGCTCCTTCTACCGCCGGCTTCCTTCTGCTTCGACTTCCTCCTGCTTCTCCTCTGCCTCACTTCTTTTTTTTTTATTCATTTATTGGAAATTTTATTTACATTTCAGATGTTCTCTCCTTACCCATTTCCCCCCCTTTCTCCCAGGAACTCACTATCCCTTCCCCCCTCCTCCTGTCTCCACGTTGGTGTACCCTCACCCACCCTCCCCCGTATCTCACCTCCCCACCCTCGAATATTCCCCCCCATGATGCCCAGCCTTCATGGGACCAAGGATCTCTTCTCCTACTTATATATAGCTCCCTTGCATATATAGCTGGAGCCATGGGTCCCTCCCTAAGCTCTCCCAGGCTGGTGGTTTAGACCCTGGAGCCTCTGGTTGGTTGGTATTGTTGCTTTCCTCATGGTGTCACGAATCCTTTCAACTCCTTCAGCCTTCACTCTATCTTCTCCATTGGGAACCCCATGATCAGTTTGATGGTTAGCTGTGAGCATCCGCCTCTGAGTATGTCAGACTCTTGCAGACTTCTAGGGAGACAGCTATATCAGGCTCCTGTCAGCATGTACATCCTGACATCCACATCAATGTCTACCTTTGGTAACTGCACATGGGATGGATATCCAGGTGGAATGGTCTGTAGATAACCTCTCCTTCAGTTTCTGTCCTGCACTGTGTCTCCATATTTGCACCCTTGAGTATTTTGTTACTCCTTCTAAGAAGGACTGAAGCCCCCCCCCCCCACTTGGTCGTCATTCTTCATGAGCTTTATGTGGTCTGTGAGTTGAATCTTGGGTATTTCAAGCTTCTGGGCTAAAATCCAATAATCAGTGAGTGAATACCATGTATGTTCTTTTGTGATTGGGTTACTTCACTCAGGATGATATTTTCTAGTTCCATCCATTTACATATGAATTTATCAAATTCATTGTTTTTAATAGCTGAGTAATATTCCATTGTATAAATGTACCACATTTTTTGTATCCTCTGTTGTATTCCTCTGTTGAAGGACATCTGGGTTCTTTCCAGTTTCTGGCTATTATAAATAAAGCTGCTATGAACAGAATTCTCAACTGAGGAAATGTGAATGGCTGAGAAGCACCTAAAGAAATGTTCAGCATCCTTGGTCATCAGGGAAATGCAAATCAAAACAACCCTGAGATTCCACCTCACAACAGTCAGAATGGCTAAAATAAAAAACTCAGGTGATAGCAGATGCTGGTGAGGATGTGGAGAAAGAGGAACACTCCTCCATTGTTGGTGGCATTGCAAGATGGTGCAACCACTATGGAAAACAGTCTGGCGGTTCCTCAGAAAATTGGACATATCACTACCTGAGGACCCAGCTATACCACTCCTGGGCATATACCCAGAAGATGCTCTAACACATAACAAGGACATATGCTCTGCCTCCCTTCTGCTCTACCTTTTATATCGAATTCCTCTCACTCTCTCCTCCCCTAAGCCTTTTTCTCTGCCTCCTCTTCTACTGCCCAGTCTTTGGCTTAGGCCTTTATTTTACAGGTTTTAATTGGACAGAAGGTTTAAAAGATGTTATCTGTTTACAGATTCAATCATCCTCTGCAGCCCCTCCCAGGAAAGTGAAACTAGGATCAAAATACAAGGCTGGGGCTATCCACTGGGAACTAGGATCAAAATACAAGGCTGAGGCTATCCACAACAAATGAATTAGGCTCATCCCTGAACATCTGATTCCCCTTCTCTCAGCAGCTATTAATTGTCTGTAACTCTTCATCTAGGGTAGGACCTTGTGAGATTTACCCCATCCACACTGACATGCAAACTGATGTCACTGTTGTCCAGGTCTTGTTTAGGCATCCATGTGTTTGAGATTTCATGGTTATACCTTCTATGTCATATATAGAAGATCTATCTCAGATATAGACATCCTGGTCCGCTGGCTCTTATAATCTTCCTCTTGTTGACAGCGCTTCTCTACTCTTCCTTAGGTGTAGATGGGTCAAGAACTAAACACACCATAGGCAGTTTTCCTCTGCATGTTGTCTACTTTTATCTTCCAGAAGGATCTCATTCTCATGCAAAAAGAGGCTGTATTGATAAGGTATGAGAACTACAGTTATCTGTGGGGATAAGGATAACTACTGAGGAGGCAGTAAGAAATTATACTGATTTCAGAAAGTAGCCCTGGTAGGTTTTTCACTAGGTTCCAGTTTTGAACAGTTGGCTAGATTTACATTATGAGACACTATCTTTCTTCTCTAGAGAGAGGCTTAAATCCATTTATACAACTGCTGGTTATGTCCAAGATGCATGTGATTCTATTGTACCTCTTTCCATGTTGGTGATTATTGTGGTTTGTAGGCATTATAGCTAGGTAGTATTGTTGTTGTTTTCTTCTTGGCAATTTTCTCAGAACTATCTAGTACTATGAAAGCTAATCCTAAGCTGAAGGCTTCTGGGTCAGACACAGATCAATTCCTAGCCATGTCTTCATGGTTGTATTTAAATACTAGGAAGCAACCAAGGACAACAGAATTGCCTATATTGTTTTGGGAGTTGTATGGATTCTCCAAAACAAAAACTTAAAAAGTTTCTCATGTTTGGTCCTTGAGATTTTGTGAGATAGCCTATGGTTCTTGTGGGGAATAGCCCTTAACTCTTTGGGGTTCATTATCAGCCAGGTTTCTTCCATGTCTATTCTTATTTTTCATTGGTCATTCTTTTTTCTTCACTAATTAATTAATTAACGTTACCTCTCAACCATAGGCCCCACTTTCCTCCTGGTCCCTTCCCTCACACAGCTCCTCCCTCAAGCCTCCCTACCCTTCTCCAATGAGAAGGGGGTGCTCCCACCCCGTGTATAAATTCATCCTGGTGCATCTAGTCACTGCAGGACTAGGCAATCCTCTTCCACGGAGACCAGACAAAGCAGACCAGTTCCAAGGCGGCCCAAGTTACTATAACAGGATTCACAGTCAGGCAGCAGAATCAGGGTAAGCCCTTGCTCCAGTTGTTGAGAGACCTGCATGAAGACCAAGCTGCATATCTGTTACTTATTTGTGCTGACCTAGGTCCAGTCTATGCTTGCTCTTTGGTTGGTGGTTCAGTTTCTGGGAGCCCCAAGGATACAGGTTAGTTGACTCTGTTGGTCTTCTTGTGGAGTCCCTATCCCCTTCAGGTTTCTCAATCCTTCCCTCAACTCTTCCACAAGACTCCCTGAGCTCCATTTAATGTTTGTTCTCTGCATCTGTTTCCATTACCTGTGGGGCAGTGAGCTATGAGAGACAGCCGGGCCATCTGGTTGAACCAGCTTTTGAACCCTGGAGACCCCCTGGGACGGAAGGCATTTAGCTCTGTTCCTGGGCCCCTGGCTCTCTCAGCTTCAGTCCTCTACAGCCCCTCCCATAGAGACGTCTATGGCCATTGGTCACATAGAAGTAGCACCCCTACATGGAGATAAGGCATCCCCAAGCTCTCAGACGAAGCCAATAGGGGTTACCTGCTGCTCACCCTAAACTATATATAGTTAGCCTAACTCAGAAGTAAAGTGTGTGCGAGATTCATCCTGTTGTCTGAGAGCTTCTGTCATGGACCCTCCCTCTTTGCTGGCCAGCTGGTGCCTCACCGGGGCACTTCAAAGAACTCTAACACTTTTCAAAGAGCTGTAACACTTTTCCCCTCTCCAAGACGTGGTTGGAGGCGGCAGAGGCAGCAGTGGACTCTCCCTGTCCACACTCCATCCCTCCGGGACCGCTCATGGGCAGAAGCAGCTGCTGTTTGCACCCTGTCCTCAGCCAAGCTGGAGATTCTGGTGGGACCCCATCTGGAGCTAGTCCAGCAATTACTTGCTGGGTGGATCTCTTAGAGGACAGCTATGCTAGATTCTTGTCTATAAACAGAGTATCATTAAACATATCAGGGATTGGTTTTCACCCATGGTATGGATCTCAATTTGGGCCAGTCATTGGTTGGCCATTCCCTCAGTCTCTGCTCCATCTTTGTCTGTAGGACACATTTTAGATCAAAGATTTTGTGGATGGGTTGATGTCCTTATCCCTCCACTGGGAGTCCTGCCTGGCTATAAGAAGTGGCCACTTCAGGATTCATATCTTTCACTGCTAGGAGTCTCAGAATTCACCCCTATAGACTTCCTGGAGACCCCCCTGTGCCCAGTCTCTGGCATCTTGGAAATGTTTCCCCATCCTCCCATCCCCCACAGCCTATTTCTATTCTCTCCTTCCTTTCCTTTCCCTACATCTTATTTCCTACCCTGTTACCCTTACTATCCTCTCTCCCAAGCAGATACCTCCTTCCATCCACTGTCAGTGTCTATTTTATTTCATCTTCAGAGTGAGATTCAAGCATCTTTCCTTGGGCCCTCCTTGTTATTTGGCTTTTTTGTGTCTGTAGATTATAGCATGTTTATCTTGTACTTTATGACTCACATCCACTTATAAGTGAGTACATACCACACATGTCCCTTTGGTATGGGTTACCTTACTCAGGATGATTTTTTTTTTCTAGTCCCATCCATTTGGCTGCAAAATTCATGATATTTTTTCTTTAAAAATAACTTTTAAAAATAGTATTCCATTATGTAAATGAACTACACTTTCTTTATCTGTTATTCAGTTGAGAGACATCTGGGTTGTTTCTACTTTCTATTAAAAATTAAGCTGCTATGGACATAGCTGAACAAATGTCCTTATGGGATGGTGGATCATCTTTTTGGTATATGTCCAGGAGTGGTATAGCTGGGTCTTGAGATAAAACTATTCCCAACTTTCTGAGAAACCACCTAATTGATTTCCAGAATGGTAGTACAAGTTTGCCCTCCCACCAGCAATGCTCCACATTTTCACCAACATGTACTATCTCTTGAGTTTTTGATCTTTTTTTTTTTTTTTTTTTTTTTGTATTAGGATCTTTAATCTTTTTTTATAGTCCAGTCATTATCCCCCTCGCATTCTGCCCTCCGACAGTTCCTCATCCCATTTCTCCTCCCCCATCTCGAAGAAGAAGTCACCACACCCCCCACACTCCCATAGGCCACCAGGCCTCCCCATTTCCTGGGGCCTCAAGTCTCTCAAGGGTTAGGTGCATCTTCTCTCACTCAGGCCAGAACAAGCAGTTCTCTGTTGTGTATGTGTCTGGGGCCTTGGATCAGCTAGTAGAAGCTCCCTGTTTGGTGGCTCAGTGTCTGAGAGAACTCAGGGGTCCAGGTAAGTTGAGACTTCTGGTCTTCCTATGGGGTTGCCCTCCTCCTTAGCTTCCTCCATCCTTTCCCTAATTCAACCACAGGAGTCGCTGGCTTCTGTCCATTGGTTGTGTATAAATATCTGCATCTGACTCAGCTGCTTGTTGGGCGTCTCAGAGGGCAGGCCAACAACATGCTAGGCTCATGTCTATAAGTACATTATAGCATCAGTAATAGTGTCAGGCCTTGGAGCCTCCCCTTGAGATGAGTTACAATTTGGTCCAGTCACTGGACCTCCTTTCCCTCAGTATCTTCTCCATTTTTGTCACTAAACTTCTTTTGATCTTAGCCATTCTGATGGGTGTAAGGTGGAATTTCAGAATCATTTTGGTTTGCATTTCTCTGATGACTAAGAATATTGACCATTTTGTTAAGTGTTTCTCTGCCATTAGAGATTCTTCTACTGACAATTTGTGGTTTAGCTCTGTACCCCATTTTTAAATTGGGTAATTTGGTTTGTTGGTGGCTAACTTCTTGAGTTCTTTATATATTGTGGATGATAGCTGTCTGCCAGATGTTGGGTTAGTGAAGATCTTTTCCTATTCTGAAGGTTGCCATGTTGTCCTACTGATGGTGTTCTTTGCCTCACAAAACCTTTTTACTTTCATGAAATTTAATTGTTTAATTTATTAATTGTTGATCTTAGTGCCTGTTACTGGTCTGTCTAGGAAGTTGTCTCCTGTACCAACGTTATTCTTCACTTTCTTTTCTACCAGGTTTACATTGAGGTTTTCGATCTACTTGGATTCAGATTTGTGCAGAATAATAAATATAGACCTATTTGCATTCTTCTACATGCAGATATCCAATTTGTCAGCAAAGTTTGTTGAAGATGCTTTTATTTTATTCCATTTTATGGTTTTTGGCTTTTTTGCTCAAAATTAAGTGTCTGTAGGTATATGGGTTTATTTCTGGGTCTTTGATCTGATTCCATTGACAAACCTGTTTGATTCTATACCAATAACATGCAATTTTTTTTTTTTATTACTATTGCTCTTGAAGTCAGGGATGTCACTCTCTCCAGAAGTTCTTTTATTGTATAGGATTGTTTTAGCTATTCTATTTTTTTTCATATGAAGTTGAGAATTGCTCCTTGAAGGTCTGTTAAAAATTGTGTTGGAATTTTGACGGGAATTGCATTGAATCTGTAGATTTCTTTTAGTAAGATGGCCATTGTTTTCTATGTTAACCCTTCTACCATCTTCTTCAATTTTTTTCTACAGAGACTTGAAGTTCTTGTTATACAGGTCTTTCACCTGCTTGGTTAGCGTTACACCAAGATTTTTACCTTCTTTGTGGCTAGCATGAAGGGTACTGTTTTCCTAATTCTCTTCTCATACCATTTATCATTTTTTAAAGGAGAAAAACTGATTTTTTGAGTTGATTTTGTTTCCAACCTCTTTATTGAAGGTGTTTAACAGCTGTAGGAGTTTTCTAGTAGAATTTTTGGGGTTACTTTTGTATACTATCACATCATCCATGAATAGTGATACTTTGACTTATTCCTTTTCACTTTGTATCCTTTTGTCTCCTTTAGTTGTCTTATTGCTCTAGCTAGAACTTCAGTACTATATTGAAGCGATCCAGAGGAAGTGGAAGCCTTGTTTTATCCTTGATTTTAATGGAATTGCTTTAAGTTTCTCTCCATTTAATTTGATGTTGGCTATTGGCTGCTGTATATTTCCTTTAGACTTTTAACATGAAGGGGTATTGGATTTTGTCAAAGGCTTTTTCAGCATCTATGAGATTATCATGTGTTTTTTCCTTTTAGTTTGTTTATACAGTGGGTTATTTTGATGTTTTTCTTGTATTTAATGTAATGCCTACTTGCCTACTTGATCATAGTGGATCATGTCTTTGACGTGTTCTTGGATTTGGTTTGTGAGTATATTATTATTTTTGCACCAATATTTAAAAGTTAAATTGGTTTGAAATTCTTTTCTTTGTTGAATCTTTGTATAGTTTAGGTATAGCATCAGAAGGACTGTGGCCTCATAGAATGGGTTTGGCAGTATTCTTTCTGTTTCTATTTTGTGGTGTAGTTTGAGGAATGTTAGTATTAACAATAAAGAAAACACAAATTGAGGCAATATTGGAGATAGAAAACTTAGGAAAGAGAACAGGAACTAGAGATGTAAATATCATTAACACAATACAAGAGATGGAAGAGAAAATCTCAGGGGTAGAAGATACTATAAAAAATTGACACATCAGTCAAAGAAAATGATAAATCCAAAAGTTAATTGACAGAAAACATGCAGGAAATATGGGATACTATGAAAAGACCAAACCTAAGAATAATGGGAATAGTAGAGGAGAGGATTCACAGCTCAAAGACCCAGAACATATCTTTAACCAAATTATAGAAGGATATTTCAATAACCTAAAGAAAGAAATGCCTATAAAGATACAAGAAGTTTACAGAACACCAAAATTGATTGAACCATAAAAGATAATACCCCTGCCACATAATAATCAAAACACTAAATATATAGAACAAAGAAAGAATATTAAAAACTGGAAGGGGAAAAGGCCAAATAACATATAAAGATAGACCTATCAGAATTACACCTGATTTCTGAGTAGAGACTCTAAAAGCCAAAATGGCCTCAGCAGATGTTTTGCAGGCCCTAAGAGACCACAGATGCCTGCCCAGACTACTATACTCAGCAAAACTTTCAATCACTATAGTTGAACAAAACAAAATATTTTTTTTTATTGGAACTTTTATTTACATTTCAGGTGTTTTCCCCTTACCCCCTTTCCCCCTCCCTCCCAGGAATTCCCTATCCCTTCCCCCCTCCTCCTGCCTCTATGATGGTGTACCCACACCCACCCTCCCCAGAACCTCACCTCCCTACCCTTGAATACCACTCCCCACGATGTCCAGCCTTCATGGGACCAAGAATCTCTTCTCCCACTTATATATAGCTCCCTTGCATATATAGCTGGAGCCATGGGTCCCTCCCTAAGCCCTCCCAGGCTGGTGGTTTAGACCCTGGGGGCTCTGGTGGGCTGGTATTGTTGCTCTCCTCATGGGGTCCTGTACCCTTTCTTCTCCTTCAGTCTTCACTCTATCTTCTCTGTTGGGAACCCCATGATCAGTTTAATGGTTAGCTGTGAGTATCTGCCTCTGAATATGTCAGACTCTTGCAGACCTCTAAGGAAACAGTTATGTTAGGCTCCTGTCAGAATACACCTCCTGACACCCACGTCAGCATCTACCTTTGGTGACTGCACATGGGATGGATACCCAGGTGGAATGGTCTGCAGACAGCCCCTCCTTCAGTTTCTGTCCTGCACTTTGCATCCATATTTGTTCCCTTCAGTATTTTGTTACTTCTTCTAAGAGGGTTATGCTCTAACACATAACAAGGACATATGCTCCACTATGTTCATAGCAGCTTTATTTATAATAGCCAGAAACTGGAAAGAACCCAGATGCCCTTCAACAGAGGAATGGATACAAAAAATGTGGTACATTTACACAATGGAATATTACTCAGCTACTAAAAACAATGAATTCGATAAATTCTTATATAAATGGATGGAACTAGAAAATATCATCCTGAGTAAGGTAACCCAATCACAAAAGAACATACATGGTATTCACTCACTGATTATTGGACTTTAGCCCAGAAGCTTGAAACACCCAAGATTCAACTCACAGACCACATAAAGCTCATGAAGAATGAAGACCAAGTGGGAGGGGGGGCGGCTACAGTCCCTCTTAGAAGAAGTAACAAAACAAAATATTTTATGATAAGACCAAATTTAAACAATATCTTTCCACCAGTTCAGCCCCACAGAGATTATTAGAAGGAAAACTCCAACCCAAGGGGGATAACTACACACAAGGAAACAGAAGATAAAGAATTTCAGATCAGCAAAACCAAAAGAAGATGTATACACACACACACACACACACACACACAAAACACACACACACACACACACACATTACCATTAACATCAAAATAACAGGAATTTACAATCTTTAGTCATTAATATCTCGGAATATCAATGGACTCAATTCCTTAATAAAAAGACACAGGCTAACAGAGTGGCTGTATAAATGAGATCCATAAAAGAAACACACCTCAGAGTAAAGGGCTAGAAAAAGGTTTTCCAGCAATCGGACCCAAGAAACATGATAGAATAGCAATTGTAATACTTTAATAAAATAGACCTTCAACCAAAAGTAATCAAAAGAGGTGGAAAGGACATTTCATACTCATAAAAAAATACCTACCAGGATGACATCTCAATTTTAAACATCTACCAAGTGCAAGGGCACATGCATTCATAAAATAATCATTACTAAAGCTTAAATCACACACTGAACCCCATACATTAATAATGGGAGACTTCAACACCCCACTCCCACCAATGGACATGTCATTGTGACAGAAACTAAATAGAGGAAATAAATAAACAGTGAAGTTCAGGTAGCTTTGAAACAGTCTGTAATGGTTGTCCAAAGTTGGGGCTCAGGATGGTAGGAAATTTCATCAGAAATACCTGGTTTATATTTCCTTTAATGTGGGGTTCACTAATTTTGAAAGACCACCTAAAGCTGGTATGTTTGGAGCAGTTTGCCTTCTTCAGCTGATTGGAAATCTGCTGGTACAAATATATAGACTAAAAGCAAAAGTTAAAGTTTAGGAATTTAAAGAAAAATGTTACATTTGTAACTTTTAGGCACATTATTCTGGTACTGGTAGTTGTGGGAGAAGAGGACTCTCAAAACTAGGGTGGGGGGAGGACTATCCTTAGGGATAGGCAAGTGGGGAAACTCCGCCTGTACTTATCTGTAGTCCATTTGACCGGTGAGAGGTGGATTCAAGTTTTATGACTCCCTCTATTCCCTGAAGCTTACATGAACTCTTTTAGTTTATTCAGAGATGAAAATCTTAGGCATATTAGCATTACTATTGTTTGTAATCTGTACTAAAACCTACATTGTAGAAAAATCTGTAAGACACCTGGAATAGACTCATACCATTAAGTCATAGCAAAAGCTATGGGTTGGATTAAAAAACATGAACATTTTTTCCTCTGTCCAGAGAGCTGTATGTATGTATGTTTGTATTGGACAGAGATGGTTTTAGTTTGATAAGAAGTGCCTTTGAGTCTATATTTAGGAGACAACCAAAGGAAATTTAAAATCTTGAGCTTGTGACTGAATGGTAAGTACTCAGTGCACTTCCATCTTATCAGAACTCCACTGATCAGTGTTAAAACTCTGAACTTCTGAAATCTTAGTATCACAGCAGCATAAAAGGGGAAAGATTTAAAATATTTTCCATGTACCTTAAATAATTTTCTTATATCTTTACAATATTCATTTTTATACTTCTTTAGACCCACAGAACTTACTTAAGCTTTCTTTTCCTCAGAACTTTATACATCTTAGAACATTTTCTTAGACCTTCAGAACTAACATAGACTTTAAACCTTTTTCTTTTCTTCTAATCATTTATCAGAGACATAAGTGGTTATTGCTGAGACATTGCAAAACAAGTTCTTTTAAATAAAAAAATAGTAAAAAGTTACATCTAAAACCTGTTTATATTTTAATATGAAACCTGTTAGCCAGGCAAACATGTCTGTCTTTCTCAGCAGGAGACCCAGTAGCTCTAGAGAAAGCATGGCCTTATTTTTGTATATGAAGTGAACTAACAAGGTGGCTAAAGCCCTGGGGAAAGGAGCTGGTTGCTAACAGACAAAGTTAGTTCATTTAGCCATCAGTGTCATCACAGATCTGAGAAGGATACTTTGTAGGAGGAAGTATAATCCAAATGTATCAGTTAAAATGACAAAGACTTGCCCATTACTAGACAATCACAAAACCAGACTCCTGTCCATGGCTTTGTTGTGGGTATAGGCCCAAAGGCAGTAAGTCTTCAATAGACTGACCTTACTTTGTCTAGTCAAAGTGGGGCAGTCAACTCTGTAGTGTCCTGCTTATCCACAGTTTGGGTCAGGTCCTGACAACAGGCAAGGCATTTGCAACAGTTATGGCCAGTGGCTAGTGTTACCACATCCAAATGGAGTCTGAGTGTCCCATTATCTTCTTTGGAGACCTTGTGGTCACCACTAGGAGCTGGATCTGTCTGTCATAGTAAGGTTTTTCTTTTCCCATTACACATTTTAAATGCCACATTCAGCAGATCTCTGACATGTTTGAGTACCATTATCTATTAAGGATATCTGAGCTAAACAAACTTTGCTTTAGTTACTTGCTTTAGGCTTAATATAGAAAACATAAACAGAAGGTCAAATAAAGCTTGTCCTTGAAAATGAATTACATTTGTACTTAGCATGATTACAAACATACTTTTGAGCATACTAAAAAATTTGATCATTTATAACATGACTTTACATTAATTTGCAGGTCCCAATTATCATTAATTGTTTATAAGAAGTTAACAGCTTTAATGACATTAGGATTTTACAGTTTTATCCCTAATAAGTTTTAGCCTTAAAAATTACAATTTTTGAATTGAAGCTCTCTTAGTATCAAAATAAAAGTTTATATCATAAATTTAGCCCATGGAGAGACTAGGAATTTTATAAAACCATAAATATAGCCTATAGAAAGATTGGAAACCTTATTATGTTATATTTTTGATTCTTTTATAGCACACAATTACAGAATATTATAGTTTCTTGTATGATTCCAAATAGTTAAAGCATAACAATGCTAGCAAAAACTGTATATCTCTAAGTCAGTTATTGTTTATCTGTATAGACTTTAGAAATTTATAAAACTTATTTTTCAAATATATTTTATTTGTTAAAAATACATTGTTTTTGTTAAAAAAATTTCAGAACAAAAATCATCATATAAAAGTCTATCCTGCTTCTGGCCTGCACCTGAGCACTGAGCAGATCTTGAGCTTCAGCTCTGCACCCAATCCCACAAAACCCAGAGGAGGCAGGGCTCCCAGGAGCTCTAATTGCCCAGGATTTAGGTAAGGAGGCAGCAACACCTGCCCCAAACAGGGAGTAACTGGGACCCACAGAGACCCAGGAACTCACTCCTAGCCAGGGGCACTGGATCCTTCTGGTCTGCACCTGAGCACTGAGCAGATCTTGAGAGTCAGCTCTGCACTCAGGTCCACAAAACCCAGAAGAGGCTGGACTCCCAGGAGCTCTAATACGCTCAGGAACATAGGATCATATGATCACCAGATCTCAGGAGACTGGTCACACCAGGATTTCAGGTTCCCAGAGGCAGCCTGATCCCCAGGAGCTCTTATACCCAGAATCTCAGGATCTCAGGATCATAGGATGTCAGAGCCCTGACTCTTATCTGTCATGAGCAGGTTGTGAAAAGGTGTTAGTATCCCCTTGGGGAGAGGAGCAACAGGTCCTTCTCCACTCAGGGATTGTATGCTGGATTGACCGTGAGATTATCAGCTCCACAAGAGGGGAGAGAGTATGCCAGAGATGGAGGGTTTGGCATTCAATTGCTCTTTAATGATGCACAACAGACAATATATTATCACCAGTGCTAAGGTTATTGCCACTATGAGGTATTGCCACATTTCCTATACATTGCCTCTAACAATATCGGCACAATGAACACAAATAATAAATTGCTAATTACCAAAGAAATAAGCATAGCAATAAACACATAATTCATTCATGAGTTATACAACCTGAGTCCTTATGATGGTCTGGGTTACAGGTCTGTAGTCCAGGAAGGGGGTTGGGCTGTGGTTTCCAGCTGATTGAATTGCTATTTGACCTTTTAGGGGGCTTGACCACGAAGTTGGGGCTTGACCACGAAGTTGGAGGCAACGGTTTCTCGGTTGTCTCTTTGAAGATCTGGTGATGAGGAGGCTTGTTCGGAGGATCACGTTAGGCAGCCATGGCTACCAATGTGTGATGATGTGCTCTGGTTGGGCTCCTCTTTTATACTTGATTTGGCATTACTGCTGACATGCATGGCAGGTAACCACTCATGTTTGGTTATCGCCAGGCTCTGACCTCATCACAGCTGGTTATCATACTTATTCAAAGCAACTTTTTAAATGCACAAATATAAGGTTTCAAAACAACTTCTAGTAATCATAGTACTTCAAAACAACTTCACTCTAAACTTGTTTTTTTTTTCTATTACAAAATGGAGTTGGTCCTGTTAAGGGCCTGCTCCTTACACAGGATCATAGAGACAGCTGGACTCTGAGGAGTTCTGACACAAACAAGATAACTGGAAAGACAGGCTCCAGTCAGAGACAGTGAGTAAAGGTAGCACTAGAGTTAACCAGATGGTGAAAGGCAAGTCCAAAAACATAAGCATTAGTAATCAAGGGAACTTGGTATCATCAGAACCTAGTTCTCCCACCAGAACAAGTCGCATAAACTGCATCACACCAGGAAAGCAAGATTCAGATTTAAAATCACTTCTAATGATGCTGATAGAGGACTTTAAGAAGGACACAAATAACACTGTAAAAGAATTAGAGAGAATACTGGTAAACAGGTAGAAGCCCTTAAAGAAGAAACACAAAAATCCCTTAAAAGAATTACAAGAAAACACAAGGAAACAGGTGAAGGAAATGAACAAAATCATCCAGGACATAAACATGGAAGTAGAAACAATAAAGAAATCACAAAGGGAGACTAATATGGGGATAGAAAACCTAGGAAAGAGATCAGGAGTCATAGACACAAGCATCACCAATAGAATACAAGAAATAGAAGAGAGAATCTCATGTACAGAAGATACCACAGAAAATATTGACACACTGTCAAAGAAAATGAAGAGTGCAAAAAGCTCCTAACCCAAAGCATCTAGGAAATCCAGGAAACAATGCGAAGACCAAACCTAGGATAATAGGTATAGAAGAAAGTGAAGATTCCCAACTTAAAGGGCAAGTAAATATCTTCAACAAAATTATAGAAGAAAACTTTCCTAAACTAAAGAATGAGATGCTCATAAACATACAAGAAGCCTACAGAACACCAAATAGACTAGACCAGAAAAGAAATGCCTCCCGTCACATAATAATCAAAATACCAAATGCACAAAACAAAGAAAGAATATTAAAAGAAGTAAGGGAAAAAGGCCAAATAATAAATAAAGGCAAACCTACCAGAATTACACCAGACTTTTCACCAGAAACTATAAAAGCGAGAAGATCCTGGACAGATGTCATACAGACCCTAGGAGATCACAAATGCCAGCCCAGGCTACTATACCCAGCAAAACTCTCAATCACTATAGATGGAGAAACCAAGATATTCCATGAAAAAACCAAATTTACATAGTATTTTTCCACAAATTCAGCCCTACAAATAATAATAGAGGGTAAACTCCAATACAAGGAGGGAAATTATACCCTAGAAAAAAATAAGAAAGTAATCCTATTTCCAACAAATCCAAAAGAAGATAGCCACACAAAGATAATTCCATGTCTAATAACAAAAATAACAGGGAGCAACAATCACTTTTCCCTAATATCTCTTAACATCAATGGACTCAATTCTCCGATAAAAAGAGATAGACCAATGAACTGGATATGTAAACCAGGACCCGGCATTTTGCTGCATAAAGGAAATGCACCTCAGTGACAAAGACAGATACTACCTTAGAGTAAAAGGCTAGAAAACAATTTTCCAAGCAAATGGTCCTAAGAAACAAGTTGGAGTAGCCATTCTAATATCGAATCAAATCGAGTTTCAACTGAAAGCTATCAAAAAAGATAAGGACACTTCATACTCATCAAAGGAAAAGTAAATCACGATGAACTCTCAATTCTGAACATCTATGCTCCAAATGCAAGGGCACCCACTTTCATAAAAGAAACCTTACTAAAGCTCAAAGCACACATTGCACCTCACACAATAATAGTGGGAGACTTCAACACCCCACTCAGAAATGGACAATCATGGGAATAAAAACTAAACAGAGACACAGTGAAACTAACGGAAGTTATGTACCAAATGGATTTAACAGATATCTATAGAACATTTCATCCTAAAACAAAAGACTATATCTTCTTCTCAGCACCTCATGGTACTCTAAAATTGACCATATAATTGATCACAAAACAGGCCTCAACAGATACAAGAAAATTGAAATAATCTGATGCATCCTATCAGATCATCATGGACTAAGACTGGTCTTCAATAACAACAAAAACAATGGAAAACCCACATACACATGGAAACTGAACAACACACTACTCAATAATAACCTGGACAGGGAAGAAATAAAGAAAGAAATTAAAGACTTTTTAGAATCTAATGAAAATGAAGACACATCATACCAAAACTTTTGGGACACAATGAAAGCAATGTTAAGAGGAAAACTCACAGCTCTAAGTGCCTACAAATAGAATCTGGAGAGAGCTAAACTAGTAGCTTGACAACACACCGGAAAGCTGTAGAACAAAAAGATTCACACAGAAAAGAGAACTAGATGGCAGAAAATAATCAAACTCTGGGCTGAAAACAATCAAGTAGAAACAAAAAGGACTATACAAATAATCAATAAAACTAAGAGCTGGTTCTTTGAGAAAATCAACAAGAAAGATAAACACTGAGCCAGACTAACCAGAGGGCAGAGAGACAGTATCAAAATTAATATCAGAACTGAAAAGGGAGACATACCAACAGAAACTGAGGAAACTCAAAAAATCATCAGATCCTACTACAAAAGCCTATAGTCAACAAAATTGGAAAATCTGGATGAGATGGACAATTTTCTATCAGACCTTCAAAGAAGACCTAATACCAGTTCTCTTTAAACTAGTCCACAAAATAGAAACAAAAGCAACGTTATACACATTACCCAATTCCTTCTATGAAGCCAGAATTATGCTCATACCTAAACCACACAAATACCCAACAAAGAAAGAGTACTTCAGACCAATCTCCCTTATAAATATTGGTGCAAAAAAAAAACAAAATTCTCACAAACCAAATCCAAGAACACATCAAAAGAATCATCCATCATGATCAAGTGGGCTTTATCACAGGAATCAGGGATGGTTCAATATATGGAAATCCATCAATGTAATCCACTATATAAACAAATGGAAATGAAAAATCCCCATGATCATCTCATTAGATGAGAGAAAACATTTGACAAAATTGAACATTCCTTTATGGTAAAAGTCTTGGAAAGACCAGGAATTCAACGCCCATACTTAAACAAAGTAAAAAGCAATATACAGCAAACCAGTAGCCAACATCAAACTAAATGGGGGAGAATCTTGAAGCAATCCCACTAAGATCAGGGACTAGACAAGGCTGCCCACTCTCTCCCTACCTATTCAATATAGTACTGGAAGTTTTAGCCAGAGCAATTAGGCAACAAAAGGAGGTCAAAGGGATACAGATAGGAAAGGAAGAAGTCAAAATATCACTATTTGCAGATGATATGATAGTATACTTAAGTGACCCCAGAACTTCCACCAGAGAACTCCTAAGCCTGATAAACAACTTCAGCAAAGTAGCTGGATATAAAATTAACTCAAACAAATCAGTAGCCTTCCTCTATGTGAAAGATAAACAGGCTGAGAAGGAAATTAGGGAAATGACACCCTTCACAATTGTCACAAATAATATAAAATACCTTGGTGTGAATCTAATCAAACAAGTGACAGATCTGTATGACAAGAACTTCAAGTCCCTGAAGAAAGAACTGAAGCAGATCTCAGAAGATAGAAAGATCTCCTATGCCCATGTATTGTCATCATTAATATAATGAAAATGGCCATCTTGTCGAAAGCAATTTATAGATTCAATGCAATCCCCATCAAAATTTCAACTTAATTCCTCTTTGAGTTAGAAAGAGATATTTGGAAATTCATTTGGAATAACAAAAAACCCAGGATAGCAAAAAATATTCTCACCAATAAAAAAAACTTCAGGGAGAATTACCATCCTGGATCTCAAGCTGTACCACAGAACAGAGTTATAAAAGCTGCATGGTATTGGTACAGAGACAGGCAGGAAGATTAATGGAATAGAATTAAAGACCCAAAAATGAACCCTAAACGCTATGGTCACTTGGTCTTTGACAAAGGAGATAAAACCATATAGTGGAAAAAAGGCAGCATTTTCAACAAATGGTGCTGATTCAACTGGAGGACATGTAGAAGAATACAAATCAATCCATTCTTATCTCCTTGTACAAAGCTCAAGTCCAAGTGGATCAAGGACCTCTACATAAAATCAGATATGCTGAAATTAATAGAAGAGAAACTGGGGAGAAGCCTCGAACACATGGGAACAAGGGAAAAGTTCCTGAAGAGAACACCAATGGCTTATGGTCTAAGATCAAGAATTGACAAATAGGACCTTAAAATTTCAAAGCTTCTGTAAAGCAAAGGATACTGTCAATAGGATAAAGTGGCAATCAACAGATTGGGAAAAGATCTTTACCAATCTATATCTGATAGAGGGCTAATATGTAATGTATACAGAGAACTGAAGAAATTAAACTCTAGACAATCAAATAACCTGATTAAAAAATGGGGCACAGCGGTAAACAAAGAATTCTTAAATGAGGAAACTTGAATGGTCAAAAAGCACCAAAAGAAGTGTTCAACATCCTTAGTCATCAGGGAAACGCAAATCAAAACAACTCTGAGATTCTAACTCCCACCAGCCAGAATGACTAAGTTCAAAATTGCAGGTCATAGCAGATGCTGGCAAGAATGTGGAGAAAGAGGAACACTCCTCCATTGTTGGTGGGATTGTAAGTTGTTACAACCACTATGGAAAGCAGTCTGGTAGCTCCTCAGAAAGTTGGACATAGTTCTTAGGACCTAGCTATACAACTCCTGGGTATACACCCAAGAGATGCTGCAACATATAACAAGGGCACATGCTCCACTATGTTCATAGCAGCCTTATTTATAATAGCCAGAAGCTGGAAAGAACTCAGATGTCCTTCAACAGAGAAAAGGATACAGAAAATGTGGTACATTTATACAATGCAGTAATATTCAACTATTAAAAACAATGAATTCATGAAATTCTTAGGCAAATGGATGGTACTGGAGAATATCATCCTGAGTGTGGCAACCACATCACAAAGGAAGATACATGGTATGCACTCACTGATAATTGTATATTACTCCCCAAATTCACAATACCTAAGATACAATTCACAGACCACATGAAGCTCAAGAAGAAGGAATACCAATGTGTGGGTGCTTTGGTTCTTCTTAGAAGGAGTAACAAAATACTCATGGGAGCAAGGATGGAGATAAAGTGTGGAGCAGAGCCTTGATGAGGGACTGTCTGGTAAAGGCTCCACCTGGGTATCCATTCCATGTAGAGTCACCAAAGGTAGACACTGTTGTGGATGCCAGGAAGTGCATGCTGACAGGAACCTGACATACTGGTCTCCTAATAGGCTTTCCCATTTCCTGACATAAACAGAGGAAATTTAGCTCTAGCTAACTATTGAAGTTAACACAGGGTCCCCAATGGAGGAGTTAGGAAGAAGACTGAAGAAGCTGAAGGGGCTGGCAGTCCCATGGGGAGAGTGACAATACCAATAAACCAGAGCTTTCAGCATCTAAACCTCCAGCCTGGGAACATAAAGGGAGGGACTCATGGCTCCAGTTGCATAGGTAGTTGAGGATTGCCTTGTCAGGTATCAGTGGGAGAGGAGGGCCTTGGTCCTTGGAAGGCTGGATGGCCTAGTGTTGGAGAATTTGAGAGCAGGGAAGTGAATGGTTGGATGGGTAGGGGCACACTTTTATAGAAGTAGGAGGAGGGGGTTGGAATAAGGGGTTTTGGGGTGGAATGGGGAAAGAGGATAACATTTGAAAGATAAATAAATAAAATATCCAACTTAAAAAAAAACAGATAGTGAAACTGGTAATTGTAGTCGGCAGTTGAGACTTTTTGTCAACAATTTATTACAGGGATTCCTTATAATCCTCAAGGACAAGGTATTGTGGAAGGGGCCCATGGAACTTTAAAAGAATATCTTCATAAAATAAAAAAGGGAGAGGTATATACCCAAACACCACAAATTTATTTAAATCATACTTTTTATTTTAAATTAAAAAGAAAAAATTGGATGCCAAGGAACTTTCTGCTGAGTGTCTATGGCTACCTTCAAATAGGCATAATTATGCCTATGTGAAAAGGAAGGATCCATGTACAGGCATATGGCATGATCCTGACTGGGTATCTAATATGGGGAAGAGGGCATGTTTGTGTTTTTTCTGCAGGATGCTATAGGAGCATGGTGGCTGCCAGAATGATTGGTGAGACATGCTGTTGCTGACACAAAGAATGATGCTGACCTGTGAGCATGCTGAGTGCCCTGACAAGGGTAACTGGGAAGCTGTATTGGACATTTGTTCCTGATCTACCTTTGCTTGCCTATATGCCAGATGTGACAAGCTGCCTTGCCTCAAGTTTTTAGACCTTGTGGGACAGAGAATAAAAAAAAGAGAAATTATAATGACTCTTGTATTTTTCTTAAACGTGATCAGTTATTCAGTCTCAAACATGTACTGGTCTAGAAATCAATCCAGTATTGGAAACAACAGTCTTCATTTGGAAGGCGGGATCTGGTCATTTTCAGAGACATATTAGGAAGTTAACTGCAGTTCTCTATGATGTTATGGTAGCAAGAGATAAACTTGGAACAGGATCTGGATTTCAAACAAGTGTTAGTGCATGTATTAAGGCTCTTTTAATTGTCAAGGTAAAATTAATTTACTCTCTTCTACAGCATTTATTGTAAGTTGCATTGACTATATACTTTCTAATTGTGATAGTGTGTTGAAACCTGGCATGCTTGTTATGGGCGTGTATCAACCAGCTTGTGTCTTACTGCCCTGAGTGTTAGAAAGCCTTGATTCTCTGAAAGTTCTCTGGTAAATGCTGGAAGAAGTGAGTTAGGCTTTAAGCAGAAGCAAGAGGTTAGTGAGCTTGATTATTTCTGGTATAACAGCTTTAATTTCATTAATTGCTAACACCACTGCTTCTGCAATAGCATTGACACAAGGAGTTACGATAACTATTTTTATTAACCATCTAGCAAAAAAAAAAAAAAAAAAGGTTACTAATGTCTTGAGTATACAAAAGGATTTATATAGGTGTCTAGAACAACAGATTGATGATCTATAACCTATTCTAATTATCAGAAGGAGGTTCACAGTTCAAGAGTTAGGAGCCATCTCAAGTGTTATGACAAATATCATTGGAGTAGTGTTACTTCTAAAATTTACAATGATTGTCATTATAATTAGAAAAAAGTTTTAAACCACTTGTACTGTATTTGGCATAATCCTAACACCTTTCTGGGTGTTTTAACTTTGCATAGTGAGATTATGAATGTAAAGAATGCTGCTCTGTTGAGCTTTGATGCTGCAGATACTGCTGATAAAATTATCCATGGTTTGAGGTCAGTATTTCCATTTTGGTCAAACCTTAAGAATGGCATATATAGCTTGATCATGCTAGCCCTCCTTGTCCTGGGAATACTTTTATTCCTGGCCATCGTGTTAAAGCTTGTCTCTACATCAACATGTTGGCAGCCCATGTACATGGCTTGAAACTGAAAATGGACCCCCAGACAGAGTTATTAATTTAAAAGGCTGGCAAGCCAAGGATGGGTAAGATTCTGCAGAGAGCCTTACCAACCTAAGACAGAATTGCATTGCTTATGTTAATGCATATTCCAGGAAAAGTAAGAAAGACTTTCTTGTCAGAACAACCTAATACAGGCTCAGTCTAGGTTATAAAAGGTGAAGATGTGGAGAGCTTCTGGAGCTGCCTGGCAGGAATCTGACATTGGCCAAGGACAAGGAAATGGGCTGCTTGGAAGGAATCTGACATAGGACAAGGACAAGGAAACGGACTGCAGGCAGGAATCTGAGATTGGGCTGGAACAAAGAAGTAATTTCAGGCAGAAATCTAAGTCCTAGACTAGAAAAAAGAAGAAATTTCAGGCAGGAATCTAAATCTTAGGCTAGAACAAAGAAGTAGGCTTCAGGCATGAAAATGACTTTGGGCTAGGACAGGGAAGTAGGCTCAGATATTTTGGTCATCCTGATAAGCCCTTAGAAATAGTGATCACAGGAGTGATCAGGGGACTCTGTTTATTGTCCTGGGTGTTCTTTGACTATCTGCGTTTATTGTCCTCCTTGTTTCTTGACTATTTGCATCTATTGTACTGCTATTTCCTTAACCTAGAACTGACCTTAATACTTGAATGTAATTTAAGTAGTATAAAGGCAAAAAAGGAGGAGGAGGGGTAGGATAGGGCATTAATGGGGGGGGGAGAACAGGGAAAGGGGATAACATCTGAAATGTAAATAAATAAAATATCAAATTAAAAGAAAGAAAGAAAGAAAGAAAGAAGGAAGGAAGGAAGGAAGGAAGAAGGAAGGAAGAAAAGAAAGATCAGGGACCCTAGGGCCTGAGCAGCGACCAAAGGACATTTCCTGGAGGATCAGCTCTAGACAGGTTGTGATGTCTATTATTACTACTGCTATTATTATTGTATTTTATGTGCATTGATGTTTTGCCTACATGTATGTTTGTGTGAAGGTGTCAGACCCCCTGGAATGGGGAGTTACAGACAGGTGTGAGTTGCTGTGGGGATGCTAGGAATTGAACCTGGGTCCTAATGATGTGACCCCTTTATGCCTCATGTGTTGATCCCCAACCATAAAAATATTTTTGTTACTACTTCATAACTGTAATATTGATACTGTTATAAATCATAATGCAAATAAAAATAGTTTTAAAATAATCCAGTTTTTTTTTTCTTAATGGCCTTTACCAGCTCTTTCTCTCTTCTGAAGTCTGCCTTCCTGCCTACTATTAAGTCTCTACCAGATCATAGGTTTGAGCCTTCCTAGCTACAAAGGATCTTATAATATATAATAACTAATACGAGGCCCCTGCATGTACAAGGTGTGATATTCATCCAATGGAAGTAACTCTGCACATTGTCTCCTGAAAAGAAGTAGTGTCTGCAGAGAGTAACTGACTGATTAGAACTGAAGTTATGTGGAGACATTGTGATGTTGCAAATCCACTGGCTAATTACCTTATCTAAGGGTAGTTCTACCCTGCCAATATAGCCATTCCCTGCCACCTCTACTATTAGAACTAATACATTGTGGTTAATAAATAGAAACCTTTCCGAATCTATTAACTTAAAACATCACTGGCTTCCACACCAGATAGCATCTGGGGCTATAGAAAAGCTTATAGAGAGTTCCTTTCTGTAACTATTTCTCTGGTGTACCCACCAATATATTTTAAACTTTCTTTGCTTTACAAATCTTTCTTTGTTCTGTAAAATTATAAAACTGCTTCCACATCGGAATATGGAATTTGAAGTAACCTAAATATGTGTTCCCAGGCCATGGTCATTCAAAAAAGCTCCAGAATAAGGTATCTTGTATTCTCCTTAAGATGAGAGCTGTGGTTTTTGCCTGGACAGTATTTTGTCCTGTGAGTGAGCAACCTCTCCCTGGCATGTCTGCAAAATACTGGTAACTTCTCTAAGTGCCCTCTCCCCCAAAGGCAGGATATGAACCAGAGGAACTTTCTTTTTTCTTCTTTTTTCCCTTTTGTGAATGATACTATTTTTACTATAAGATGGTAAATTAAAATTTATTTTAAGTGACAAAAATAAATTTTTAATAAGGAGATATTTTATAAGATAGCAAATATGTTTTCTTTACTTTAATCTATTGACATCCAAAGCAAAAATACCCTCCCTCAAATTTACCCATTGGATTACCTGTCAGCATCATTGATATGAAAGCTATTTGTTTTCTAACCAGTGTTCTGTTTTCAGAGATGTGACTGTCTTAGTCAGGGTTTTACTGCTGTGAACAGACACTATGACCAAAGAAATTCTTATAAGGACAAAATTTAATTGTGGCTGGCTTACAGGTTCAGAGGTTCAGTCCATTATCATCAAGGTGGGAGCATGGCAACATCCAGGTAGGCATTGTTCAAGAGATGCTGAGAGTTCTACATCTTCATCTGAAGGTTGCTAGTGGAAAACAGACTCCCAGGTAGCTATCGTGGCTGTCCTAAGCCCATGCCCACAATGACACATCTACTCCAACAAGGCCACACCTCCTAATCATGCCACTCCTGAGCCAAGCATACACAAAACATCACATTGCATTCCTTGGCCCCCATAAACTTGTTCAAACACATGAATCTATGGAGGCAATACCTAGCCATAGCATAATAAAAACATACATTTAGTCTAACTTCCAAAGTTCCCATAGTCTATAGCAGTCTAAACAATATTGAAAGTCCAAAGATTAAGATGTCTTTTGAGATTCATTCAATCAGTTAACTGTAATCCCTAAAGCAAGACAGGAAACCAGCTGGCAAACTTCAAACTATGCATCACCATGACTGATGTCAAAGCAATATTCACATCTCCAACTCCTTTTTTCATCTTTGTTGACTGCAACAAACTTCTTTCTCCTGGGCTGATTCCATTCCCTGTAGTAGTTTTCCTCAGAAGATAGCACACTGTTCTGGCATCTCAAAAATCTTGGAGACAACTTCAGTGTTACAGCTTCTTGTTTCAATGTATGGGATTCACATATCGTCTTCTGGCCTCCTCCAAATAGCTGGTGTCAATTCGCTAGCTCTGTTGTCTGTAGAACTCTAAGCTCAGATTGATCCACTCCACTGCTGCTGCTGTTCTTGGTGATCATTTCATGCTACCAGCATCCTGTATTCATGCTACCAGAATCCCCAGTATTCTGGGGTCTTCCACTGCAACTAGGCTTCAACAATATCCTCTCATAGGCTCTCTTTGTGGTGCCAAGCCTCAACTCCTTTGCATGACCCCTTTAGCCTGGGTCATCAACTGTAACTGAGGCTGCACCTTCACCATTAGTGTTCCATGGTCTCTCACAGTGCCAAGCCTCAACTGTTCTTCACAACTCCTTCATGCCTTCAAAACCAGTACCACCTGGGTAACTCTTATATATTACCAAGTACAGCTGCAGCACATGTTACAACCTTGGCTATCTCTGGACCACAGCTTCTTTGTGCTCTCAGAGAACACTTAACAGAAGATTTCACATCAGTGATGCTGGTCTCTCCTTAATCACCACTACTTTCTTAGCTCCACCTAGCCAGCATCAGTTGTCCCAGTAGTTCCTTCTATTCTTAACTCTAAAACCAGAGCCATATGGCCAAAGCTGCTGAGTTTTCTGCTTGATGGAGTTGGAACATGAGTCCCTTGTTCTATTTATATCATCACTATCTTCCTGTTTTCTAACTCCTTTACTGCTTAAGCTTGGCTGTCTTTAATCTTGCTCTATAGATTGACCTTGAACACTCTGAATGCCTCTCTCCTGGCATTAAAGGTATGTATCATCATGCCTGGACTTAACTTGCTTTGTCCCAGGCTAGCCTTGAACTCAGAGATCTGCTTGGCTTTATCTCCTGGGATTAAAGATATGTGTCACCATGCCTGGATCTAAATTTAGCTGGATAGGATCTAGACCCAAAATTCCACTCCCTTAATCTGTTGTCTCCTAGAACACATAATTAGGTTCTATTTCACTTTCTGGTGTCCCTTTAATACTCAAACCATATATTTTATATTTTTCCTTTCTAAGCATGCTATGCTTGTTCAAAATGCTCTTTATGAGACTTAACCAGAGAACAAAGTTTCTGCTAGGCTTTGTTGAGACTTCCTTTGTCAATGCAATTAATCTGAGTCTTCAACTTAGCCTCAGACATACTCTCCAGACAAGGGCAAAAAGTAGCCACATTCTTCACCAAAATACTACAAAAACAGTCTCTAGGTCACATACTGAAGTTCTTCTCTACTGAAATCTCTTGGGCCAGATTTGCACAGTTTGAATCATTCATGGCAACAAAGTCTTCCATACTTCTACTAGTGTGGTTCATTAAGCCCCACTTAAAACATTCCATGGCTTTCCAACTCCAAAGTCCCCAAATCTACATTCTTACAAACAAAAATATGATCAGACCTACCACAGCAATACCCCACTCCTGGTACCAATTTCTGTCTTAGTTAGGGTTTTACTGCTGTGAATAGACACTATGACCAAGGAAAATCTTTTTTTTAATTGGATATTTTATTCACATTTCAGATGTGATCCCCTTTCCCCATCCCCCCACTCAGGAACCCCCTATCCTACCCCTCCTCCTCCTGCTTCTTTTTTTTATTAGTAATATTTTTTAACTGTTATTCAAAGGCTTTATAAGTTTGGTAATGCTCAAAAACAAGATGCCCATACAGTCAGAAGTGTAACCCAATACCCAACCTAGATATACCAACTATCTTTGACTGGCGAAGACACACAAACATCTGCCCCCATATTCCCCTGACCCCCTCTCTCTTGTCTCCTAGCTCCTCCTCTACCTCTCCTTACTCCTCCCACCTTGGCTTCTCCTACATATCACCCTTCCTGTTAAGATGAAACTTTTCTCTCAAAATACAATTAGAGGACTTCTGCTTCCGGTCTGGGCCCAGGCAGCAGATCCCTGGAGGCAGCTCTGCACTGAACCTCACAAAACCTGGCAGAAGTGGGGCACCCAGCAGCTCTGACCCAGGCAATATCTCTGGTAAGGAGACAGCAACACCCACCCCAAACAGGGAGTAACTGGGACCCACCGGGACCCACTGAGACCCAGGGATTTACTCCTGGCCCAGAGCACTGGCTCCTTCCGGTCTGGGTCGGAGCTCCCAGCAGATCCCAGGCGGGAGCTCTACACCAAATCCCACAGAACCCAGGGGAAGCAGGGCTCCTAGGAGCTCTAACCCAAGCAGCTTCCTACGCAAGGAGGCAGCAACACTTGCCCCAAACCGGGAGTAACTGGGACCCACCGGGACCCAGGTACTCACTCCTGGCCCCAGCACTGGTTCCTTCCGGTTTGGGCCTGGGCGCTCAGCAGATCTCGGGCGGCAACTCTGCACCCAAATCTCACAGAACCCAGAGGAAGCGTGGCTCCCAGGAGCTCTAACTCGAGCAACTTCTTAAGCAAGGAGGCAGCAACACCTGCCCCAAACAGGGAGTAACCAGGTCCCACAGGGATCCAGGAACTCACTCCTGGCCCAGAGCACTGATTCCTTCCGGTCCGGACCAAAGCACTGAGCAGATCCTGGGCCCTAGCTCTAATCTCAGCAGCGACACCCAACCTAAACAGTTCTGACACAACCAAGAGAACAGGAAAGACAGGAAAGACAGGTTCCAGCCAGAAGCACCAAGGAGAACCAGATGGCAAAAGGCAAGCGCAAGAATACAACCAGCAACCCGAACACATGTCATCATCAGAACCTAGTTCTCCCACATTAAGTCCTGAACTCCCCATATCACCAGGAAAGCAAGAGTCAGACCTAAAATCACTTTTAATGATGATGATGGAGGACTTTAAGAAGGACATAAATAACATTCTCAAAGAATCCGAGGAGAACACAGGTAAACAGGTAAAAGCCCTTAAAGAATCACAAGAGAACACAACCAAACAGGTGAAGGATTTATACAAAACCATCCAGGACATAAAAATGGAAATAGAAACAATAAAGAAATCACAAAGGGAGACTACCCTGGAGATAGAAAACCTAAGAAAGAAATCAGGAGTCACAGACGCAAGCATTACCAACAGAATACAAGAGATAGAAGAGAGAATCGCAGGTGCAGAAGATACCATAGAAAATATTGACACAACTGTCAAGGAAAATGAAAAATGCAAAAAACTCTTAACACAAAACATCCAGGAAATCCAGGACACAATGAGAAGACCAAACCTAAGGATAATAGGTATAGAAGAGAGTGAAGATTCACAACTTAAAGGGCCAGTAAATATCTTCAACAAAATCATAGAAGAAAACTTCCCTAACCTAAGGAACCAGATGGCCATAATCATTCAAGAAGCCTACAGAACACCAAATAGACTAGACCAGAAAAGAAATACCTCCTGTCACATAATAATCAAAACACAAAATGCACAAAACAAAGAAAGAATTTTGAAAGCAGTAAGAGAAAAAGGCCAAGTAACATATAAAGGCAGACCTATCAGAATTACACCAGACTTCTCACCAGAGACTATGAAAGCCAGAAGATCCTGGTCAGATGTCATGCAGACCCTAAGAGAACACAAATGCCAGCCCAGGCTACTATACCCAGCAAAACTCTCTATTACCATAGATGGAGAAACCAAGATATTCCATGACAAAGCCAAATTTACACAATATCTTTCCACAAACCCAGCACTACAAAGAATAATAGCAGGAAAGACCCATTACAAGGAGAGCAATCATACCCTAGAAAGAGCAAGAAAGTAATCCACCTCCAACAAACCCAAAAGAAGATAGCCACACAAACAATGCCTCCCCTTTTAGCAAAAATAACAGGAAGCAACAGTCTCCTCTCCTTAATATCTCTTAATGTCAATGGACTCAATTCCCCAATAAAAAGACATAGACTAACAGACTGGATACGCAAACAGGATCCGACTTTTTGCTGCATACAGGAAACCCACCTCAGTGACAAGGACAGACACTACCTTAGAGTAAAAGGCTGGAAAACAATTTTTCAAGCAAATGGTCCTAGGAAACAAGCTGGAGTAGCCATTCTAATATCGAATAAAATTGACTTTCAACTTAAAGATATAAAAAAGGATAAGGAAGGTCATTTCATATTTGTCAAAGGAAAAGTCAACCAACATGAACTCTCAATTCTGAACATCTATGCACCAAATGCAAGAGCACCCACTTTCATAAAAGAAGCCTTACTAAAGCTCAAAGCACATATTGCACCTCACACAATAATTGTGGGAGACTTCAATACCCCACTCTCAGCACTGGACAGATCAGGGAAACGGAAACTAGACAGAAGTACATTGAAACTAACAGAAGTTTTAAACCAAATGGACTTAACAGATATCTATAGAACATTTCACCCAAAAACAAAAGAATATACCTTTTTCTCTGTACCACATGGTACCTTCTCCAAAATAGACCATATTATTGGTCACAAGACAGGCCTCAACAGATTTAAAAAAATCGAAATAATCCCATGCATCCTATCAGATCACCATGGTCTAAAGCTGGTCTTCAATAACAACAAAGACAATGGAAAGCCCACACTCACATGGAAACTGAACAATACTCTACTCGTTGATAATGGGGTCAGGGAAGAAATAAAGAAAGAAATTAAAGACTTTTTAGAATTTAATGAAAATGAAGGCACATCATACCAAAACCTATGGGACACACTGAAGGCAGTGCTAAGAGGAAAGCTCATAGCTCTAAGTGCATACAAAAAGAAACTGGAGAGAGAACACATTAGCAGCTTGACAACACACCTGAAAGCTCTAGAACAAAAAGAAGCAAAAACACCCAAGAGGAGTAGACGGCAGGAAATAATTAAACTCAGGGCTGAAATCAATCAAATAGAAACAAAGAGAACTATACAAAGAATCAATAAAACTAGGAGCTGGTTATTTGAGAAAATCAACAAAATAGATAAACCCTTAGCCAGACTAATCAGAGGGCAGAGAGACAGTATCCAAATCAATAAAATCCAAACTGAAAAGGGTGACATAACAACAGAAACCGAGGAAATTCAACAAATCATCAGATCCTACTACAAAAGCCTATACTCAACAAAATTGGAAAATCTGGATGAAATGGACAATTTTCTAGACAAGTATCAGTTACCAATGTTAAATCAGGATCAGATAAACCATCTTAACAGTCCCATAACTGCGAAAGAAATAGAAGCAGTCATTAAAAGTCTCCCCACCAAAAAAAGTCCAGGTCCAGATGGCTTTAGTGCAGAATTCTATCAAACCTTCAAGGAAGATCTAATACCAATTCTCTTCAAACTATTCCACAAAATAGAAACGGAAGGAACACTACCTAATTCATTCTATGAAGCCACAATTACGCTTATACCTCAACCACACAAAGATTCAACAAGAAAAGAGAACTTCAGACCAATCTCCCTTATGAATATCGATGCAAAAATACTGAATAAAATTCTCTCGAACCGAATCCAAGAACACATCAAAACACTTATCCACCATGATCAAGTAGGCTTTATCCCAGGAATGCAGGGTTGGTTCAATATACGGAAATCCATCAACGTAATCCATTACATAAATAAACTCAAAGAAAAAAACCACATGATCATACCTCTTGATGCTGAGAAAGCATTTGACAAAATTCAACACCCCTTCATGATAAAAGTCTTGGAAAGATCAGGAATTCAAGGTCCATACCTAAACATAGTAAAAGCAATATACAGCAAGCCAGTAGCCAACATCAAACTAAATGGAGAGAAACTTGAAGCAATCCCATTAAAATCAGGGACTAGACAAGGCTGCCCACTCTCCCCCTACCTGTTCAATATAGTTCTGGAAGTCCTAGCCAGAGCAATTAGGCAACAGAAGGAGATCAAAGGGATACAAATTGGAAAGGAAGAAGTCAAAGTTTCACTATTTGCAGATGACATGTTAGTATACTTAAGTGACCCCAAAACTTCCACCAGAGAGCTCCTAAACCTGATAAACAACTTTAGCAAAGTGGCTGGGTATAAAATTAACTCAAACAAATCAGTAGCATTCCTCTACACAAAGAATAAACTGGCTGAGAAAGAAATTATGGAAACGACACCATTCACAATAGTCACAAATAGTATAAAATATCTTGGTGTGAATCTAACCAAACAAGTGAAAGACCTGTATGACAAGAACTTCAACACCCTGAAGAAAGAAATCGAAGGAGATCTCAGAAGATGGAAAGATCTCCCATGCTCATGGATCGGAAGGATTAATATAGTAAAAATGGCTATCTTGCCGAAAGCAATCTACAGATTTAATGCAATCCCTATCAAAATTCCCACTCAATTCTTTACAGAGATAGAAAGAGCAATCTTAAAATTCATTTGGAATAACAAAAAACCCAGGATAGCGAAAACTACACTCAACAATAAAAGAACTTCAGGGGAATCTCCACCCCGATTTCAAGCTGTACTACAAAGCAATAGTGATAAAAACGGCATGGTATTGGAACAGAGACAGTCAGGAGGATCAATGGAATAGAATAGAAGACCCAGAAATGAACCCCCATACCTATGGTCACTTGATCTTCGACAAAGGAGCTCAAACTATCCAGTGGAAAAAAGACAGCATTTTCAACAAATGGTGCTGGTCCAACTGGAGGTCAACTTGTAGAAGAATGCAAATTGATCCATACTTATCTCCTTGTACAAAGCTCAATTCCAAGTGGATCAAGGACCTCCACATAAAACCAGCTACACTGAAACTAATAGAAGAGAAAATAGGGAAAAGCCTTGATCAGATGGGCACAGGGGAAAAGTTCCTGAACAGAACACCAATGGCGTATGCTCTAAGATCAAGAATTGACAAATGGGATCTCATAAAACTGCAAAGCTTCTGTAAAGCAAAGGATAACGGTCAACAGGACAAAGCGGGAACCAACAGACTGGGAAAAGATTTTCACCAACCTTACATCTGATAGAGGGCTAATATCCAAGGTATACAAAGAACTGAAGAAACTAGATTCCAGACCATCAAATAACCCTATTAAAAAATGGGGTAGAGAGTTGAACAAAGAACTCTCAACTGAGGAAACTCGAATGATTGAGAAACATCTAAAGAAGTGCTCAGCATCCCTAGTCATCAGGGAAATGCAAATGAAAACAACACTGAGATTCCACCTCACACCAGTCAGATTGGCTAAGATCCAAAACACAGGTGACAGCAGATGTTGGCGAGGATGTGGAGAAAGAGGAACACTCCTCCATTGTTGGTGGGATTGCAAGCTGGTACAACCACTATGGAAAGCAGTCTGGCGATACCTCAGAAAATTGAACATAGTGTTACCTGAGGACCCAGCTATACCCCTCCTGGGTATATACCCAGAAGATATTTCAACATGCAACAGGGCCACATGTTCCACTATGTTTATAGCGGCCTTATTCATAATAGCCAGAAGCTGGAAAGAACTCAGATGTCCTTCAACAGAAGAATGGATACAGAAAATGTGGTACATTTACACAATGGAGTACTACTCAGCCATTAAAAATAATGACCTCATGAAATTCTTAGACAAATGGATGGAGCTAGAAAATATCATCCTGAGTGAGATGACCCAATCACAAAAGAACACACATGGTATGCACTCACTGATAAGCGGATATTAGCCCCAAAACACACAATACCTAAGATGCAACGCATAAACCTCATGAAACTCAAGAAGAAGGAGGAAGACCAAAGTGAGGGTGCTTTTGTCCTTTTTAGAATGAGTATCAAAAGATTCAACCAGAGCTCCCAGGATCTAAACCTCCAGCCTGAGAACAGACAGGGGCAAGCTGTCCTCTGAGAGGCTCTAACCAGCAGCTGACTCAGACAGATACAGACATCCAGAGCCAAACAGTGGATGGAGCTTGAGGACTCTTTAAAGAATAGGTGGAAGGATTGTGGGCCCTAAGGAGATAGGAACTGCACAGGAAGATCAACAGAGTAAACGAACCTGAACCCTTGGAGCTCTCAGAGACTGAATCACCAACCGTGGAGCATACCTAGTCTACACAGATCTACCTCCATGGGCTGAACCTAGGCCTCCCTGCACATAAGTTGTAAACGTGCAGCTTGGTTTTCATGTAGGTCTCAAACTTCTGGAGTGGGGGCTATCCCAAAACATGCAGCCTGTATATCTGTATATGGAGTATGGTCTTCTGAAAAAAAAAACAAAACAGTTGTTCAGTTATTCATGGAATATTATTTTTTTTATATCTCTTGTATTCAGTTTGCAACTACTTCATTGAATTTTTGTATGTATATTCATGAGGGATACTGGACTATAACTTATATATTTTTGTTGGGTTTACACTTAATTTCACTATTTCAATATTATTTGCTTTGTGAAGGAGCTTATTGTGGTTCTGAATTTTTTAAACATAACTCAAAAAGTATTGCTTGTTTGAAGGCTCTATAGAATTCTTGTATAAGTATATCTGACCCTTGGTATTTTGCTTGTTTGTTTCTTTTCATTTTATTCTGTTTGAATGCTTTTTAAATTTTTTTGATTTGCTGAAAATAAAAATTAAAAAAAATACAATTAGAGCATAACTATATCAATTTGTCTCAATAAGGTACAAGATAGACCTAACACCCAGTCCATCATTTTGTTGACTAACCAGAACCTCTGTCATCTCTCCTAATTAAAAGTCTTAGCTCTGAACCTGGCTTTTTTCTTGGCTTTAGAATGAATGTCAGCTGAAAACCATCCTCTGAAGTGTTTTCTCTCAAAGTAATACCTGGGATTGGCTATGAGACTATAAGTCGTTAACCCTGTCAGAAATCCAGAATGACTGAATTCATTGAAATTATGGGAAGCACAAAGCATAGCTTCTAAAACTTAGCCAATTTATAGAGACTGCTGAACACCTGGACAGTCCCTATACTACAAAACATTGGAGCATCTGATCTTCAGCCTTCTGGCCCAGGATCATCTGACAGACCTAGTGATGCAGAATTATTAAGGGCTGATTACTCTGTCGTGGCAGATATAATTAGTCGACTATTCTGCAAGTGTGTCCTTTTCAGGACAGTAATTTGTCTGTAGATGAAAAGACAAGTGCTTAGTGGCTGTCTCACCACAACTGAAGTAACTCCAAAGATGCTCAATTTCTTCTTAGATATTAGAAGGGGAGGGGTAGTAAATTGATAAGCCTCTGACGTCTATGTCTTTACTGCATTCAGCTGAGATTCCAGGACTTCAGAGGTTCGAGCAGGTGTGCTCAGCTTGCTTGATCAGTAGATACACCAAGACTGTGTATTCTGCAATATACAATTCTCAAAAAAAATTTAGTATCAAGATATTTTTTGTATGAATTCTGGAATCTAGTATTCTGGTGGCCTGTCTCTAACATATCTAATCCATATAATTCTGGGAGTTTCTATGAGGGTGTGTTCCCACCATCCTCCCATTCCCACCTCCCTGCTCTCAAATTCCCCAACACTAGGGAATCCAAACTATTGGGTACCAAGGCCCTCCACGTCCACTGATGCCTAACAAGGCCACCCTCAACTACCTATACAGGTCGAGCCATGAGTCTTTCCCTTTGTGTTCTCCAGCTAGAGGTTTTAGAATGGCTACCCCAGCTTGTTTCTTAGGACCATTTGCTTGAAAAATTGTTTTCCAGCCTTTTACTCTAAGGTAGTGTCTGTCTTTGTCACTGAGGTGGGTTTCCTGTATGCAGCAAAATGCTGGGTCCTGTTATCCAGTCCGTTAGCCTATGTCTCTTTATTGGGGAATTGAGTCCATTGATGTTAAGAGATATTAAGGAACAGTGATTGTTGCTTCCTGTTATTTTTATTATTAGACGTGGAATTATCTTTGTGTGGCTATCTTCTTTTGAATTTGTTGGAAATAGGATTACTTTCTTGCTCTTTCTAGGGTGTAATTTCCCTCCTTGTATTGGAGCTTTCCAGCTAATATCCTTTGTAATGCTGGGTTTGTGGAATGGTATTGTGTAAATTTGGTTTTGTCATGGAATATCTTGGTTTCTCCATCTATGGTAATTGAGAGTTTTGCTGGGTCTATAGTAGCCTGGGCTGGTATTTATGTTCTCTTAGGGTCTGTATGACATCTGTCCAGGATCTTCTTGCTTTTATAGTATCTGGTGAGAAGTCTGGTGTAATTCTGATAGGTCTGCCTTTATATGTTACTTGGCCTTTTTCCCTTACTTCTTTTAATGTTCTTTCTTTGTTTGTGCATTTGGTGTTTTGATTATTATGTGATGGGAGGTATTTCTTTTCTGGTCTAGTCTATTTGGCATTCTGTAGGCTTCTTGTATGTTTATGGGATTCTCATTCTTTAGGTTAGGGAAGTTTTCTTCTATAATTTTGTTGAAGATATTTATTGGCCCTTTAAGTTGGGAATCTTCACTCTCATCTATACCTATTGTCCTTAGGTTTGGTCTTCTCATTGTGTCCTGAATTTCCTGGATGTTTTGTGTTAAGAACTTTTTGCATTTTGAGTTTTCTTTGACAGTTGTGTCAATATTTTCTATGGTATCTTCTGCACATGAAATTCTCTCTTCTATCTCTTGTATTCTGTTGGTGATGCTTGCATCTATGACTTCTGATTTTTTTCCTAGGTTTTCTATCTCCAGGGAATTTTCCCTTTGTGATTTCTTTATTGTTTCTACTTCCATGTTTATGTCCTGGATGGATTTGTTCAATTCCTTCACCTGTTTGGTTGTGTTCTCTCGTAATTCTTTAAGGGATTTTTGTGTTTCCTCTTTAAGGGTTTCTACCTGTTTACCTGTGTTCTCCTCAAATTCTTTGAGAGTGTTATTTTTGTCCTTCTTAAAGTCCTCTATCATCATCATCATCAGAAGTGATTTTAAATCTGAATCTTGCTTTCCTGGTGATATGGGGAATTCAGGACTTTCTAGTGTGGGAGAACTAGGTTCTAACGACGCCAAGTAACCTGGGTTGCTGATGCTTATATTCTTGAGCTTGCCTTTTGCCATCTGGATCACCTTAGTGCTACCTGCCCTGTCTCTTACTGGAGCCTATCTTTCCTATTTTCTTGGTTGTTTCAGAACTGTGTGGAGTGGGTGTTACTAGTGGGGTTAGAGCTGGGGCCCAAGATCTGCTTAGTGCTTGGGCCCAGACTGGAAGGAACCAGTGCTCCAGGCCAGGAGTGAATTCCTGAGTCCTAGTGGGTCCCAGTTACTCTCTGTTTTGGGGGGGTGGATGCTGTCTCCTTACCTAAGATACTGTCCAGGTTAGAGCTCCTGGGAGGCCCACTTTCTCTGGGATTTGTGAGATTGGGTGCAGAGCAACCTCCTGGAATCTGTTCAGTGCTCTGACCAAGGAAAATCTTATAAGGACAAAATTTAATTGGGGCTGGCTTACAGGTTCAGAGGTTCATGTCCATTATCAACAAAGTGGGAGCATGGGGCAGCATCTAGGAAGGCATGGTGCAGGCAGAGCTGAGAGTTCTACATCTTCATTTGAAGGCTGCTAGTGGAAGTATGACTTCCAGGAAGCTGGAGTCAGTGTCCTAAACCCATGCACCCATCAACACACTTATTCCAACAAGGCCATACCTTCTAATAGTGCCACTCCCTGAACCAATCATATACAAACAATCACACTCCCCTTTGCCAGTAAAAATCCAGGAGAATTAGAGCAAATTTTGACCCTTAAAAAACTTCAGCTAAAGAATGAGAATATCTTCCAAACTTGAAATTATTTTAAAATCTATTCTCCTCATGAAAAATCCTGAGACCCTCTTCCATTTTGAAAGTGGGTGCTGCATATGGTCTCTAATCCATTTTCCCAAGCCAGGAAACTGTCTTCTCTATTGATTACTATTTAAAAATTTGTTTCAATAGAAGTTGCAGACAGTAGGACCTACAAGCACCAACATGTCTCCGTTGGTTTCTTACCCTCTTCCCCTTTTCTTTCACAAACTTCAAGCTTTTCCCTCATCTCATTTCAAATGTTTACATCAAGGCAACTAAGAACCAGGAAAGGAGACCCTAGCAATATACCTAGTTATTAGAATACATCATTCATAGTTCGTACATTAACTGTCAGCAAGTATTTCCAAAGTTAGCCCATGTCAAAATTGTTAACATATGCATATTTTCAATGGACCAAGTCAAAAGTATGTTGTGAATTGGTTCTAATTCTATTTGTGTTAATTCAGCTTCCAAAATTACAGGGGATTCCGCACATCTGCCTATAAGAAACTGAGGGTCACTGCCCCAGGTTGGAGTTTTTGGTGAATGAGGTTGCCTCAGCCAATGGCTGGATAGGGAGACTTTAGATTTCCCAGGCAAGGAAACCATGGGAAGAAGGAGGATTTAAGATTGCCATGCATGGGAAAATAGGAATCAGGCTTGGGAGCTGTGGGAGAGAAAGCATACAGCCATGTAAGAGCCAGAAAAGAGTGGCCCCAAAGATCAAACATGGAATATAGATATTAGTGAGTAATAATTCAGGAATATCAGAGGGGAGATGTTGGCAACATAGAAGTTTGGGAGTGGCCTAGCCATTAAGCTGCTTAGGACATACTAAAAATGAGTCTCTCTCCCTCTCCCCCACCTCTCTCTCTCTCTCTCTCTCTCTCTCTCTCTCTCTCTCTCTCTCTTTCTCTCTCTCTCTCTCTCTCTTGTTCTCTCTCTCTGTATTTCATTTGGGAATCCACAATATTGGGTCAGTAGTGAGAAATGCACACATACCCACCAGAGAGTTTGGAACAGATTAACATACTATTGTTTCAAAAGTATCTCTCTGTATAAGTAAATCCTGAGGTTAATCTTTTTAAGTGTGTGTAGTCAGAAATCTACGGAGTCACCTGGAAGAGGTTCAGAACAGGTGAGTCCCATGGAAAGGACACTCTCTCCAACCTTTTAAGCTGCCTGCAGGCTGTTGTTCATCATGCTCCAGGTTCTCAGATTTTGTGAACTGTCCCCTTGGCTAGGGTGGGCTTTGGTGATGCAGCTGTCTTTGATTCATTTATGCTCCTGTAAATAACCACTCACCTATGCTCTACAAAGTAACCCCAGTAAGCCTTGTGATTGACAAAGTTGAACTTTGGTAGTATCTGTAGTTTCATGTTTTGTGGGCTCTTCATCTGTGGTGAGTTGATATGTGTGTTGTGTCTCCAAGGGAAAAGTCTTGACATATAACTAAGTCATCACTCCTAAATTCTGTAATTTTAATTTTCTCTCAACCAGAGATAGGATGTAAACTCTTAGATGCTGCCATAACACCATGTTTGTCCCTGTGCCCCTTATCCCAGTCACCATGATAATTATTGACTTACTCTTTGAAAATATAAGCAATCCCCCAAATGCTATCTTCTATAAGTGGCTACGGCAATAAAACAGTAACTAAAAGAATGTCCCAATTTATTTTTCTGTTTTATCAAATAAAGGCAAGAAGCACATGATGTCAGCTGAAGTAGCAAGATAGTGTTACCATCTATGAGTCTCGATTGGGTCTGGTTTAGGGTCAGGGAGTATGATGTGTTTGTTTTTGTTTTACCTTCCAAGGAGGATGGGAGTTTCTGAGTGAGGGGGAATGGGGAAAGGGGACAACATCTGAAATGTAAATAAAATATCCAATAAAGAAGAAAAAAAAAGAAAATACAGGAAAAAATCTTTTTTAAAAATAAATAAATAATATTTAATTGAAAAATTTTCATTACTTCCCTACTTTCTCCCTACCCCTAGGTCTTCCCATATCTCTAACACACAATGTCAAGTTGATAGCCTCTTTTTCTTTTTCTTTTTTCTTTTCTTCTTTATTGGATATTTTCTTTACATTTCAGATGTTATCCCCTTTCTCCATTTTCCCACCACCCAGAAACTCCCTCTTCAATCCCCCCTCCCAGTAACCCCCATCCCATCCCCCTCCTGCTTCTATGATGATGTTACCTACCCACTCACCCATTCCCACCTTCTCATCCTCGAATTTCCCCATACTGGGTCATCCACCCTTCACAGGACCAAGGACCTCCTCTCCCATCTATGTCCAACAAGGCCATCCTCCCCTACATATACAGCTGGAGCCATGAGTCCTTCCCTATGTGCTCCCAGGCTGGTTGCTTAGACCTTGAGTGCTCTGGTTAGTTGGTATTGTTGCTTTCCTCATGGGCCTGCAAACCCTTTCAGCTCCTACAATCTTCTCTCTAACTCCTCCATTGTGAACCCCATGATCAGTTCAATGGTTAGCTGTGAGCATCATCCTCTGTATATGTCAGGCTCTGGCAGACCTCTAAGGAGACAGATATATCAGGTTCCTGTCAGCATGCACTTCCTGGCATCCATATCAGCATCTGCCTTTGGTGACTGCCTATGGGATGGATATCCAGATGGAGCAGTCTTTGGACGGCCCCTCCTTCAGTTTCTGTCCCACACTTTGTCTCTGTACTTGCTCCCTTGAATATTTTGTTACTCCTTCTAAGAACAACTGAAGCACTCATACTTTGATCTTCCTTCTTCATAAGCTTCATGTGGTCTGTGAGTTGTATCTTGGGTATTGCAAGCTTTGGAGCTAATATCCAATTATCAGTGAGTACATACCATGTGTATTCTTTTGTGATTGGGTTACCTCACTCAGGATGATATTTTCTAGTTCCATCCATTTGCCTAATAATTTCATAAATTCATTGGATTTTTTTTTACTTGATATTTTATTTATTTATATTTCAGATGTTATCTCCATTCTCCTACCCCACCCCCATTAATCCCCTATCCCATCCCTCCTCATTTTTTGCTTTTATATTGTTTAAATTACATGCAAGTATTAAGATCAGTTCTAGGTTGAGGAACTAGCAATACAATAGATGCTAATAGTCGAAAACAAGCAAGACAATACACCCAGATAGTCAAAGAACACCCAGGACAATAAACAGAGTTCTGTGGTCACTATTTCTAAGGGTTTATCAGGATGACCAAAATATCTGAACCTACTAGGACTTTCCTGTCCTAGCCCAAAGTCATTTTCATGCTTGAAGTCTACCTTTTTGTTCTAGCTTAAGTTTTAGATTCCTGCCTGTAATTACTTCTTTGTTCTAGCTGAGGATTTAGATTTCTGCCTGAGGTTACTTCTTTGTTCTAGCCTAATGGCAGAATCCTGCCTGCATCCCATTTCCTAGTCCTTGGCCTATGTCAGATTCCTTTCAGGCAGCCCATTTCCTTGTTCTTAAACAATGTCAGATCCCTGCCAGGCAGCTCCAAAAGCTCTCCACCTATCCCCCTTTTTTATTGCATGAACCAGACTGAACATGTCTTAGGTTGTTCTGACACAAATGGCTTCCTTACCCATCGTGCAATCTACATTATCAAAAGCAATGCCCTTCTGTTTTAGGTTGGTAAGGCTCTGTACAGAATCTTACCCATCCTTGGCTTGTCAGCCTGTTAAATTAACAGCTCTGTCTGAGGGTCCATTTTCAGTTTCAAGTCATATTCTTTGGCTGCAGACCTGTTGATGTAGTTAGAGACAAGCTTTAACACAATGGGCAGGAATAAAATAATTCCAGGACAAAGGGGGCTAGCCTGTTCAAGCTATATATGTCATTCTTGAGGACTGACTAAAATGGAAATACTGACCTCAAGTCATGGATAATTTTATCAGTATTATCTGCAGCATCAAAGCACAACAGAGCAGCTTTCTTTACATTCATAATTTCACTATGCAAAGTTAAAGTATTCAGAGAGGTATAAGAATTATGCCAAATACCCTACAGGTTTCTGTAAGCTTTTTTCTAATAATAATAACTATCATTGTAAATTTAAGAAGTAACACTACTCCAATGGTATTTGTCATGAAACTCGAGATGGCTCGTAACTCTTAAACCCTGAACCTCTTTCTGACTGACAGAGCATCAATCCATAATTCCAAACACTGATCTAAATTCTCTTGTATACTCAACACATTAGTAACATTTTTTTGCTAGATGATTAACATTAACAAAAGTAGCTGTCTTAACTTCATGTGTCAAAACAATTGCAGAAGCAGTGGTGTTAGCAATTAATGAAATTAAAGCTGTTATACTAGCAATAATCAAGCCCACTAACCTGTTGCTTCTGCTTAAAGCCTAACTCACTTCTTCCAGCACTTACCAGCTTTTCTCAGAGAATCAAGGCTTTCTAATACTCAAGGCAGTAAGACACAAGCTGGTTGATACACGCCCATAACAAACATGCCAGGTTTCAACACACTATCACAATTAGAAAGTATATAGTCAATGCAACTTACAATAAATGCTATAGAAGAGGGTAAATTAATTTTAGCTTGACAATTAAAAGAGCCTTAATACATGCACTAACCCTTGTTTGAAATCCATATCTTGTCCCAACTTTATCTCTTGCTACCATAACATCATAGAGAACTGCAGTTAACTTCCTAATATGTCTCTGAAAATGACCAGATCCCACCTTCCAAATGAAGACTATTATTTCCAATACTGGATTGATTTCTAGACTAGTACATGTTTGAGACCAAATAACTGATCACCTTTAAGAAAAATACAAGAGTCATTATAAATTCTCTTTTTCATTCTCTGTCCCACAAGGTCTAAAAACTTGAGGCAAGGCAGCTTGTCACATCTGGCATATAGACAAGCAAAGGTAGATCAGGAACAGATGTCAAATACAGTCAGACAGTCCCTCCTCCAATCTCTGCTCTACACTTTGTCTCCATACTTGCTCCTGTGAGTATTTTGTTACTCCTTCTAAGAAAGACCAAAGAACTCAAACTTAGGTCTTCTTTCACCTTGAGCTTAAGGTGGTCTATGAGTTGTATCACAGGTATTGTGAGCTTTTGGGGTAATAACTACTTATTACTGAGTGTATACCATGTGTGTTCTTTAGTGATTGGGTTACCTCAGTCAGGATGATATTTTCCTGTTCCATCCATTTGCCAAAGAATTTCATGAATTCATTGTTTTTAATACCTGAGTATACTCCATTGTATAAATGTACTGCATTTTCTGTATCCATTTCTCTGTTGAAGGGCATCTGGATTCTTTCCAGCTGGTTATTATAAATAAGGCTGCTATGAACATAGTGGAGCATGTGTCCTTATTACATGTTGGAGCATCTTTTGGGTATATGCCCAGGAGTGGTATAGCTAGGTCCTCAGGTAATACTATATTCATTTTTCTGAGGAAGTCTCAGACTGCTTTCCGTAGTGGTTGTACCAGCTTACAATCCTACCAACAATGGAGGAGTGTTCCTCTTCTCCACATCCTCAACAGCATCTGCTATCACCTGAGTTTTTGATCTAAACCATTCTGACAGGTGTGAGATAGAATCTTAGGATTGTTTTGATTTGCATTTCCCTGATGATTAAGGATGTTGAACATTTCCTTGGTTGATTCTCAGCCATTTGAGCTTCCTCAGTTAAGAATTCTTTGAAGAATTCTATATTTCATTTTTTAATATGATTATTTGATTGTCTGGAGTCTAATTTCTTGAGTTCTTTGTATATTTTGGATATTAGTCCTCTTATCAGATGTAGAATTGGTAAAAATACTTTCCCAATCTGTTAGTTGCAGCTTTGTCCTATTGATGGTGTCCTTCCTTCTCCTCCTACTCAGTCGACTCCTAGAGTTCCTTCTCCTCTGTTGACTACCTCTTATATCGAATTCCTCTTCTTCTCTCCTCCCCTAAGCCTTTTTCTCTGCCTCTCCTTCTACTGCCCAATCACTGGCTCTAGCCTTTATTTTACAAATTTAATTGGACAGAAGGTTCAGAAGATGTCACCTGTATACAGATTCAATCATCCTCTGTAGCCCCTCCCAGGAAAGTGGAACTAGGATCAAAATACAAGACTGGGGCTATCCACAACACCTTTTGTTGTCTAATTGCTCTGGCTAGGACTTCGAGTACTATATTGAATAGGTAGGGGGAGAGTGGGCAGCCTTGTTTAGTTGCTGATTTTAGTGAGATTGCTTCAAGTTTCTCTCCATTTAGTTTGATGTTGGCTACTGGTTTGCTGTATATTGCTTTTACTATGTTTAGGAATGGGTGTTGGATTCCTGATCTTTCCAAGACTTTTATCATGAAAGGATGTTGAATTTTGTCAAATACCTTCTCAGCATCTAGTGAGATGATCATGTGGTTTTTTTTCTTTGAATTTGTTTATATAGTGGATTACATTGATGGATTTCTGAATATTGAGCCATCTCTGTATTCCTGAGATAAATCCTACTTGATCACAATGGATGATTGATTTGATGTGTTCTAAGATTTGGTTTGTGAGAATTTTATTGAATATTTTAGCATCGATATTCAGAAGGGAGATTGGTCTGAAGTTCTCTTTCTTTGTTGGGTGTTTCTGTGGTTAAGGTATTAGTGAAGTTGTGGCTTTATAGAATTAATTGGGTAATGTGTGTAATGTTCCTTCTGTTTCTATTTTGTAAACTAGTTTAAAGAGAATTGGTATTAGGTCTTCTTTGAAGGTCTGATAGAATTCTGCACTAAAATTATCTGGTCCCAGGCTTTCTTTGGTGGGGAGAGTTTTAATGATTGTTTCTATTTCTTTAGCGGTTATGGGACTGTTTAGATGGTTTATTTGTTCCTGATTTAACTTTGGTAATTGGTGTCTGTCTAGAAAATTGTCCATTTCATCCAGATTTTTCAATTTTGTTGAGTATAGGCTTTTGTAGCAGGATCTGATGATTTTTTGAATTTCCATAGTTTCTGTTGTTATGTCTCCCTTTTCACTTCTGAGTTTATTAATTTGGATATTATCTCTTTGCCCTTTGATTAGTCTGGCTAAGGGTTTATCTATCTTGTTGATTTTTTTCAAAGAACTAGCTCCTAGTTTTATGATTCTTTCTATAGTTCTTTTTGTTTCTACTTGGTTAATTTTAGCCCTGAGTTTGACTATTTCCTGCCATCTACTCCTCTTTGGTGTATTTGCCTCTTTTTTTTTTCTAGAGCTTTCAGGTGTGCTGTCAAGTTATTAATGTATGCTCTCTCCAGTTTCTTTTTGTATACACTTAGAGCTATGAGTTTTCCTCTTAGCACTGCTTTCATTGTGTCTCATAAATTTTGGTATGATGTGTCATCATTTTCATTAAATTCTAAAAAGTCTTTAATTTCTTTCTTTATTTCTTCCCTGTCCAGGTTATTATTGAGTAGAGCATTGTTCAGTTTCCAAGTGTATGTGGGCTTTCCATTGTTTTTGTTGTTATTGAAGACCAGTCTTAATCCATGGTGATCTGATAGGATTCATCAGATTATTTCAGTTTTCTTGTATCTATTGAGACCTGTTTGCGATCAATTGTATGATCAGTTTTGGGGAAGGTACCATGAGGTGCTGAGAAAAAGGTATATTCTTTTGTTTTGGGAAGAATTATTTTATAGATATCTGTTAATTCCATTTGGTTCATAACTTCTGTTAGTTTCACCGTGTCTACTTAGTTTCTACTTCTATGATCTGTCCATTGCTGAATGGGGTGTTGAAGTCTCCCTCTATTATTGTGTGAGGTGCAATGTGTGCTTTGAGCTTTAGTAAGGTTTCTTTTTTGAAAGTGGGTGCCCTTGCATTTGAAGCCTATATGTTCAGAATTGAGAGTTCATCTTGGTAGATTTTTCTTTTAATGAGTATGAAGTGTCCTTCCTTATCTTTTTTTGATTACTTTTGTTTAAAAGTTGATTTTATTCCATATTAGAATGGCTACTCCAGCTTGTTTCTTAGGACCATTTGCTTGTAAAATTGTTTTCCAGCTCTTTACTTTGAGGTAGTATGTGTCTTTGTCACTGAGGTGTGTTTCTTGTATGCAGCAAAATTCTGGGTCCTGTTTACATATCCAGTCTGTTAGTCTATGTCTTTTTATTGGGGAACTGAGTCCACTGATGTTAAGAGATATTAAGGAAAAATGATTGTTGCTTCTTGTGATTTTTGTTATTAGAGGTGGAATTACATTTGTGTAGCTATCTTCTTTTGTGTTTCCTAGATTACTTTCTTGCTTTTTCTAGGTTGTAGATTTACTCCTTGTGTTGGAGTTTTCCATCTATTATCCTTTGTAAGGCTAGATTTGTGGAAAGATATTATGTAAATTTGGTTTTGTAATGGAATATCATGGTTTCTCCATCTATAGTGATTGAGAGTTTTGCTGGGTATAGTAGCCTGGGCTGACATTTGTGTTCTCTTAGGGTATGTATGATATCAGTCTAGGATCTAATGGCTTTTATTGTCTCTGGTGAGAAGGCTGGTGTAATTCTTATAGGTCTGCCTTTATATGTTACTTGACCTTTTTCCCTTACTTATTTTAGTATTTTTCTTTGTTTTGAGCATTTGAGGTTTTTATTATTATGTGACAGGAGGTATTTCTTTTCTGGTCTAGTCTATTTGGTGTTCTGTAGGATTCTTGTATATTCATGGGCATCTCTTTCTTAAGATTAGGAAAGTTTTCCTCTATAATTTTGTTGAATATATTTACTGGCCCTTTAAGTTGGGAATCTTCACTCTCATCTATACCTATTATCCTTCGGTTTGGTCTTCTCATTGTGTCCTGGGTTTCCTGGATGTTTTGGGTTAGAAGCTTTTTGCATTTTATATTTTCTTTGACAGTTGTGTCAATGCTTTCCATAGTATCTTCTGCACATGAGATTCTCTCTTCTATCTCTTGTATTTATTCTGTTGTTAATACTGTGTCTATGACTCCTGATCTCTTTCCTAGGTTTTCTATCTCCTCAGAATCCAGCTGTCTCTGTGATCCTTGATCCTGAGTTCCTGGGTACCAGAGCTCCTGGGACTCAGGCTGCCTCTGGGATCCTGAAATCCTGCTGCTCTGAGTGCAGTGGTTCCTCTAGGATGGGTCAGTATATGGAGACTTCACAGGAAAAGACCAGCTAGGAATATGCCCTAGACAAAAGGACAAAGAGAGGGGCTGAAGGGGAGTGGTGTTCCAGAGGGTGGGATTTGGGTGGGTGATGGGTCCTTAGTGCCCCAGGCTCCCAGCTGCAGCTCTGGGGCATAGGGTTGTGGGGGAGGTTCTTACCTGCTATTCTGAGTGCAGTGGTTCCTCTAGAATGTGTCATGATGTGGAGTATTCAATGGAGTAGCCCAGGTAGGAGTCTGCCCAGCCAAAAGGTCAGGAAAAAAAATCTTAACCCAGGAAATTCTTCAATATAGCAGACATAATCAATCAGTAGGTAAAGGCTTTTATTACAGTTGAAGAAATACTTATACCCAAAAAAGTAAAAAGAGAAAAAGACTCTCCTCAAAGGCAGGGTATGGGATTACTCAGTAAGCTAAAGCACTTATCCTTGAGGAAGGTGATCTTTAGAGTCTTTGAAAAAGTTTCCTCCCCTAATTTAAAGTTGGTCAGTTTGAAGAAAAACATGATGGTACACAAGTATTTTTTAATAATTTTATTTATTTACATTCCAAATGTTGTCCCCCTTCCCAGTCTACTCCCTGAGTTCTTCACCCATGTCACCTCTACTTTGCTTGTGAGAGGGTGATCCCCCACCCACCTACCCTCACCTCACCTCACTTCACCTCATCATCTCTATCTCCATGATCCCCCTTCCCTGGGCCATCAAAGTTCTTCAGTATTAGACACATCTTCTCCCACTGAGGCCATGCTCTACCAGTAGCTGACTAAGACAAATTCAGACACTTACAGCCAACTATTGGACGGAGGTCAGAGACCCCTATGGAAGAGTTAATAGGAGGACTAAAAGACCTGAAGGAGATTGCAACCCCATAGGAAGAACAACAAAATTAACTAACCCAGACCCCTCTGAGCTCCCAGAGACTAAGTCGACAACCAAAGAGCATATGTGGGCAAATCTGTGGCCCATGGCACAAATGTAGCACAACTGTTTTATAATCATGTTCGTATCTCACCTTGAACTTAATGAGCCAGCCCCTTCAGCAGGGCCCCTACTGACAGAAAGAAAAGCCCACAAAGCCATTTTTAAAGCTGCCAGAGATTTGTCTCAGGCTAGGAGGATGAGGAAGAATCTGGCCCCTCTCACTGTCTTCCTACCAGGGAGTCTGAATAACTCCTTGTCATTCTACAGAAAAAAATTTCTGGAGGAAAAGGACTTTTGAGGTTGCTGAAAATTTCAGTCTTTCCTCTCCATCTGGAGTCAGGCCACTTTGATTGGCAGACCCTCCCCAACCCAAACTGTGTCTTTGTTATTCATGGTTTCTATTTTGTTACTGTACTTCAAGTCACAACCTGTACCCCAAGTCAAGTGCAGCCACCTGACCACTTTCACCTCAATATGCCAACTTAAAAAAGACAAATTAAAAATGGAAAGCAGGAAGAGAAGATTTATTCAATGTGAGCACATTGGTAAAAGGAACAAAGACATCAAATCTGGTTTCCAAATAAGCTTTCTAACAGAAGAGAAACTTAATGTATATTTAGTGTGTTGCCTCAAAACCTGTTATTTATTGAAATGGATAAGGTTCCTCTGCTGTTAAGTGTGACTGTTTACCAGGTCTGTTTTCCTGCTTGTCATGTGACTTCTAGGGGCAAAGTATAGCTACAGTGGTTTTAGTAACAGTTGTTTTAGTTCTTAGTACCTTATCTAAAAATGAAATTGTAAAAATATGGAATTATGCTTAAGGTATACTTAACACCATACTGTCTTGCTGACTTCCTCAGTTTTACATGAAGGAGGTGGGTGAGAGAGGTATAAGAATGTTTACTCCAAGTTTAACTTTAAACCTTCCTGGAAAATCAAGTTGAAGAAATGCATCCCAGGGCAACTTCTTTATTCTTAAGACAAATGAACAGATTAATGCAAACCGAAATCTCAAATCTCTAATGACATCACTTGTGTTCTCTGTATACATTTTAAAATGAGTGAATTAGCCTGAGACAAGCTGGCTCCATGACAGGCTGCAAACTAGCAGTTCAGGAAACCAGGCCTGAGTTTCTGCTTCCCAGAACTGGGCATGTCAGTTACTGGAACAGCTGCAGTCTTATGCAAAAGGGATCCCTCCCCAGCTGGTAAGAGGACAGTTAGCCAAACTTGACACCAAGAGATCAAGAGCTACCCTTCCTTTGCATGAAGAAAGTTAGTCTGAATCATAGCATTACCCAGATCCCCCAAAGATAGAACCCACCACTGAAGATAGAGATCACCTAACCCTCACTAATGTTCCTCTTTTTGGCTTTAAGAATTGAATCTTCAAATTCAATCCAGGTCCTTCAATCCCAATGGAATTGGTCCCCTTCATGTAGGAATTTGTGTAAACATTCTTTACTTTTGCATACTATTTGAGTCTGGGGTATCATTCTTCTGCGATTCACAGATCCTAACAATTTAAATTTCCAAAACACATCAGAGTCGATCCTGACCATGTAATTAGTGTGATAATTATTTAAAGAATCCTTGTGCATCATGACTATGATAACGGTAACTTGCTGCTTGTATCTACTGAGAGGAACAGTAATCTGCTGTATATACATTAGAAAGCCTACAACATTTTTATAAATCAAAGTGTTCACAGGAAAATCCTTTTTTGCTGTACCTACCTGATTTCAGTGTTATATTTCTAAAGTTAAGTTTAGTACACATATTATTTTTCTAATGTTTCCTGGTAGATCATTCTTACAAAAAAAAAAAAAAAAAGAACATTATGTCATAAATTCTCCACAATTTTATTTGATGGGAGTCTAGATGATAGCCATTACTCTGTCTTAGGTTAAATTCTTTTGTTTAGCAAGAGTTTGAATTTTCATATTTAAAACCATGTAAACTTGGAGAAATTAATGATAGTATTAAAGGTTGTTTCAAAAGTGCACCTATTTTCTCATTAGATACTGCCAAGGTTCACTGCTACTGAGAGTAACTCTATAGCTGTTGGCTGCAGAACAACACTGATGGTGGTAAGACCATATAGCCAAAGAAACGACAGCCTTTAGACCTAGACCATACAGAAATCAAGTTGTTAATGACTAAGGAACCACCTCCCTACTGGCTAATTTCCACAGTACTTAAATGCCATACTTTCCCGTCCTGCAGGGCATTAAAAAGGAGTCTGGGGAGATCACCTGAAAGAGAAAGTGGGGACAGGCCGATGCAAAGAAGTGATGACCTGTCTATAATCTGATCAGATCGCCCTGTTTACTCTTTCACACACAGGTTATATACACAAAAAGGCAGGATGTGGGGAAGGGGATGACACAGGAGTGTAGGTATTCAGGGGGAATACAGATATCTTCCAGAACAGAGTGTCAGCTGGGTGAAGGTTCAGAGGACAGACCACTATGACTCCGCCTATGATTCACTTGTCTTTGTCTAAGTTGCTACGATCCACCAAGGTTACCTATCTGCAAGGTCTATGACTACTCAGGCTTGGTAGCCCTCCACCAGAGCTTCTTGTTCACAATAGCTTCTAAGCTTCTGTTTTAGTGTTTTTCCACAGAGACCCAAGACTTGGTGCTAGCAGGCATGTATGTCCAGCCTATTGCTGATTTTAGGCCTTCAGTGTGTAACCAGGGCTGCCCCTGACACCATACAGAATACTGTGGGAGAAGAGTTATCAAAAGTTTTATACAGCTGTAAACCCTGTGAGCTAATAATAATTTCCATTCTGTCAAGATATGCCTATGAGTACAATCATGGCCCAATTGTTATTGATATTGATAAGCACTTTCTATTTCAATTTAAAGTCTAGGCCCACTCCACAGGAGGAAACCAATGCCTGATACTTTAAATATAGCCAAAAACAAAGCTGAGAAACTCATAAGTCTTAGAGATGAACCTATTCTCATTATGTTGCTAAATGGACACACTATCAGATTGTCATGTAATTCATATCTCTATACTCATAAATTACTGAAGCTCTCAAACATTAGAGAAGTTTCGTTGTGCAGTGGATGGCAGTTAATGCAGACATGCACAATAATCAAAGTGTACAGAATAACTCTGTGGATGGTCAGCCACAAATGGGTCATATATGTCATACCCTCTCCCTTGTAGCCTCAGTGGACATGACGGAAGATGGAGCAAGCAGGAAGATTGCATGAACCACGGGTCAGGAAGGGACAGGAAGAAACACTGTCATCTGATTATGACAGGATCACAGAATCTATGGTTTTCTATCTTCATATGTCCACTACAAGATCAAGCCAGTCAACACTGTAGAGTAGAGTGGGGAGGATTTCAGAAACCCTCTACTCTTGACTGAATAGTTATTGATGGTAATATATCATCAATCACAGAGACTGCAAAATTAAGGAATTCCAAAGCCATTTGCTGCTCCATAGTTCTCATTGTAGAATCCAGAGAATCATAATAGGTTAAAATCAGAGCATTAACAAATACAAACTCCAAGATAATTCAATTCCTGAAAGAAACATTTGGATCATCAGAAAACTGGTAAAGCTTGTATGTTTGCGCTTGTTATTTTAGTAGTGTTTTAATCAACCACATATTTATAGATATAAAATAAATATTAGAACTGTAATTATAAAGTTAAGTTGCAAAATGTCAAGCGCCACATGTGATACTGTCACCTTAGGCCTCTGTTGCTATCTAGTCTCCCTACCATGTCTAAGTCTAGAAAGGATACACTTGCACAGCCATTTGTAAGAAAATACACACAATTCTTTGTGATATTTTAAATATAATGAATGGTGAATACCAAAAAACAAAATCCATACACTGTCATTGAAATGTATACTATTTTAACTATTGGATGTAAAAATTCAGTGATAATTCTAGGAACTGAGATGTGTAGAAATTATATAATCTTAATCCCAGATTTCTACCCTGCCTTTGACCATTTAGTTGCTGGATAAAAGACACACACAACCTTTATATTTATAATAAGCCTCAATCAGCACAAAACCTGGGAAAATATCTATCCTTTATGCTATTATGTCTATTTCCCAGCCAATAATCCAATTATATACTTTGCCATGTTTCATTTGGGCTGCTCTTAACTCCAGTTAACCAACCCACATGGCCATCATTTTATGACTCTCCTAATCCATGGTGGCTTTCTCTTCTCTCCAGCTTCTTTCTCTCCCCTCCCCCTCCCCCAGCCTTGTGGTTCTCCTCCGACTCCAAGCCCAGGAACCCTAAACCCACCTACGTCTCTTCTGCCCAGTTATTGGCTCTCAGATCTTTATTCACCAATCGTAAATAACTTGGGGGAAAAGATCACATAGTGTCACTTCAGTCTACAAGTGGACCCTTTCCTCTCTAGGGTAACCAGATCTTGGGGGCCTGGATTTAGCATTACAATACAGAGCAAGAGACCAAACCTCAACAGTGAGAGCTCAAGCACCATTGGCCCTGGCATTGGTGATCTCTTGTTAGGCTGACTGGTCTATGTTCCTATAAAAATTCTTTTGAAAAGAAGCAATACTCTCTAACAGTGCTTGCTTAGTTTTTAATAATTGATCTGCTGGCATTCCTGCTGAATAGGGCTATAGGTGTTAGTGCTGGCATCCATTTCTTCTTTTTTCCTTCAGTTCTCAATTGAGCAGAGATAAAAAAAATATATATGTCTTGTGTAAACGTAAGAGAAAATATACTGTTCTTTTCCCTCTCTGGGCTTGTAAGAAAACAGCAATATACAATTTATCAGTCAGCTGTCTTGGCTCAGTCACTCCTCTCCCATCTAGGGAGCTATTCTTCAGTACCAGCAAACACTGCCAACCTCATAAATGAGAAAATAAATGCATTTTGAAGCAACTTTTTATACTATCATTAATTTCTCCCAATTTACATGGTTTTAAATATGAAAATTCTAACTCTTGCAAAAAAAGGGCTTAACCCAAGGCGTAGTAATGGCAATTATCTAGACTCCCATCGAATAACATTGTGGTGTATTCTTTTCACATACTGTAAGATAAAAATAATTACAAAATGTACAGTTTCAAGTGAAAATAAGCACCATAAATTTAATGTTGGAGACAAGGCTTGTGCTAAAAGAGATAAGGAGAGGCTTGATATGGAATGTAATGAAGGAAGGGGAAGGGGTTCTCAGGACAACAGCTCACCTAGCTAAGCTTCTAACTTATGCAATAGAAAGGCCTGAGGAATTTGCTACTGCTAAAAGGCACAAATAAAGGAAAGATGCAGCAAATGCAGGGCCTCTGCTACACTCCAAGATGGCAATCAAACATGACAACGTTGTTCGTGTTGTTCCGGTTTTAGAGTCATGAAGGATACAGGAGTAAGGTGCTGTGAGATCTTCTTTCATGGTCAAAGGGAGCTATTGAGTTCAGGCACTTGGCAGGAGATTTTCTATATGGAGGCTCTGAGAGCCTGTGTGTGAAAATTTGAAAGTGAAGCCTGTTTCATTTGGGCTGCTCTTAACTCCAATTAAAAAACCCCAGAAATTTAGATGTTCCAGACCCATGGGATACCTGCCAAGGAGAGCCGAATACCAAGAGCAAAATCAGAGCAAAAGAGAAAAGGATTGCAAGGAACCCTGGAGCTGGCCTGGCTTAGCTGCCTTGAAAGTCGTGCATCATAGGTTTTTCAGGTTAAAGTCCATGGCTCCTGAGGCACAATGTGCCTTCCAATTCCTGAGGAACTGATGCCCTCACTCAGGCAATGAAGCATTCAGACCACTTTGTGTTTCTCTGTATGTTCCCTTAGAAGTCAAGGAAACATGGAAGCTTGACAGAGCAATTGGTCTTAGACATTAATCTTGTGTAACCTGTATAGCTTGCAAAGGTCACTGCATCTTGGCAACTACATCTGTATTAATCCTGGCAAATGTTATTATATTCTATTTCTGATAAAGGTATAAAAGGTCTGATTGATCGCAACAAAATTGTCACAGCCTCAATTGTGCTACGGCCCTTCAAACTGGCCTGATTTAATTCCTGGTAGCCCTATCAGGGACCTTGGCCTGATTGTAAAGGTACAGGCTTCTCTATATGTGCCCTTGTTCCCAAAACTTGACACAGACATCTTTTTGTTTATTAATAAGTTCCTTGTGCTATAGCTAGGCAGATACTGAGCTATTCTAACCCAACTATGCTGACCTGGCCTACTTCCCAGCCACCCTTTTCAGGATTTCAGTCTTAGTTCCAGCTACAGGCAAGAAGTTATTCACTCACTGGTACAACCCCCTCTTCACACAGCCAAGACTGAGCATGACTTCCCAAACCACAGCAGTGTGTTCTCACTCAGCAACTGTGCTCTCAGGTGAGCAGCTTTGGATCTCTGCCCATGTTGGCTCTACATTGAAGGCTGTTACCTGCATTTTTGTGCCTAGTACCTTGTCCTTTCAGGAATGTCCTCACTACCACAGTCATTGCTGAACCACAGCTTTCAGCTTCCTCAACACTTGTTATTTAACACTTCAAATTAGCTTCTCTTCATAACCTCAGAGTTTCCTCGCTATACAACTTTATGGTATTATTTGGGTTGAAAATCTTCAACTTTATCTGGGAAGGATAGAGGGAGGGAAACACTGAGGTAGACCAAATTAGGAGGGATAAAGAATATCAAGGATGATTAAAAATGCTATAAAAATATTTTATGTTTACTGAAAATACATATATAATACTATAAATGTAAGTGTATCCATATCTAATTAAAATTAAGTTCTGCCACTTAGAGTAATAATGCCCCACCAAGAGCTAAAAAATAACGTAAACCCAAATACTAACTCAAACAGAGGCCATGCCAGCTTCCAGAACTCCAGATAGGCTGCCTGCCTGTGGACCACACCCTGTCTCTTAGTACCCTCCTACCATACTCCGAATTGCTGTTCCCCTCCTCCTCACTGTGTCCTAGTTCCCAATTCCAGTGGAGATACCCTGCTCGACCAGAGACCACACCTGCTGCCTAAAGTCCAAATAGGCCACCTCAATTTCTAAGTTCTCTCCTAGCCCTAATTCCACAGCCCCTCCCAATGCCACCCTGTCCTAACCCTCAACTCAGGCAGAGACAACCTGTCCAACCAGAGGCCACCAAGGCCACCAGAAGTCCAGTCCCCAGCTTGGGTGGAGAATCCTGCTCAACCACAGACCTCACCAGTTAGAAGACCAGCTAGAAATCAGAGACTAAGAACCAAAACACACATTCAACAAATCAAACTCAGAAATTGACACCTAGGCCTATAGTCACCAGATGCCTAGATGCCAGCTTAAGAACACAGTAAAAAACAGCCAAAGTAATGTATGGGTAATCAGAGCAGCAGCGGGGGAGGCTGCCTGGAGACTTCCACGAGGCGGGTCCCACATCCAGGAGAAAGTCTGGAGTTCCAAAAGGCTGGAAGCAGGCCCCAATGATATGAGGAAGTCCTTGGTTCCAAAAGGGTTTATTATCATGGTGGATGGTGGATGGATCTGGATGTACCCCCCAAACTCAGGAAAGACCTGAGTTAAGTAGGGAGGGAGAAAGGGGGAGGTTCGGGAGCAGTTTAATTGGCTCTGCCCTCTGGCCTTCATTAGTATGTAAATCTCTAGGGCCTGAGGCCTGTAGTCACACCCTCTACCTATGCACTTTGGGAGGGGCTGTAATGTCCTACGTGACTGAACAATGTAGGTCCATGGAGACTAGACTGCTTGTCAGGACCCTGAGTTCTGGGGACGTGGCCAAACACCTGCCATTTCTCCCTTGGAGTCTCGGGGTTCCAGGCCCATGCCCAGCCAAGAACCAGGATACCCTTATGCAGTCTCACAGTAATGCATTACCACCAGAGCAAGTAATGAATATTCCAACACAGCTGAAGCACAAGAAAACAATCTTAAAACCAACTTTATGAAGATGATGGAAGCTCTTAAAGAGGAAATGAATAAATCCCTAAAACAAAACGTCAAACAATTGAAGAAAACAAATGAAACTTTTCAAGACCTAAAAATGGAAATAGGAGCAATAAAGAAAGCACAAACTGAGGGAATTCTAGAAATGAAAATTCTAGGTAAGTGAACAGGAATGTAATAGGCAAGCCTCACCAATTTCACCTCATCACAAGGAATGGAAGAGAGAATCTCAGGTGTCAAAGACATATAGATTCATCCATCAAAGAAACTGTTAAATTTAAAAATTTCCTGATCCCCCCCCAAAAATCCAGTAAATTGGAGACACTACAAAAAGCTCAAATCTAAGAATCATATGACTAGAAGAAGAGTCCCAGCTGAAAACCCAGAAAATATTTTCAACAAAATATAGAAGAAAAATTTCCTAACCCACAGAAGGAGATGCCTATGGAGGTATGAGAAGCTTACAGAACACCAAAGATTGGACCAGAAAAGAAAGTTCCCTTGCAATACAATAAACAAAATACTAAACATACAGAACAAAGAAAGAATATTAAATGTTGAGAGGAGAAAAAAAGCCAAGTAACATAAAAAGAAAAACCTATTAGAATTACACTGAACTTCTTAATGAAGACTCTAGAAGCCAGAAGACCTGGAAAGATGTCCTCAAGACAACACAGAAGTCATCCCAGACTACTATACCCAGCAAAAGTTTTAATCATCATAGATGGAGAAAACAAGATATTCCATGATATATTCAAATTTGAACAACATCTGTTGACAAATTCAGCTCTACTGAAGGTACTAAAAAAACGAACTCCAACCCAAGGATAATTAGACCCATGAAAATACAAGAAATAATAATCTAACATCAGCTAAAACAAAAGAAGGGAAGCACATGCTCAAACACACACACACACCACACACACACACACACACACACACAACAAACATACCCCAAGAGCAACAGCAACAAAACCCACAGGAATTAACAATCACGGATTATTGATATTTCTCAATATCAATGGTCTCAATTTCCCAACCAAAAAAAAAAAAAAAAACAAAAAAAACAAAAAAAACAGACTAACAAAATGGATGCTATATACAAAGCACACACATCAATATCAAGGACAGACATTACCTCTGAGTAAAGGGTTATAAAAAGATTTTTCCAAGCAAATGGACCTAAGAAACAAGCTGATGTAGCCACTTTAGAATATAACAAAATAGACCAAACCAACATTGAACAAAAGAAACAAGGAAGGATACTTTATACTCATCAAAAGAAAAATCCACCAAGTTCAGTTCTTAACATCTATGCACCAAACACAAGCAGCCATGTTTATAAGAGAAACATTATTAAAGCTTAAATCACAGGTTACCCATCACACATTGTTAATGGGTGATTTCAATACCCCACACTCTTATCAATGGACAGATTATCCAGCCAAAAATTCAACAGAGAATTACTGACCCTAACAGACATTTATCAAATGAACTTAACAAATATCTATAAAACTTTTCACCCAAACACAAAAGAATTCGCTTTCTTCTCAGCACCTCATGGAATATTCTCTAAAATTGACTTGGTCACTAATCAAGTCTCAATAGATTCAAGAAAATTGTAATTACTCCCTACATCCCATCAGACCACCATGGATTAAACTTCAATTTCAAAAGAATCTGAACAGAAAGCTAAACAACTCTCTACTGCATGAAATCTGGGTCATGAAAAAAAAAATAAAAGACTTTCTAGAATTTAATGAAAATGAATTCACAACATACCCAAACTTATGAGGCACAATGAAGATGGTGCTAAGAGGGAAGTTCTTAGCACTAAATGCCTACATGTAAAAAAAACAACGGCGAGATCTCATACTAGAAACTTAACAGCACACCTGAAAGTTCTAGTGCAAAAAGAAGTAAACACACCCAAGAGACAGATGGCAGGAAATAATCAAAGTAAGGGTTGAAATCAATAAAACAGAAAATAAAGAGAACAATACAAAGAATCAATGAAACCGAGTTAGTTCTTTGAGAAAATCAAGATGGATAAACCCTTATCCAAACTAACTAAAAGACAGAAAATATAGAAATTTTAAAACAATCAACAAAAATGGGAACATAACAACAGACACTGAGGAAATTCAAAGAATCAAAGGACATCATTTTAAAAATTGTAGTCCTCAAAATTGAAAAGTCTAAAAGAAATGGATAATTTTTTTGACAGACACTACTTACTAAAGTTAAATCAAGATTGCACAATTTAATAATAAAAATTTAAATAGACTTATAGAGCCTAAAGAAATAGACTAAGTCTCCCAAACAAAAAACAAAAACAAACCAGAAACAGAATTCTACAAGACTTTCAAAGAAGAGCTATTCATTACTCTACAAAACAGAAACAGAAGAATTATTGCCATATTCATTTATGAGGTCATAGTCACCCAGACACTCAAACCACACAAAGATTCTAGAAAAAGAGAGAACTACAGACTGATTTTCCTTATAAACATAGCTACAAAATACTCAACAAAATACTTAGAAACCAAATGAACACTCCCAATGGAGATAGTTCTATACATCATAATGCTGGAGAGAAGGTCAAGGCCTTCTATTAATGGAAAACTCCTGGCCTTCCTGGTAGTCTATATTCCTATTATCATGTAAAGGTTTAAGAACATTACTGTGATAAAAGACAGAACTAATATTTCAATATAGGAATACTATATTAAAATATACATGTATACATGCATATACTGGAATATTTGTGAATATGAGGGACTAAACCTAAGCATTTTTAGAAATCATGTGTATTTCAAATTATACAGCTTTTAATACACCCTCTTCAAGTAGTCTGGAACCTAAGAAATCCTTTAGTGAATTTTTCAAGGTTGATTAATATATAATTGTAATATCTAATGATAATACCATTGACAAAACTTATTTCTTGTTTTGTAATATGAAGAATGGTATAATTCATAGTACCCTGATAGACCAGATTCCATGTTTTGGTATGGGTTAGCCTAAAGCAGAATTCTAGCTCCGTTGGTCCAGTATGATGGCATATCCTTGTAAGTCCAAGACTTAGGAGGCAAAAAGAGGAGAACCATGAATTCAAGACCAACTGAACCTGTATAAACAAATTCAGTCTAAAAAACCAAATAAATAATAACAATACAAACATAAAGAAATAGACCCTCTAAGGGAATTCTAGTGCAATACTATTACTGCTTTCCTTGTTACCTGGGGTCCTTTTCTTTTCACAAATGGTGATGGGGTAAGTATTGTGATTGTTAATCTTGATTGTCAACTTGATGCATTAATTTAAGTAGTTTCTCCCTGGTATGCTCATAAATACATTTCTAGAGAGGATTAAGGTAGATAGCCCTGAATGTGTAAACTACCTGAATGTGTAACATATGTGCAATATATTAGAGATAGGGATGGAATAAAGGGGGCCAAGAAGAATCTGGTGCAAAAATACTCATCTTGTCAAAATAAGTCACCTTGCTTAAATAGTTTTCTGAAATATTTTGCTACAGCAACAACAAAACCCTCATTGCAGGATTTGCATTAATAGGAACAATAAAGAATCTGTTGCAAATAACACAGATGTGAATAGTGGTAACACAATGTAAGATCTAAAAAAAGCACTTGCTAATTCTATTAGTGTTTGCTTTCTCAGTCTACTGATAGGATTCTGTGTGTTTCTCTTTATCTTGATCAGCCAAAGGTTGATCAATAATGTTTTCTATTTAAATCTGTTCTTGCAAATAAAATTCTGAATACAGCAACTATGAGTGATTTTTAAAAATGTAAACCTTACCCCTTAGCCTGGACTATACTACCTGAGAGTAAACATACTCCTAACTTTCTGTACATAAACAACAAAACACATAGGGATGCAACTAGGAATGTGCAGGTAATAAGCAACATTCTTAAGCAGAGTTCACTAATCTTTGTTTCTAAAAAGATTATTAATACTACAAACATCTCACCAGCTTTGGGAAACTCAAGTCACTGTGTGATATTGATGTTATTTCAAATAAAGTCACCCTTTATTTTTGGAGGAAGGTGCCCCTCTGTACCTGTCTTGTACTTGCCATATTCCCCTTCTGGGAGGAAGAGAGGATGGGAGGGGAAAAGGGACAGGATTGGGTATTGGAAGGAACAGGAAAGAAGTACAGAGAGTCAGGAAATTGAATAGAAATATGTAGCAGTAGGAGAACTAGGGTACTAGGGGTAGCCACTAGAAAGTTCCAGACACCAGGGAAACGAGAGTCTCCCAGGACCCAACAGGGATGACTTTAGCCAAAACACCCCATAAAGGGGAGAAAGAACCTGTAGAGTCCACCTCCAGTAGATAGGCATAGCCCCCAGTTGAGGGATGGGGCCATCTATCCATCTCAAAATTGTCAACCCAGAAATGTTCCTGTCCAAAGGAAAGACAGGAACAAAAAATAGAAGAAGGAAAGACCATTCAGAGACCACCCCACCTAGGGACCCACCCTATCTGCAGACACCAAACCCTGATACTATTGCTGATGCCAAGAAGCGCTTGCTGACAGGAGCCTGATAAGGCTGTTTCCTGAGAGGTTTTACCAGCACCTTACCAATACAGATGCAGGTACTCACACCCAACCATTGGACTGAGCTCAGGGACCCCAGTGGAAAAGCTATGGAAGGATTGAAGGAGCTGAAGGGAATTACAACCCCATAGGAAGAACAATATCAACAAATGGGACCACCTAGAGCTCCCAGAGACTAAAACCACCAACCAAAGAGTATACATGGAGGGACCCATGGCTCCAGCTGCATATGTAGTAGAGGATGGCCTTATCTGATATCAGTGGGAGGGGAGGCCCTTGGTCCTATGGAGGTTTGATGCCCCAATGTAGGGGAATGCTAGAGCCGTGAGGCAGGAGTGGGTGAGTGGGTGGAGAACCACCCTCATAGAGGCAAAAGGAGGAAGGGGTGATGGAACTGGGATGAGGGAGGGGTTGTGGAGGGGTAGCCAGGAAGGGGGATATCATTTGAAATGTAAATGAATAAAATCATTAATAAAAAATATTTTTAAAAAGATGTCTCAAGATTACTTCTTATAATAACATTATAAGAAGTCAGATACTAATTTTCTCCAGTCAAATCCTTATAACAATGTAGAATATTTTACCTCTTTTCCAATGTTGCAGAAATAAATCTCTTCTGATCTAGATAACCATGTAGTCAAAGATTTAGGTGATGGAGTATATTCACCAGTGAATGAAGACATAAAGATCACAAACAGAAAGCAAACATGGTATCTATTCAGTGGAGTATAATTGATGATAGTGACGGTGATGATGGCGGTGGAAGCCAAGCATGAGACTCCAAACATGAGTGACTGAAAACATTTACAAGTTTTTCTGTTGTTTTAAATTGTATTAAAGAAACATTCATTTTTAATCAAGTTTTAAGTATATGAAACAAATATTACATATTTAAATGCAAGGAGATTGTTCAGTAAATGATTCCTTAAGATCTTTTTAAATGATATATTTGGCGATGATATACATTATACAAACCTATTAGTGACAAGAAGCTGATATTGCAAGCAAAAATACAGAGATAGAAAGCAACTGAAAAAGTGTTATGGACAAATTATGGCATATTGAAATAAGAATGAAGTTCATAAAAGAGTTCATCTATTTTTCATAAAATGGAATGTTGCAATTGCCTTAATTTTATGATAATACCATAAGTTTGTACTCATTATGAATTACTAAATTATTATGTAATAATCTGTTGCAACTAAGCCTTGCAAACACATTGTTAATACATTATTATTTTGTCATTAAAAATTTATGATTCTAAATGCTTTAATAATCCTACTCAATACCATTAGTTTTGAAACTAATGTTAATTATATTTTCTTGTGTGAATAGTAAACTTTTTGCAAATTAGTCAAATGATTTGCTTTATCAATCTTCTGATATTGAAAAATAAAGTATTTCCCACTTCTGCCGCTGGCGTGTTTGATATCTTGGCCAAGCAGAAGTGGCACTATTGGGAGGTTGGCCTTGTTGGGAAAAGGCGTGTCACTTGGCATGAGTTTTAAGACCCCTCCTAGCCGCCTAGAAGCCAGTCTTCTGCTAGCTGCTAGGAGCTCTCAGCTCCTCCATCCGCACATCTACTTGGATCCTGCCATGCTCTTGCCTTGATGATAATGGACTGAACCTCTGAACCTGTAAGCCAGCCCCAATTAAATGTCATTCTTATAAGAGTTGCCTTGGTCATGTGTAGTGACCCTTTCTGCCCCACATTTGGGGGCCACTTTGTCCAGGCACGAGCTGCAGCGCTGGTCCACAGGTCAGGGTCTAGCAAGAGAGAGAGTGGGAATGGAAGGGCAAGAGACACTAAGAATGGAGACAAGACAGAGTCTGATCAAGTCTCTCTCTTTATTGAAAGGAAATCCTGGGTATCTATATGGTTTATCATGTGCCTTGCCCTTGTGGGCAGGCAGGGGAACACAGCTGAAGGCACTATGTCATGTGCCTTGCAGCGTGGATACCACGTGCGCCTTTGCAGCTTGGGGCACGAAGCAGCAAAACAAGATATGTGAAGAATCAGAGTGTGCTCAGCTGTTGTGGGCTGTAGAAAACAAGTCTCTTATCAGGATATATGGCTCTAGATGGCTGCAAAGATGTTAGCTGCTTTCTGCTAGGACTTGGCTCCCAACAGTCATGGTTTCTGTTCATAGCAGTAAAACCCTAACTAAGACATGGTCTAATTACTTACTTTTCCAATGTGTATGCATTGCTGTATGTTAAGTGCAATGGTTACAATGTACTATTTAAATATGTGTGCATATTTAATATACACATTTGATGACAATTTGATGTTCAAAGACATCACGGTCAAACTTACAGTGAGATACTTTTAATACAAGAATTAAGATTCTTATCTCTACAGACTGGGACTGCAGCTCAGTGGTGGCCCTAGAACACCTGAGCACCTAAATTTTATATTCCAAACTTAACAGAAGAGAATCATTAGCAATATTACTTCTTAAGAAATGCTAAGAAACCATCACTACTAGACAATACCTGTCATTCACCTTAAATTTGTGTCCTCAGCTTATAGTGAAGTGTAAGGATTCAGAACTGGTTTTCTTTGAACACACATTATTCAATTATGTATTTATGTCTTAAAATAGTACATATTCATGAAATTCTAACTGCTAATGCTCATTTTGACAGAGTTTCCAAATATCACTGGAGTTCCTTAGAAAAATGAAAAACTCAAACTTAGCAAATATATATATATATATTTCTCATTCCAGTTTTAAATTGACAAGCCAGGCATATACAAACAAGATCATAAAGGAAAAAGCATAAAAAAGCAATATACTTTGATATATTTAATCATAATTTCTTTCTTATCATTCCTTAGGAAGTAACATTGCTACTCACTCTTTTTCATTAAATTCAGAATATAAAACTGTAAAGTGTGGCCCAGCTATTTTAGCAAGTTAAGAGAAAACCCCAAGTAGATCAGGAATACACACTGTCAGCAGTGTATTTTAAACTTCTAAACCCAATCCTATAATTGGGAAGTTGACAGAAAATACACATATGTCTGCCTCTCCAGCAGGACTTCCAGAAAGGAATGTTCATCTTCTCCTCCAAGTTTCATCAAGCCACAAGTTTACTGAGTCCTTAATAAACACCCCTTCTCCTACATATTTAATAAAGCTCAAACATGTAATTCTTTTTCCTTAAATCTGGGACAAAGAGAGCCCTAATTTATACCATTCATCCTGGCTTAATAATAATTACCTCATTTTAGTTTAAAGTGTCATGGTTTGGAGAGTAAATTATACACATATCCTCATTTTTCCTAAAATACTTTTTCTTAGCAAGTCCTAAGTGACCTAAAAGAGCATCTCAGTGCTATTCCATTTGTTAATAATATGACTCAAGCCTGTTCTTGATTCTAGACCTGTGTTAACTCAGCATCCAACCTGTAGCATCCTCTTTTATCAAATGGAATTTACTTTCCTCCAGAACATTCCATTGGCACTCACCAGACAAGAAAATTAAGACAGGATGAAAATGACTCAACTTTGTTGTATGCATATGTGATATTGTCAAAGAATAAAAAAAAATTAAGGTGCCATGGACTTCTTGCTGTGGCTCCACCTCTACTTACTTTATGCATATCCATCCATTAAGTTCAGAAATGTACTTCTTCCTGTCTCTCGTAGGTTAGGTATTCCCAGGAGTGTCTGCATTCTGGAGTCTTTCCTATCAATGTGATTATTGTAATTAGAATCTTCTTAATATTCGGGTTGGAGAGATGGCTCAGGGGTTAAGAGCACTGACTGCTCTTCCTGACCCCAGCAACCACATGGTGGCTCACAACCATATGTAATGAGATCTGATGCCTTCATATGGGTCTGAAGAGAGATACAGTGTATTTACATATAATAAATAAAAAACAGGTGCTGGAGCAAGCAGGACCCAAAGCGAGTGGGGCCAGAGCAAGAGGGAGACGGGAAAGGGAATAAAAAGAGAGAGAGAGAATCTTCTTAATATTCATGTCTCAAAACAAATGCCAATTCTTCAAGCCCTTTTCTCATGGTGTACTTCCCCTTCTGAAATATACAGAGTATACTGAAATTAATTTGAATTGTATTTCTTAACTACATTAAACAAGATCTAACAGTGGATTAATAAAGAACACAATTTAATGAAATCTACTTCAATTGATAAATGTCATCACTGCGGTAAGGAGTGAGGTGATATTTTGAAATGTCTTTTCTTATGCATAAATATAATATTAAAATCTCTATGGGTTTTATTGCTATATCAAAAGCAGCAATGTATTCTTATATTAACTTGTGTAAAAAAGCAATAAATTTTATAAGAAATTACTGCAAGTGGAACCATTTATTCCTTATTAAAATTCATACTGTCCCCCATTTAATAGGGTGGTTTAGTGAATGTTAATTATGACATCCTTTTGTAATTAAAACAAAAGGTTACTTCAGAAGGGAAGAAGAAAGGAGGAGGAGAAAGGTGGTCAACAGGGGAAAAGGGGAGGTAAAGGAAGAAGAAGAAGACAGGAGGAGGAAGTGGGGAGAAGAAGGAAGGGAAGAATGGAACAAAAGAAGAGGTATGGTTGGAGGAGTGGAAAAAAGAGGAAGAATGAGGAGAGGAAAGGGAAGAGGAGAAGGAGGAGAAAGAGGAGTGGGGATGAGGAGGAGCAGGAGGAGGAAGAGAGGGATGAGGAGTAGAAGGGGAGGCAAAGGGGAAGGGGGAGGAAGAAGGGGAAGAGGGACTTTCCTTAAAAACTCCATCTTTCTTTTCCCTTTAAGAATAACTTCTTCTCACATAATATATTGTGATTATAGTTTCCACTTCCTCTACTTCTCCTAGTTTGACACTACCGCCCTCTTTCATCCAAATCCACTTCCTGTCTCCCATTAGGAAACAAGCATGTTTCTAAGGCATAAGAACAAGAATAAAATAAAATGTAAGATAAAACAAAAACTATTAGTTTGGAATAGGAGAAAACAAACAGAAGAAAACAAGAACCCAAGAAAAGGCACAGAAACAGACATAAATACAGAGATCCACTTGTTTCCACACTCATTAATCTCATAAAAACACCAAACCTGAAGCCATTGCTGGGAATTAGAGAGTTAACCTGGTCTAGCTCCCTTGGAGGTATGCATCATGAGTTTTTCAGGCTAGAGCCTGTGGCTCCTGGGGCACTGTGTGCCTTTCAGTTCTTAAGAAATCAGGGCCCTCTTCCAGGCAGTGAAGCATTCAGATTGCTTCTGTATCTGTGTTCCCTAAAAGTCAGTGAAGCATACAGAGGCTTGACAGGACAGTTGGTCTCAGACATTAATCGTGTGTACTCTGTATAGTTTGCAAATGTCATTATATACTAGAAATTACAATTGTTTTGATCCTGGCAACCACAATTAAATTTTGTTTCTGATGAAGGTATAAATAGTCTGATTGCTTGCAGTAAGCTTGTCTTGGTCTCAGTTTTGCTAAGACCCCTCCATTCTGGCCTGGACCATAATCAGGTAACCCTGGCTTGGCACTGGCACTTACAAGCCATAATATATACACAAAGGAACTGTAGGGTGAAAAAGAAGGGGAAAAAAAGTATTTTCCCCAGTGATACTCCTCTTGATAAAACAAATTTTTCATTTACAGATGGTTATCAAGTGGAGATAGCTTAGGACTAGGAACATGTGTCCATTTCAACTCTAGGATCCCATCTGGTACAGACCCATGCAGCCCCGTGCATACTGCCTCAGTCTTTTCAAATTCACACGTAGTTCAATCATGACTTAGAGGACCTTTTCTTGATGTGCTCAATCCCATCTGACTCTTACACTCTTTCCGCCTTCTCTTCCTCAGAGTTCCCTGGACCCTGAAGGGAGGGATTTAATAGAGATATCCTGTTTAGGAGTAAGTATTCCAAGGTCTCCCATTCTCTGCATAGTGTCTGGCTATGGGTCTCTGAAATGAAAGCTTCTGTGATGATGGCTAAGCAAGGATCTATGAGTATAATAGCAATGATATGAGCAAGATCTATGAGTACAATAGAATGTCAGTAGGAGTCATTTTATTGCTGCTTTCTGTTTGGTTGGTTAGTTTAGAACAATAGTATTTGGTTTTATGCTAGGGCCCCAGGCTATCTATTCTCAAATTCTTGGACACCCAAGAAGTGTCAGATTTGGGTTCCATCTTGTGGAGTGGGTCTTATAACAAATGAGATATTGATTGGTTGCCCTCAAAAGCTTTGTGCCACCATTGCATAAGCATATCTTGCAAGCAGAACAGCATAGTAGATCAAAGGTTTCTGGGGAGCTCACCCAGGCCTGCATAGGGCCAGACTGTTGGTCATCTTGGGCTCGCTTTTCTCTGGGAATCATTCTGATGTTCATAGGGCAGAGAACTGAGTGCACCCCTCTCTTCTTTGCCACCTATTAACATACACGTAAAAGATGTTAAGAATCACAATGAGTCCTCTTGGTGGATTTTTATACCTAGTCTGTTAGTCTGTCCATTTTTATTGGGAAATTAAAACTATTGATGTTGAGAGATAACAATGTATGGTGGTTTTGATTCTCATTATTGTTGTTTTAGTAGTGGTCATTTTGTTGTTGGTTGTGATGATAGCAGCAGCAGTGGTGATGGTGGTAGTGGTGGTGGTGATGGTGGCGGCAGCAGTGTATGTGAATGTCTGCTTCTCCTCATTTGATTTTCTGGTCTGGGACCATTTATATCCTGTATTTTCTTGAATGTAGTTAACCTCTTTTTGTTGGAGTTAGCTCTTTCATAGTGGGACTGGTATTAAGTCCCTTTCTGACAATCAATACTGCTTTGAGAACTCTGCCAGTCTCCCAAGTGTCATCGGTTAACAGCTCTTAGATAGTAACCAGTCTTCTCCTGCTCAGAGCACATTCCAATGTGGTTGTAAACAATTAACCAAGGGTCACTAAAAGGGAACTCATGATTTATTATAGGTGCTAGGACAGAAGAGAAAATATTGCTTGGGTTTATCTATACAAAACTTCACTAATTTCTTAAGTTATAGTTTTAAACCTTCAATGAACCTGTGGAGCTAGAAAGTTGATGGATGTTTAGTCAGATAATTACTCCTAATGGATATACATGTATGTAGGAAACAAAACGAGGGTGGGCCCGGGGCCCCAAAGCCTCCCGAGTGGTGGCTGAGGCGGCCTGCGACTGGGGTGGGGTCTCATGTGGGATTCAGGCCCGCTCCGATGAGGCAGCGGAGGCGGAGCAGGCCAAAGCGGGGGCCTGGGTCCGGAGCACTTCCCGCCCGGAATGCTATAGTTCCCACTTGGTCGAGGCGGTCACAGAGTAGAAGAAGGCCCACGCAGACACATGGAAATGAGTTTCCATGAAGTAATTTTATTGACAAGAATGGTGAATCTGGTGCGCTCTCCCCCAAAAGCCAGGAGGGGTTTCCTTATATTGGGGAGTATCAAGGGGAGGAGTTAGGGAGGTGAAAACTTAATTACCTACTTCCCCCAGCCTGATTAATATGCAAATCTCAAGGCACAGGGCTCTTAGGCATGCCCCTTACCTGTGTCTTACATGACTTAAGGGCACAGGTGAAATGGAGAGGGCGGGTCTGGGGCCTGGCTTTTGGGGGCGTGGCCACACCTACAATCTCAGGGTTTCCAGGCCAATGGCAGCCCTTCCATGGCCCAACACATGTAAACATTTTCTGTTGTAAACTTCTATTTCAATTTATGATTTGAATTTTCGTGTGAACTTGTGATGAACTTTGTAACATGTGATCATGTACTCTGAATGAGGTATAAGACAAAGGGACGTTCGTTAGCAGCTCGCTTCTTCTTCTTCTTGCTTCTTCTCTCTTCTTCTCCTCTCTCTCTCTCTTCTCTTGCTCTCTCTCTCTCTCTCTCTTTTCTCTTCCCTGCTTAGAATCTCTCCATTTAGTACCTTTCCACTTTTTCTCTTAGATAACTTTCATAGGAAACTTTTTACACTGAGTGATAAACTGTGATAACTTCTTTTAAGTGTCTTTTCTTCCTGAGACATCAAACTAACAGACCTAAGTTAGAGCATGGCAGTGCCTGCAGAGAGAGGACAAAGGCCATTTGCCTAATCCTCTGCTGTCCCTGGCTGAGGTGCTAGTGACCGGAAGCTGTTTCTGGCCTCAGAAGATCAAACAGATAGCAGGTCAGCTATAGTAGCCAGCCTAGTAAATAAACTTTAGTAACTAGACAAGTAAGATTTTATTAATTCCGCAACCCTAAATCTATTGTAAGACCAAAGTCTTACCTCGTAAGACCAAGTGTTACCACCGCCTATGCTCTTCCAATCCCCATCCCCCTGGGCTGCCTCAAGAAGAACCGAACGACTGGAGGAGAGGAAAGAAGATCATCTTCTCCTCCCACCATGCTGGGCCAGGCTCCCGGCAGGGGAGAAGATCCACAGTTAGACTACATGTTTCCCTGGCTTGAGTAAAGGAGTCTATCTTTAGACCATTCCTATTTTATGCATATCACAGCAGAGTCAAACTTTCTTCTTTCTTTACTGGTAATAATGATGCCCACCTTAGTTCCAGCAAACCTATGTTTCTTTTAATTTGATGGCAAAGATATTCCTTAATATAAATATATATAACAAATTTTGACCTAGCTCTTCTACAATGACCCAGGATTTAGCAATTCTGAGCACACACATGTACACACACACTCATATACACACAAACACACATGCACACAAAGATACAAAAATAGGAGATGTAAATATACTTTTGTCTTACCAATTTTTGTTAACTTGTTAATTTTTTGTTAATTTTGTTAACTTTGTCATAGCCTTGTGCCAGATAGGCTTGAAAAGTCTGGGAGTAGATGTGTGATGATATGACCTGTACTGGAGAGTGCCTGTGAATCACTGAAGTTTACTACACAGCTATCATCTTCTCCTGTCAGTTCTGGACTTTGAAGCACAGTCCTTCCTGCTGTGTTATTAGGAACACTATGAAGCAATGTTCTAAGGAAGCAGTCACACTCAGGGATCTGTTCAGTACAAGCTGAATATACATTTCTCTTTGGAATTCTTTGGTCTCTGTGAATTTAGGTGTTCTCTGAACTGAATTTTGCATAAATTCTTTTATTTAAAATTCTACCTTAAAGGCAGAGAATCTGCTATTGTTAGCATAATGAAGTACAATTAATACATTATTTTAATGTTTGATTCTGATCTAATTTCAGAATTGTCAAAATGTCTGACTTTTGCAGAAAATATTATGTAATGTTGAAAGAATTCTTTCTCCAGTATCTTAGGGGAAGGCAATTCTTATAAGGGACAACATTTAGTTTGGGCTGGCTTGCAGATTCAGAGGTTCAGTCCATCAAGGCAGGAGTATAGCAGCATCTAGCCAGGCATGGTGCTGGAAGAGCTGAGAGTTCTACATATTGTTCCAAAGGCAAATATAAGACTGATTCCCATGTGACTAGGAAAAAGGTCTCAAAGCCCACCCCCACAGTGACACACGTCCCCCAACAAGGCCACACCTCCTAATAGCGCCACCCCTGGGCCAAGCACATTCAATCCACCACATTCTACTCCCTGGCACCTATAGATTTGTTCAAACACATGAGTCTGTGGGGGCCATACCTCGCTATAACATAATGCTAAAACATTTAGTTCAATATCAAAAGTCCTGATAGTCTATAACAGTCTCAACAATGTTAAAAGTCTAAAGTTCAAAGTCTCTTGTGATGTTCATCCAGTCACTTAACTATAATTCCCCTATAAAATCAAAAAGCAGATCACATATCTCCAACATCACAGGACACACATTATCATTCCAAAATGGTTTAGTGAAGAAATACTGGACTAAAGCAAAACCAAAAATCTAGCTGGGCAAACTCTAAACTCTGCATCTCCATGTCTGATATAAAAGGGGTCTACATATCTCCAACTCCTTTCATCTTTGTTGACTGCAACAAACATTTTTTCCTGATTGGTTCCACTCCCCACTGTAAGCAGATTTTCTTACAGGCATCCCAGGGCTCTAGCATCTCTGAGGACATCTTAAGGTAGCCAAGATAAGCTCAACTTCAGAGATTCTTGTTCCAATATCTGAGATCCACACATAATCTTCTGGGCTTCTCACATCTCCAGCTTTGCCCTCTGCAGCTCTCTAGGTCCTGGTTGATTCCACTCCACTGCTACTGCTGTTCTTGGTGATCATCCCATAGTACTGGCATCTCCAATATGCTGGAATTTTCTACTACAATTAGACTTCACAAATAGCCTCTCATAGGTTCCATTATCATGATAGGCTTCAACTTCTTTGCATGATCCTTTCAGTCCTGGGTCATTAACTACAACTGAGGCTATACCTTCACTAATGGCCATCCCTGGCCTCTCATAGTCCCAAGCCTCAGCTACTCTCCACAACCTCTTCATGCCTTCAAAACAAGTACCCCTGGGTGATTCTTGCACATTACCAAGTCCAGATGAAGCATGGGTCACAACCTTGGCTATCTCTGGAACAAAACTTCTTTTTGCTCTCAGAAAACATTTCACGGAAGATTTTACTTTCAGTGATGCTGATCTCTTCTATCACCACTAATTTCTCACTTCCACTTAACCAGCATCAATTGGTCCAGTAGTTTTCTTCTACTCTTGATTCTAAACCCAGAGCCACATGGCCGAAGCTGCCAAGTTCTGCTGCTTATTGGAGCTGAAACTTGGCCTCCTTATTCTATTACATTATCACCAGTTTTCTGTTTCCAACTCCTTCACTGCCTATTCTTTGAACTCAGAGATCTCCACGGCTCTGTCTCCTGAATGCTGGTATTAAAGGTGTGTTCAACCACACCTGAACCTTCTATTTGGAACTTGCTCTGTACTGGGCTGGCCTTGAACTCATATATCTGCTTGCCTCTGTCTCCTGGAAATAAAAGTGTGTACCATCATGCCTGAACTTGCTTCAAGGTCACTACTCCCATTATCTGTTTATCTCGTATAACATAGGATTCAGCTCCATTCTACTTCCTGATGCCACAGTTCAAATCACCCTCAGTAACAAAGTCTTCCATATTCATACTAGGACAGCCCATTAAGCCCTCTTTAAACCATCCCACTGCTTTCCAAAACTCAAAATCCATTTTCCTCCAAACAAAAGCATGGGTCAGGTCTATCATACCAATACCTAATACTGGTACCAACTTCTGTCTTAGTTAGGATTTTGTTGCTGTGAAGAGATACCATGACCAAGGCAACTCTTACAAAGGACAACATTTAATTCGAGCTGGCTTACAGGTTCAGAAATCTAGTTCATAATCACCAAGGCAGGAGCATAGCATTGTCCAGGCAGGCATGGTGCTGGAGGAGGCAAGAGTTCTACATCTTCATTGAAAGAGGCCAGGAGCAGACTGTTTTGAGGCAGCTAGGAGGAGGGTGTCAAAGTCCACCACCACAGTGACACACTTTCTCCAAAAAGACCATACCTATTTCAACAAGGCCACACCTCCTAATAGGGCCACTCTCTGGGCCAAACATATCCAATCCACCACAGATGATAATAGCCTTTATTTGGAGGTGGGGGTGGGAATTGAGGGCCTCCTTGGCCAACAACACTCATATAGGTGATTCTAAAAAGCCAAAGCAATGGGATTGTCAACAATTTTATGCCTTCTGAGAACATAAATTTTTAACTTTGTTCACTCTTTAACATGTACAGGAACAGACTGTGGTAGAGTTTTCAGAGTCACCTGGGTAGAAACCTTCTGTGCCTTACCCAACTGTAAAGCCCCCAAATCTCACATCTGTGCCTGGTTTTTGCAACCTTTGTTAACCCCACTCTTTATCATAGATTATGGCCTAGGACTTTGTTTGGTCTTTGCAAGCAGCCTGTATGAATATTTTAAATTGTATTTATGACATAGTTCTAACCTATGAATATTCTTAAATTCTTTGTAACTCTTTTGAGAGACATATAAGTGTACCTAATGGAACAAGGAATTGGTATTTCAGTTAATTGAAAAAATATTCACGTTCTAGATATTGCTTGCATTATTAGATTAATGGAAATAATTATATCCACCAAAGAATTTTTCTCTAAACTATACCTAATACCACGCAAATGCTATGGTAGATATAGATTTTTTTTAAAAAGAAAATTAAGAATTTATTGTGTATTTTAATCAGGATATGGATGGATTGGAAAGATTCTAAGAAATTAATGAAGTAAATTTAATTGTACCAGTTTTCTCTGAATTTAAATTCCTGAAGAAAGATAATAGCTAGACAGGAGCATTGCCCATGGTAATGGGGAAGGGGTTAGAGTAGGAGTCCAAAGGTGAGATATAAATTTCTCAGAACCCTAACAGAAAAAATTGTCCAGCTCAGGAAAAAAAAAAATCAAAGGACCTAAGACAGGCCTGTAAATGCAAACAAAGTGAAAGAAATAATATCTGGCTGGAAAGAAAAAGTTCTTGAAATAATCTTAGGGGAAAAAATTCACATGAAATTGGAAGTATATGAGCAAAGAGGTTTGGTAAGACATGACACTGACCCAGGGAAGTAAGATTTTTCTCTTCTTTTGGTAAAGGGATGAACCCCAGGGCCTTCTGCATACTATGCAAGTATTCTAATACTCAACTATAACCCAAACCTGCAGGAATCTTTAAGTTCAGAAAGAACTTCCTTAAATGCATGTGAATGAACAGAAATACTGAGTCAATTTTGCAGGTGAAAAATCAAATGCCAGTTGATGCTTTGTAAGACACAACATGATAGCCTTCCTCTGTGCCCCTTTGAGGCTGGTTGTGGAACAGTGCATAATCCCAGCTACGATTATTAAAGTGTCTGTTTCATGACAGACATTTCCTGAAAACACACAACTTACCCCAGAAAGATAGCCCATTGCAGACCAAAGTAATGACTACACAATTGTTTCATAACTCTCTGAGTATGGGAGGAGCAGTTACTGGTGCTTCTGTCCTGGTTTTACAAAGAACTCTGAAGATTTGGCTTTTAAAAACAAAAGAGAGGGAGTTATACCCCCAGAAGGAGTCTTCCAGAAATATTCTCCATCATGCCTTGTTTGTTCTCAATTTTCTAAATCTGGATGCTCATGGCAAATCTGCTGCTGATTGCCTCTGGCATGCTGAGACCAATTAAAAACTATGCCACAGTTATGTGGAGGGACCCTCTTACCTTTAAATGGAATGGCCCGGACCCAGTTCTCATATGGTGCTGAGGATTGCTATTCCTGTTTGATACCAAAGAAGGCACAGCTAAATGGCTGCCAAAAAGGTTAATGAAATAAATAGACACCTCCACAAAGCCAGGCCCAATTATAAATAAGTTGAATAACAATTGTCATCCAGGGAAGAGAAATCTCCCTGAGAATTCCCTTCTTTTTCCTTTCCAGATAATAATGAGTTACCCGTGGTGTTTGCTGTTGGAGGTTCTAATCCTGATGCTGGCCTCCAGACTTACACTACTCAGACCTTCAATGGGTCATTGACAAGGACATCAAACAGCTAGAGATTGACATCACTAATCTAGAGAAATCCCTCGTTTTGCTGTCTGAAATGGTCCTACAAAAATACAGAGGACTTGATTGGACTTGATTTACTCTTTTGCAGCAGGAAGGATTGTGTGCAGCTCTTAAAGAAGAATGTTGCTTTTACATAGACAAGACAGGGATGGTTAAAGAGAGCATAAGAGAGAAAGATGAGAGCTGGTACAAGAATTGGTTTTCAACCTTTCCATGGTTGTCAACTCTACTTCCTTCCATTTTGAGACTGTTTATTGGGTTATTTTTGCTTATTTCTTTTGGTCCCCGGACCTTAAACAGGGACCAAATTTTGTGATACAACAGATAGATAACTCTGCAGCAAAAGCTATTTAGGTACATTATAGGTTAACTATAGAAGACCACGAGACTCAAGACGAGATTGATGTTCCACCCAGGGTGTTCCCAAACCCATCTTCATCCAACCTAAAAGAGAGGACATCTACCCCTGGACCAAACAGAGAGGGACCACCCAGAACCCCTCTGATGGCAATCTAAATTCTTCTTTAGGCTGCAAGGCTAAGCACTGCAAGGGGATATAAAATAAAAATTGAAAATATCTTTCTGGGTTCCCTGAGGGACAAGCCTGACTGCATAGGGGTTGATATCAAAAGTATCCCCTCCCAAGAAAAAGACATCGGGATGGGTATGGCCCCCATGCCTCACTAGACAACGACAGGAGAACCAGAACCATTACAAGGTCCCCTTTAATTACTGCAGGTCAGGTCTCTATCCCAGCCTTGGCAAAGATTAGAATAAGCACAGTCCCTCTATACTGAGAGAAAGGGGAGATGTTGGGAGCAACCCTGCTTAAACATTAATGGCCTAAGTCAGCCATACATGCCTACTGACACAAAGTCTTGGCCTCTGTGGGAAAGTACTAACCCTAGAATAGATAGCTATAGATCTTGTAGACAGGTAGCCTTTGGTGGGAAAGTACTAACTTAGATAAGAACGAATGACCAATAGATCTTATGGACAGGTACATGGTGACCTGTTCCACCCTGCTTCTTCAGTGAACTCTTCACCCAGCCAATATCCTGTTCCTGAGAACACCTGCATTCCCCAGAAACAAAGAAGACCCTATGTCATCCCCCTCCCCACATCTTGCTTCTATGTGTATATAATCCTGTGTGGAAAAAAATTAAAATTTGACAACTTGATCAGACCTCAGACTTGCTATCGGTTTCTTGCATACCCTTGCCCCCCAGTTCTCTCTTCCAGGTCTTCTGATCCCAGTTCAACACCCCGTGGGACTGGGGCATATACCACCTGAAGTTCAGGAACCTATATTTCCTTTCTTGAAAAATCTTTCAATTGGAAGAAAAATGTAATACAATGATGCCCTAGTCACATGGGTGATAGTATTGACTGGGACTCTGGAGAACCAGAAAACATTGCAAATAAGGGTTCAGGAGCACTTGGGACACAGTGCAAGATTTAGGGACCGCTACATAGAAGCTCCAAAGTCTGGTTACTGTTAAGCAACAAAGCTAGTCCCAAAATAGTATTGTTTTAGGGAAGGGCTAGACCCAAACTTGGAAAAAGAAACGTAAAATCATTTCTGTGAAGCCCTTAGTAAAAATAAATTCATTTAATTTTAGTGTAAATTTGGATTAAGTCTTTGGTCTTTCCCAGTAGATTTGAAGATCAAAACAGAAGCAATAAAATTTATTTGATAAAAGATTAAAAAAAAAAAAAAAAGCCGGCTAGCGGTGGCGCACTGCTGTAGTCCCCGCACTCAGGAGTCCGAGGCTGGCGGCTTTCCGGGTTCGAGTCCAGCCTTTGCTGCTGCACAGTGAGTTCGTCTCACAGACTGGGAAAAAAAAAAGATTAAAAAACACATTCATTCCAAATAGAGATCTATTAACAAGTGAAATATCATAATTAGGTAAAAAGAATAAATTTTGGTATTGTGTACACTGTAGTTAATATCATTAGATTGTAGACTTCAAAATAAGTGGAAACAGAATTTTGAATTTTCTCATAACACAAAATTATAAGAATCCAAGGAGATGAGCATACTAAATATCTAATTTATGGACATATATGTAAGCATCACTATGCGTCCATAAATATGTCCAGTTGTGTCAAATAAATCAACATGCAAAGTAAAAATATAGACATCTGTTGCAATCAAAGCCAGATATGAAGGTAATATAAGACTCAGAATTTGACCAGCTTCTGTTTACTAAAAAGAGAGGCTTCTGATGAGGGGAAGATGTGCTAGTGATGATCCACAAATGACATGCTAGTAACAAGCCACAAGTGACATTCAACATAATTTACATATAAAAGACACACAAAAGGGAGGCAGTATGGCTAGAAACTTCACAGGGCAAGAACTTCAAGGGTGATCTTAATTATTGTTTATAGCTACATTCCCCTTCCAGCAGAAATGCTTTGAGTCTAACAACAGCAATGAAAACTGACATTGAATTTGTAGTAAAAGTTATCTGGACATGCTCATAAGGCTACTTCATCCAGAATTTATGCAAAAAAAAAAAATAGCTTTTGAAACTGAAATGACTAGAGTACTGAGAAATCAGTGAAGAATTTTGATATTGTGGAAAATATTGTGAGAGCAGATGAGGTCCTTAATGAATGTACATTATTGATATGAGCACAGTCATGTTAAGGCCCTCACTGCCTCAGATCCATGGGAATGGCAAAGCTTTCCCTGAAACAGGTTCAAAAAAAGACAAAGCTTTTGCCTAATTAGAATAAAGATGATGACAATGTGTGCAGAAATTACCAACTGGAAGTTCTTCCTCCCAGATTAGCTAACCCACCTCCTCATTCATGCTATACAATGATTGTGCTGAGTTTCTACAGTCCAGAGGACCCATAGTTCCATAACACACAAACTCTGACTCATGTGTAGCTTCATAACTGCATAAAAACTACAGGCTAAAGCAACACAGAATGTCCTCTATGGCAAAACAAGGTCACAAGGGCAGGGAAATATTAAAGAAAAATCTCAGACCCTGGATCAAAGATACTGTTTAATCTAACTTAGCTGGTAGTGCTATCTCTAACAGCAGCGCAAACAATATATAAACAGCAGTGGAAAAATAAAGAAGTGTTTATTTCTGATGTAAACTTGGAGTCTTGTGCATCTGTCTACAGTGATTCTCTTTTCCAGGCCCTTGTGATGCTCACAGTTGTGCTGGCTGTGGCAGGCTGCTGGTGGTATTTCCCACAGAATGCATAACACACCCAATCCAAGCTTTTATGTGTGTGTACTGTTGTTTCTTCATACTTGTCAACTGTATAAGATCAGTCTAAAATCAGTACGGGTCACAATAATATAAAAAATGTAGAAAAAAAATTGTACCAGCTTTCAAACACTATTTAGCCAAGCAAACATGTACAACAGTTTTTATGATTTACTGTTCCTTCTCAGAAATACAAACACATTTTGTATATATTCTTTATTCTAAGTTATATTGTTTCTGCTATAATTATCATCCAAAAAATGCATTATGAGCAAGTCTGATCCCTATTATACTTTTCTCTTCTAACAATGCATCATTATTATATTACTGATACCATGTGATGAGGAAAGAATACACACAAACACAAAGAGAGAGACAGAGAGAGAGAGACAAAGAGACAGAGAGACCCAGAGAGAGAGAGAGAGAGAGAGAGAGAGAGAGAAGAGAGTCAGAGAGAGACACAGACAGAGACACAGACAGAGATGCACATGAAGAGGGGGAGCAATTAACACACCTACATCAATTGTCTAAAAAAATAGCAGGTTAAAAGCTGAGCCTCGAATATCTATGGCACCCTACAACTAGGCATACTTACACCTAGGTGAAAAGGAAGAATTCACTTACTGGCATACAGCATGATCCCAACTAGGTATGTAATATGGGGAAGAGGGCATGTTTGTGTTTTTCTCTGCAGGATGATGAAGGAGCATGGAGGCTGCCAGAGTGATTGGTGAGACATGCTGATGATGGGACAAAGAATGATGCTGACCTGTGAGCTTGCTGAGTACCCTAACAAGGGTGACTTGGAAGCTGTATTGGACATATGTTCCTGACCCACCTTTGCTTGCCTATATCCCATATGGGACAAGCTGCCTTGCCTCAAGATTTTAGACCTTGTGGGACAGAGAATGAAAAAGAGAAATTATAATTACTCTTGTATTTCTATTAAAGGTTATCAGTTAGCTGGATTCAATCATGTACTAGTCTAGAAATCAATCCAATATTGGAAATAACAGTCTTCATTGGGAAGACTGCATTTGGACATTTTCAGAGACATATTAGGAAGTTAGCTGCAGTTCTCTATGATGTTATTATAACAAGAGATAAAGTTGGAACAAGATATGTATTTCAAACAAGGGTTAGTGCATGTTTTAAGACTCTTTTAATTGTCAAGTTAAAATTACTTTTGTTTGTTTTACAGTATTTATTGTAAGTTGCATTGACTGTATACTTTCTAATTGTGTTAGTGTATTGAAACCTGGTATGTCTGTTACAAGGGTCTATCAACCAGCTTTTGTCTTACTGCTGAGTATTACAGAACCTTGGTTTTCTGAAAAGAAAAAAAAAAACCTTACAAGTAATGGAAGAAGTGAGTTAGGCTTTAAGAAGAAGCAAGAGGATAGTGGGCTTGATTATTTCTGACATAACAGCTTTAATTTCATTAATTGCTAGCACCACTGCTTCTGCAATTGCTTTGACACAAGAAGTGAAGACAGCTACTTTTATTAATCATTTAAAAAAAAAAAAAAAAAAAAAAAATTACTAATGTGTTGAGTGTAGCAAGAGGATTTAGATAGGCATTTGGAACATCAGATTGATGCTCTTCATCCTATTCAAATGATTGGAAGGAGGTTCAGAGTTTAAGAGTTAGGAGCTATCTCGAGTGTCATGCCAAATACCATTGGAGTTGTGTTATTTCTTTTTTTTCTTTTTTTGGTTTTTACAAGACAGGGTTTCTCTGTGTAGCCCGGGCTGTCCTGGAACTCACTATGTAGATCAGGCTGACCTCTAACTCAGAAATCTGCCTGCCTCTGCCTCCCAGTGCTGGGATTAAAGGCATGCGCCATCACCGGCCGGACAGTTGTGTTATTTCTAAAACTTACAATAATACTCATTATAATTAGAAAAAAGTTTAAAGACTCTTGCAGGGTATTGGGCATAATTCTAACACTCTCTGGATGTTTTAATTTTGCATAGTGAGATTATGAATGTAAAGAATGCTGCTTTGCTGAGCTTTGATGCTACAGATACTGCTGATAAAATTATTCATGGCTTGAGGTCAGTATTTCCATTTTGGTCAAGCTTCAAGAATGGCATATATAGCTTGATTATGCTAGCCCTCCTTGTCCTGGGAATACTTTTATTCCTGTCCATCGTGTTAAAGCTTGTCTCTAACAACATCAACATATTGGTAGCCAAAGTACATGACTTGAAACTGAAAATGGACCTCCAGACAGAGTTATTAATTTAACAGGCTGGCAAGCCAAGGATGGGTAAGATTCTGCACAGAGCCTTTTGGGGCTGCCTGGCAGGAATCTGACATTGGCCAAGGACAAGGAAATGGGCTGCCTGAAAGGAATCTGACTTTAGGATAGAACAAAGAAGTAATTTCAGGCAGGAATTTAAATCCTAGCCTAGAACAAAGAAGTAATTTCATGCAGGAATCTATATCTTAGGCTAGAACAAAGAAGTAGGCTTCAGGCATGAAAATGACTTTGGGCTAGGACAAGGAATTAGGTTCAGATATTTTGGTCATTCTGATAAGCCCTTAGAAATAGTGATCACGGGAATGATCATGGGACTTTGTTTACTGCCTTGCTTTGAGTATTTGTGTTTATTGTCTTTCTTGTTCCTTGAATATTTGCATCTATTGTGTTGCTAGTTCTGTGACCGAGAACTGACCTTAATACTTGCATGTAATAAAAATAGTAAAAAAGCAAAAAGGAGGAGGATGGATGCGATAGGAAGTTTATGGGTGGGGGTAATGGGGAAAACATCTAAAGTGTGAATAAATAAAATATTCAATTAAAGGCTCTGCACCCAACCTCATAAAACCTGGCATAAGTGGGGCTTCCAGGAGCTCTAACCCAGGCAGTATCTCTGGTAAAAATGAAACACCTGTGATGTCTGCTGGTAGAAGTTCTAATCCTGATGCTGTCCTCTGGACTTACACTACTCAGACCTTTGATGGGCCATTGACAAGGACATCAACCAGCTAAGGATTGACATCATTAATCTGAAGAAATCCCTCGTTTCACTGTCTGAAATGGTCTCCAAAAATTGCAAAGCACTTTATTGGACTTGATTTACGCTTTTACAATAGAAAAGACTGTGTACAGCTCTTGACTGTGTACAGCCCTTAACGAAGAATGTTGCTTTTACATAGACAAGACAGGGATGGTTAAAGAGAGCATGAAAAAGGTCCAAGAAGGCCCTGAGAAAAGACAGAGAGAGAAAGAGAAAGATGAGAGCTGGTACAAGAATTGGTTTTCAACCCTACTTCCTTCCATCTTGGAACCATTAATTGGGTTATTTTTGCTTACTTTTGGTCCCTGGGCCTTAAATAGGCTGACTAACTTTGTGATACAACAGATAGATAATTTGGTAGCAAAACCTATTCATTAACATAAGTTAGCTATGGAGGACCATGAGACTCAAGATGAGATTGTTACTCTATCCAGGGTGTTCCCAAAACCCACTTCCACCCAACCTAAAAGAGGGACTTCTGCTCCTAGACCAAGCAGAGAGAGGCCACCCAGAACCCCCTCTGACTGGCAATCTGAATTCTTGCTTAGGCTGCGAGGCTAAGCACTGTAAGGGAATATAAATAAAAGTTACAAACATCTCTCTAGGTTCCCTGAGGGACAAGTCTGACTGCATAGGGGTTGATGTCAAAAGTATCCCCTCTCCAGGAAAAAGACATCAGGATGGATATGGCCCTCATGCTATCTCCCAGCTGCTCCTGTCTATGACCATGGAGCTGTGGCTTCAGCCACTCGGGGCTGGAACAATATGGGAACTCCTGGTTTCAGACCTCCTGGACAACATGAGCCCACTGTTCTGCCACCTGCTGCTCTCTATGCTAACACAACTGGTCTGTACCCAGAATTTCTTATCTCTACACCTTCTTTATACTCTGTTCTGGTCTCCCTATATGATCATTGCAGGGATTAAGAGTCTTTTGGGTATGTTTAATATTAAAATACTGTTTTATGCTGGTCTTCTTTATTAAAAGCTGGCTCTGGAGTTGAGGTATGGCCTCCCTTTTCCAACCCAAGTATGTTTTTTTGAAATTTTCCTCCAAAATCATTGTCCTGAATCAGAAGATCATCTGACTCTAAGACAAAAAGAGAAATAAAACAACTTAAGAAAAGATACTATGTTCTTTAAAACAGCAAAAATACGAACATTCTGAACCTTAAGATTTGTAAGCTTATTGGTTATGGTTAAAAATCTGCAAAACAAAACCCATAAAGAAAACAAATACAACCTAATGCCAACATTTTCTGAGTTCCTGTAGATGTCTGGTTTTTATAGTTTCCTGTTTAATGGCCTCTAGGTTACAGATACTCATATTATTATACAACTTAATGACTTTACAAGATAACTTATTAAAGTTATAACAGGATAGATTTTACGATTATCTGCCTCCATCTACTGACACAAATATCTGGTTATAAAATCAAATCAAATCTGCAGTCTAAACTCTCCCAATAATATACCTAGATATGCTAAAATAATCAGAGCTGAGCTTGTTAAAAGTTAATATTTTTTTTTGAAAAAAGAAAAGAGCTAGGCAAGATCATTGGACCTTCACCTGAGAATCCAGTCACTCCTTCCAGCTGGTTGTAATTAAGTAAATCTCAGGCTTTTCTGGAGAAACTAGAGTATATAGGCTAAAAATTAAGGAGAAGGATGGGGTCCACCTATGCAACAGATATACATACATACATACACAGACACACACAGACACACAGACACACACACACACACACACACATACACACACACACACACACTGGGTAAAAGCTCCAGATATTGTCTACCATCCCATAAGGAAATTTTCTCATACATACTATAAATTTGTTACTGTTATCTTTCATTTTTTGTTGCACATTATTCTTTTATTATATGAGATTTAGTAGTTGTGCTCAAACAAGCTCTGAACCCATAAGAGGGTCAAGCAGCTACAGCAGGATTAAGACTGTGAAAGATAAAAACACCTGGACATGATGGAGGTGCACTTCACCTCTACAAAACAAGGCAAGGGGATCTTCACATGTGGGACTGTGTAAGGGTATCCTGGTTCTTGGCTGGGCATGGGTCTAGAACCCCAAGACTTCAAGGAGTTTGGCAACATCCCCAGAACCCAGGGTCCTCACAAGCAGTCTAATCTCCATGGACCTACCTTGTTCAGTCACATAGGCCATTACAGCCCCTCCCAAAGTGCACAGGTAGAGGGTGTGACTACAGGCCTCAGGCCCTAGAGATTTACATACTAATGAAGGCTAGAGGGTGGAGCCAATTAAGCCACCCCCAGAACCTCCCCTTTTCTCCCTCCCTACTTAACTCAGGTCTGCCCTGAGTTTGGGGGGGTACATCCAGATCCATCCACCATCTGCCATGATAATAAACCCTTTTGGAACCAAGGACTTCCTCTTATCATTGTGGCCTGCCGTCGCCAAGGTTCCAGCCTCTGGAACCTTAGACTTTCTCCTGCATGCGGGACCGCCTCGTGGAAGTCTCCAGGCAGCCTCCCCCGCTGAGGCCCCGTTTTCCCACATTCACACAGCAAGAGGTACTCCTGACCCTTGGGGAGAAGCTTATCTCAATTGATATGAGGAATGACTTATTTTCTGGTGACCACATGGGACTGTTTTGACAGTCACTAAACACCTCAAAGGAGCTTTAGTGTGTTGATATATACTGGTGTGTGTGTGTGAGTGTGTGTGTGTGTATGTGTGTGTGTGTGTGTGTGAGTGATATCTCACTATCTCACATAGAATTGATAAGATTGATTCTTCTGAAGCCTGCAGCTCCTTCAGGGTCAGAGAAAGGAGTATCTTTTAAATCAGCATGCAAGTTACTTTGACCCTACACTAGAATGACTAGAGCCCCAGTCACCTTACTGTGTCCCAGGATAAGACTGGGCTGCAGCCTCTCCTCGTTGGTCATGCCACACCTTAGCTCCTCCCTGACCTCTTTCTACACAGACCATTTATAAACAAAGGAGTGAGAAAATCTATAATTACTACCTTTAAACTCTCCTGGTAAGAGGAGCCATCCCTGAGTGTCAACCAAGAACCTGTACCCTCTCCCCAAAGGTGTTATTCTGACTAGATTCTATGAAGTGAGTGGGTGGAGGGATAGAATAAAAAAAATGAAAATGGGAGCCACATATCCTCATCTGCAGCTATAATGTAAACTTATGATCCTAAAGATGTAGTAGATATGACTGGTGTTGTGGAAGTATGCAGGAGGCATGAATAGGCAAGCAGTCTGCCTGCTTGCCTTCACTTCTTCACCTTGCCCTGTGCAGCCACAGCTTGTATGACTTTATACCTGGTCTCTTAATCTCCAGGAACTGCACGGACCTCATGGGCTCCAAGTTCTTGTCTAATTCATAGACAGTAGAATTGCCTGGTAGTAGGTTCAACTCCATGATGGCCTCTTCTGAGAGAACCCCCAGATATTTGACAATGCCCTGAAGGCTGTTTCTATGGGCAGCAATCAAGACCCTTTCCCCATCCTTGATTTGGGGGACAGTTTCCTCATTCCAGAAGGGCAGTGCTGTGGAAATAGTGTCCTTCAGGCTCATACAGGAGGGTAGATGGTCCTCAATAAAGTCTACATGCCTATGATCCTTACTGATGTTGCTATATAAGGGATGATTGGGCTCCATCACAAGCAGAGAGAATTTGGATGATCACCTTAGATCTTTATCTGCACCTCACCACTTCTGCTTTATTGAGACCAGCCAGTTAAATAGTCCCATCCTCCTCCCCCCACTCCCCAGCCACCACCACCACTATATTGCCTGTCATTCAGATGACAGGTCCTGACATCTAGTCAGTGGCATCCAGAACTGTCCAGAGGGTCCAGATTGCTTTCTTCTGCATGGAGGTGAAGCAGACATAAAATTCATAGCCAGCATCTCACAATGCCTGCCCACCATACTTTACTTCCTTGAGGCTTGCCTGGCTCAGGAGACTGAGGATCACTGAGATTCTGTTCTTATTCCACCATGAAATATTTTAAGTCATTTTCATGCCTGAAGCCTATTTCTTTGTTCTAACTTAAGATGTAGATTCCTGCCTGAAATTACTTCTTTGTTCTAGCATAATGTCATATTCCTGAATGCAGTCCATTTCCTTGTCCTTGGCCAATGTCAGATTCCTGCCAGGCAGCCCCAAAAGCTCTCCACATCACCCCCTTTTTTATTGCATAAACCAGACTGTGCCTGTTTTAGGTGGTTCTGACAAGAATGCCTTCCTTACCAGTCATGGAATATGCATTATCAAAAGCAATTCACTTGTGTCTTAGGTTGGTAAGGCTCTGTGCAGAATCTTACCCATCCTTGGCTTGCCAGCCTGTTAAATTAATAACTCTGTCTGGAGGTCCATTTTCAGTTTCAAGTCATGTACTTTGGCTACCAATATGTTGATGTTGCTAGAGACAAGCTTTAACACGATGGGCAGGAATAAAAGTATTCCCAGGACAAGGAGGGCTAGCATAATCAAGCTATATATGCCAATCTTGAAGCTTGACCAAAATGGAAATACTGACCTCAAGCCATGGATAATTTTATCAGCAGTATCTGTAGCATCAAAGCTCAGCAAAGCAGCATTCTTTACATTCATAATCTCACTATGCAAAGTTAAAACATCCAGAGATTGTTAGAATTATGCCAAATACACTGCAAGTGTCTTTAAACTTTTTCCTAATTATAATGACTATCATTGTAAGTTTTAGAAGTAATACAACTCCAATGGTATTTGGCATGACACTTGAGATTGCTCCTAACTCTTAAACTCTGAACTTCCTTCTGATAATTTGAGTAGGATATAGAGCATCAATCCATTGTTCTACAGACCTATATAAATCCTCTTGTATACTCAACACATTAGTAACATTTTTCTGCTAAATGATTAATAAAAGTAGCTGTCATAACTTCCTGTGTCAAAGCAATTGCAGAAGCAGTGGTGCTAGTAATTAATGAAATTAAAGCTGTTATACCAGAAATAATCAAGTCCACTACCCTCCTGCTTCTGCTTAAAACCTAACTCACGTCTTCCAGCTTTTTTCAGAGAATCAAGGTTTTCTAATACTCAGGACAGTAAGACAAAAGCTGGTTGATAGACTCCTGAAACAGACATGCCAGGTTTCAACACACTAACACAATTAGAAAGTGTATAGTCAATGCAACTTACAATAAATACTGTAGAAGAGACAAAACCAATTTTAGCTTGACAATTAAAAGAGCCTTAACACATGCACTAACCCTTGTTTGAAATCCATATCCTGCCCCAACTTTATCTCTTGCTACCATAACATCATAGAGAACTGCAGCTAACTTCCTAATATGTCTCTGAAAATGACCAGATCCCGCCTTCCAAATGAAGACTATTATTTCCAATACTGGATTGATTTCTAGACCAGTACATGTTTGAGACCGAATAACTGATCACCTTTAAGAAAAATACAAGAGTCATTATAATTTCTCTTTTTCATTCTCTGTCCCACAAGGTCTAAAAACTTGAGGCAAGGCAGCTTGTCACATCTGGCATATAGGCAAGCAAAGGTGAGTCAGGAACATATGTCCAATACAGCTTCCCAGTCACCCTTGTCAGGGCACTCAGCATGCTCACAGGTCAGCATCATTCTTTGTGTCAGCAACAGTATGTCTCACCAATCATTCTGGCAGCCACCATGCTCCTATAGCATCCTGCAGAAAAAACACAAAGATGCCTAATTCGCCATATTAGATACCCAGTCAGGATCATGCCATATGCCTGTACGTGGATCCTTCCTTTTCACATAGGCATAATTATGCTTATTTGAAGGGTGTCATAGACACTCAGCAGAAAGTTCCTTGGCATCCATTTTTTTCTTTTTAATTTAAAATAAAAAGTATGATTTAAATAAATTTGTGGTGTTTGAGTATGTACCTCTCCCTTTTTTATTTTATGAAGATATTCTTTTAAAGTTCCATGGGCCCCTTCCACAATACCTTGTCTTTGAGGATTATAAGGAATCCCTGTAATAAATCGTTGATAGAAAGTCTCAACTGTTCGACTACAATTGCCAGATCCATTATCTGTTTTTTGTTTATTGTATATTTTATTTATTTACCTTTCAAATGTTATCCCCTCTCCCATTTCTCCTGAAACCCCTTATCCCATCCCTCCTTCTCCTACTTCGATGAGGGTGTGCCCCCAAACATCCACCAGTTCCTGCCTCCCTGCTTCTGAATTCCCCAACACTAGGGCATCTTTTTCTGGAACCAAGGCACTCCTCTTCCACTGATGCCTGACAAGACCATCCTCAACTCCCTATACAGGTAGAGCCATGAGTCCCTCCCTTTGTGTTTCCATGCTGGATGTTTAGACCCTGGGAGCTCTGGTTTCATATTTTGTTACTCCTTCTAAGAAGGATCAAAACACCCAACACTTTGGTCTTCCTTCTTCTTCTTGAGCTTCATGTGATCTATACGCTTCATCTTAGGTATTGTGATCTTTTGGCCCAATATCCATTTATCAGTGAGTGTATACCATGTGCGTTCTTTTGTGATTGGGTTACCTCACTCAGGATGATATTTTTCCAGTTCCATCCATTTGCCTAAGAATTTCATGAATTCTTTGTTTTTAATAGCTGGGTAGAACTCCATTATGTAAATGTACCACATTTTCTGTATCCATTCCTCTGTTGAAGGACATCTGGGTTCTTTCCAGCTTCTGGCTATTGTAAATAAGCCTGCTATGAACATAGTGGAGCATGTGTCCCTGTTGTATGTTGTAGTATCTTTTTGGTATATGCCTAGGGGTAATATAGCTGGGTCTTCAGGTAGAACTATTTCCAATTTTCTGAGGAGCTGCCAGACTGCTTTCCATAGTGGTTGTATCAGTTTGCAATCCCACCAACAATGGAGGAGTATTCCTCTTTCTCCACACCCTTGCCAGCATCTGTTGTCCCCTGTGTTTTGATCTTAGCCTTTCTGACTGGTGTGAGGTGGAATCTCAGGGTTGTTTTGATTTGCATTTCGCTGATGACTAAGGATGTTGAACATTTCTTTAGGTGCTTCTCAGCCATTCACGATTCCTCCATTGAGAATTCTCTGTTTAGCTCTGTACCCCATTTAAAAATAGCGTTATTTCATTCTCTGGAGTGTAACTTGAATTCTTTGTATATATTAGATATTAGCCCTCTATTGGATGTAGGTTTGGTAAAGATCTTTTCCCAGTCTGTGTATTTTCATCTTGTCCTATTGACAGTGTTCTTTACCGTATACTTTTCAGTTTTATGATATCCCATTTGTCAATTCTTGATCTTAGAGCATAAGCCATTGGAAATTTCCCCTTGTGCCAATGTGTTTGAGGTTCTTTCCCACTTTCTCTTCTATTAGATTCATCATATCTGGTGCTGATTCAACTGGCAGTCAGCTTGTAGAAAAATGCAAATCGACCCATTTTTATCTCCCTGTACAAAGCTTAAGTCCAAGTGGATCAAGGACCTCACTTATATTTAAATGGTTAGAAATGGTGCTGTGGAAGGAGTCATTGCAGTATCACCCACATCTTTTAATTTTTAAGAGACAACTACTGATTAATTAATTTTTAATCCCAAATTTTTTTCCAGAGGACAATTTTATAGTAATTACATCAAGAAAAAGTAGAACTTAAGATATCAAACATCATGAGTGTTGTTTTCATATTATAGAAATAATATATGATTTCCCAGTGAGAAATAACTCTTCAAACTTAGAAATTATGAAAGGAAAGTGTTTTTCATAATATATATCCGGTTCTGATTAATGTTCAAGGAGAATCCAGCCCCCTCAAAGAAGATTCTATTAACATATATAGTTATCATACATATTATTCTATAACTATTTTAATTTATTCCATAATTTATATATATAACCTTCAGTTTATGTGACATATGCTGTTATTCTTAAATTTATTTTAGGTTCTGGCTTTCATTATAATCTGAAGAATTTGAATAGAGATAGGAGGAGACTGCAAGTCTGGCCACTTTGGTAAATTGGAAATTCACACAGCAAAATATGTTGCCAGAACTGTTTCTTAAGTACACCAATGTTATTCTTTCATAATATGTATTACCCAGATTAATCTTGCCCACCTGGCAGAATCATGCTGTTTTTGAAAAGAGCAGAAGGGGCTTAATGGTAACCCAGGACTTGATGATTGTTATAACCTTATGCTGATCCACTGAATTGCCAGATTGAGAAATGTTCTATAGTATAGAGATGTAGCTAATGGCTTGTTATAAGTCTGGGTTGTCTCCTTTTGTTATGGTAATGGAGCCTTACTAGAGGTCAGGCTTGGTAAATAAACATTAGCAGAAACTTTTTCAGCAACCTTAAATTTCAATTATGGTACAGAATTTTCTTTCTCATAGTTTCTAACAAGCTTGATTACTATACAGTTTATCTTCCAGTCATATTGGACATAGCACTTTTTAGCTACCTTCTACTTCATGGAACTTTATATTCCCTAAGCAAATTTATTAGAAAATCCTTCATAGAATCAATTTTATTTCTTCAAGTTTCTCCTGCATTAATTAGAGATTGATATCTTTCTAAAATTAGGATGAGATAACACAAATCTTTGAGTATCTCTAGCTAGAGTAAATGGAGTTAAAATTTAATTTAAAAAACTAAATTTCTGGATTTATGCAAATTACACAGAATAAGGATAAATATATACATAAACTTGAATCTTTCAAACATTATTTTTAAATAAGGTAGGAGTTTAGGCTATTCAAACATAACAAACTGGTATGGCAAATGAAAGCATATAATATTTTCATTTGTACCTTTATTAAAATCAAAGTTACTATTTTATCATTTATAAACATGCCATGTATAATATTAGGTGTCATAAACATTTTTAAAAATTGAATTACAAAAATATCTAAGCAACATAAATAATGAGAGAAATGTTTAGTTACTGTGTGGACTTGATTGCCAGTTCTCACATGGAAGATGACTATTATGGAGCATGTTCAGAGTTCATATAAATGTACTCTGAGATGTGAGACAGCCTTCAGGGAGTGAGTTAGGGTACCTGGATACTTCCTGATCCTTTAATCAGAATAGAGGCCTTAATGTGACATCTTTAATGTTCTTTGTTTTACTTGATAAAGTTTTTGGAGTTTTTTGAGAAAAACTCTATAACTAATTTTGCATTTTGGTTATCAAAGTTAAGTCTTTTTCAATACCATGTGTTATTTGTTTATCTAATAGACCAATTTTAGAAATAGATTTAAATGTTTTTTTTTCTTAAATAAATTTTACAATGATTATTTATTTTAATAGGGATATTCTAACCAGGCATCTCTCTTTAAACAGGATTTATTATCGTTTATGTAATGCTGAATACCCCAAACACAAAGCCTTTGTCCAATAAGAATACATTGGAATCTAAGAGTTAATCATAGGTTTTTAAATGTCCATTTAGTGAAAGAATTGCTTTGTGTTATAAAGACACTTTCTGTAGATATGAAAGTTGAAAGAAAAAAGCACTCAAGGAAAACTATATGATTGGTAAAAGATAAAGAAGCAAGGTCAGAGAAGGAGAAGAGGAGGGAGTTATTTTAGAATTTATCATTAGTTCTGATATAAGCTCTGAAAAGTTTTTAAGTATTTTTTTTTTATTTTAACTTTAAATTTGACTAACATATAGCTTTTCTGAATAGCTCTTTTTCATTATGAATTCCAAATTTTACATTTTTACAGACCATTTTATATTTGACTATGTATTTGAGCTCTAAATTTTTATTATCTAGAACTTTTGTTAAGTGTGCAAGTTAAAGCACTTTGAAAGTAATAATGTTTCCCTGCATTTCCCCAAGTACTTCCAAGTTAGTAATTATCACACATAAAGCCAGCTATTATACCAGATGGTTCTTTATCACCAACCCTTTCTCCTTTTGCAAACACAGGAATTGTGTTTTGGGTCAGTTTTATGTGTTGCTTTTGGGATCAACATTCTCAGTTTTTACGCTGACATTACCTTCTCGGGATTATCTTGCATTTATGCAAATATATGGGGACTCAAGACACTGGGTGACCAATTCCTCACATGCTTCAAGAAGAAACAGTTTCTTCTGACCCAAGAATGTCATTTGTGGGTTGGGTTTTTCTATGAGCCCATTGTACACTGTTGAGCATTCTCCCTGACACATCCATACATTGAGGTAGGAGGAAACCAATTCTTTCATGTCTTTAGAATCAGTTGTTCATAGAATCTGTAAGCTAAAGATTTTGCAAGGTCACAGAGAAGCAGTAGAATGTTTGAAAAGGAATATTAAGGATAGAATGATAATAAATCAAACCCAGCCACAGATCCTTCTCCATACAGTTGTCACCCACCTGAAAGATGTGCTGATTCTGTAATGGCACAGATATTGTGAGGATAACGCCCTAATTAGATTTAAGATGCACTCCATGAGGTGGAACCCATGTCTGACCCTGCTTGGGAGCCAAGAACCTGCGATTCGAAAACCAATTATTACTATTTTGATAAAGGAACATAGCAATAAAATGACTCATAATGACGTTCTTCTATACTCAGATCAGTGCCTTTCTTAGCCATCATCACAGAAGCTTTTTCCTGCAGTAGATAAGAACTAACATAGTGATTTCAATTGTCAGTATGTATAGAATGAGAGATTTAGGAGTACTGGAACCAATTTTAAATGGTCAGGCTTGTGTTGTGTGGCAAATGTCTTTACACGTAGACTCAACTTGCTGACTTTAGATTCTACACTATAAATCCAATGTCTAAGCTTAGTCAAGGCAGCTTTGTGTATGTCTTTATTGCTAGATACAGCCCCTGCTTTCATAATATTTGCCAAACAAAGTGAAGCTTATATACCATTATATTTTTTAAAACTAAGCTGTCAGTGTTTTGAGGGTCTTTATTTATAAATTTGCTAATATTGTTTTTTTCCTAGAGATTCCTTTGCTTTTTCATAGCTGTAGACATCAATAGATAAGGTACTACTGGGGTCAGTTGCTCTATCTAGTGTACCTTACATTTACTAGTGATAGAACTTTGTGGCTTGGTAATGCATTTTATATGCTGGAAGTATCCCCAGGATCTAAGCCCAGCTTCTGCATAGAAACCCTATTATTGTGATCCTTATTGAAAGAATTCAGACAAGACACAAAGAACATACGTGGTATGAAAGGAGGTGGAAGATTTTGCTTTAGTATGCTTACTTATTTTGTTTGTTGACAGTTTCATACATGTATACCTCTATTCTCATTCTGATCTTCCTTCCTTTTCTTCAGAAAGCCCTCTTCCCAAACAGGTCCTTTCTTATTTTCATGTATGCAACTCATTGAATTCAATTATGGTTGCTTTTGTACACTGGGTGAAAAATTTTAACTTGAGCATATGCAACCATTGAAGAAAATGATGGATCTTCCTCAAGCAATGATCAATAGTCCCCTGGAAAGGATAGGGCATCACCCACCTCCCCATCATAAAAATTTGTCAGGATCCATCTAGAAAAGGATAAAAGCTAGCAGGTTATTTTCCGGAGATGTTTTACCAGGGAAACATGAAATGAGTCTTTGAGAGTCAAGGCCCAAAGGACAAATCTCAGGAATTGATTCCTGCAGCTGATATGTCTCTTCTGTCTGTTTGAAATTACTATTATATAATTCTTGGGCATTAGCCCACCCTATTGGTCATCTTTCTGCACTTCACTGAAGATGTACTGCCTTGTAGTGATGCTATATAGACAAATAGAAGATTTTTTAAAATATCTAATGATAATTTGTAAGAATTCTTAAAATTATACTAATAAATATTAAGTTCTTTATAACAGGACTGTTATTAAAGTCCCCTCTATAATTAGAACTCTGCTAGCTTTCACACATCATGAGTTAATTGCTTCTGAGAAGGCAGACATTTATAACTCAGAATACATTCCTTAAGAGCTGTAAAAAATTAACAAAATGTCATAAAAGGGAACAAATAATTTATTATATGTACAAGGACAAAAGATAAAATATTGACTTCAAGCTAACTTAGCCAAAAGAATTATGTTTTTAACTTTCAGTGAACCTGTTGAGCTAGTGATGTTGAACTCTAAGATCCAAACTGGGGGACTCGCTCCCACAGAAACACTCACAGACAAGGGATTTGATGCAAAAGCATGAGGTTTATTGATAATAACCAGTGTGCACTGAGGTTCTTTCACATTTAGGCAGGAGGAACCCTGAGCCAAAGTTAAGGGCAGTTTTTATACCATTTCCTCAGAGTTTATGAGGGCAAGTCTACAATCATTTCTTTAAACAATAACGACAAAGGTTCCCAGGCGGGGTTTCTAGGTAACTCAGATCATCACATTATCTTTATAACAAGCTTCTATTATCTTTATAAAAAGCTTCTATTTGTCCAGGTGCATTACCCTTAAGGGCCAAGCTTCCTGATTACCTCTTATCTTGGGCCCTTCCTCTGGAATGTGTTTTAGGAATGTGCTTCTCCCAGGATGTGTCCTGGGGCAGTTAATTTTTGAGTTTACTGAAACCTGAGATTCTTGAGACCTGAAATTCCTACAGTGACAGAAAATAAGTGTCTAGTTAGATAACTACTCTTAATGAAAACATATGTAAACATCTGTGGTAAATTTCTTATTTAATTTATGCTTAAACTTGTGGTGAACTTTTGGATAATTAGAATATTGTGTGATCATGTATTCTGTGAAAATGTCTATGAACTGAAAATAGAGAAGAATGAGAGAGCAAAATTTGAAGGAAAAGGAGAGAAAAATATGATGAATATGGAGAGAGAGACAAAGAAGAAGCTTCAGAGAGAGCAGAAGGACCAGGCAGGCTTCTCCTTACCATGGATGGGATGGAATGCATTGTTTTCTTAACAGGCAGGCAGACTTAGTCTTACTAAAGAGGAAAAAGCTTTCTTCTTACAGACTTGTGTTTAATCCACATAGCAATAAAAGGGTAGAAGCTTTTTCTTTCTCTAAGCATTAAAGGTTAAAGCTTTCTTTTTTAAATCTAGAATGAGTGAGTTCTTTCTGTACTGGCGCTTGGGCTTTGCTCCATATGTTTGTGTAAGTATGGGAAGTGTATGTGTAAGTATGCAAATATGAGATAAGTATGTAGCTGGACCCAATAGGAGTATATGAAGTTGTATGAATATGTGTTCATGAATATGTATATGAATGTATGTGAGTTTACACATATTTACTTGTGTTTTCCTTCTGCTAGTGTGACTCTCTTCTCTTGACTCAATAAAAGTTTATTGTCCCAAACCCCTCTCCTGCTTGACAATGGAGAGGAGAGTCTTGTGGGCAAGAGAGAAAGGAGCCTTAGCAATTAACCCTTTATTTAATCCCTTGGTGTTAAACAAGTGTCAATAGGCCCAGAGGCCTGCAGCTTCTGGCTTCAGAGTAACTTAGAATTAAGACAGGTAAATTGTTATTATAAAAAGCAACCTTAAACTCTCGCAAGACCAAATCTTGCTAATGCTGATGCTCTTTCCCCCTGGCTACCTTCAAGAGAGAGCCAGAGCTCCAGAGCTGGCCTCTGGCAAAAGTTGACATGTCCTAACTTGTACAAGTCTTATATACATAATAGCAGTTGCTATGAGCTCATGATTGCAATAGCTATATCATGTCCAGAAGATGTTTTCATCTAGCATACCTCCCCATTCTTGGGCTTTTACATTCTTCTTTCTGGTGCATCTTCTATGATATTTTCTGACCCCCAGGGCAGGGTTACACAGATGTTCCATTTAGGGACAAGTAGTCAGCCGTCCCTTATTTGGTCTTTGATTAGTTGTAAGACTCTATTAATCTTCTTTTGCTGTAATAAATAGATTCTTGGACAAAGACAGAGAGCAGCACTAATCTATAGATACAACATGAATATTCAGAAGGGGGTTTGGCAGTAGGTTCATTTAGAGCAATAGCAGTACAGTTTCCCTAGGTTCTATAGATCTCTAACCTCAGGATCTCACCAAGTTTACAGTAGATATAAGTTCCTTCTCCTGTGGAATAGCCTCAAATGCAGTCAGAAAGCAGTTGGTTACCCCATAATAATTATGTCACCATTGCATCTGTGATATGTTTGCCCACAATTGCCTAGGAAGCAGTTGTGGCTCACAAGGCTTACAGTTCTTTCACACTGGTGTTGATTTTTTTCTCCTAGCTGCCTGCCCAGCACATTCTAGTATTATGAAAGTTTAGTTTCCTATCTGTTTGATTTCGATATGTTCTGGGACTAAAGTATAAATAAGGTACTCTTCAGTGGAGTCCTGCTGGGGGTGCCTGCCCCTGTGGTTTGACAGGGAGGATCAAGATAAGGAGTTGCTGAGGGAAGAGTGAGTCAGGGACCATGGTTAGGGAATTCTACAGCTCTGACTGATTAGCAATCAGGTTGCCTCTTTATTTATACAAGTTTCACAAAACAAAGACAGACTAATTAACATTTTCCCAGAAGTATAGGTTATATCATTTTGTCTCTGGATATGTGTTTGATATTTTATTACATGTCTGGGGTTACAAGTTCAGTCACACTTAGAAAGTACAAATATGACAGATTTTTTTTCTATTAGCCCATAACTCCAATTCAAAGAATCTAAAAAATGTCTCCACCAAAGCAAACACATTTATTACATGACAGCTTACTTTTTATACTGGCAATATTTGCAGTTTTAAAGCACTAAAGACAAACAGAAAACATCTGAACTGATCTTTTTATGAATTCCAAATATTAATACTTAACTCTTTTGCTCTATGGTTTCATCATCTATGCTATAAAGTAGGAAAAGGTTATTTTAGTCTATTTTATTTACTGACTTTTATTTCTCCCAGAGTATACCTTGTATGAACCCCTATCCTTAAACTACATTTTCAGAAAACTCTATATGTGTTGTAAGAACAAGCTTAGAATCTGTTACTAATTGTCTTGTCTGGGCAGAGTTTGTTAATTGTCTCTCTTTACCCTGAACCAATTATACTGCTTGAGTTTGCTTGGGGGTAGATACCCTAAGAAGATTCGTGGCCAAATTTAGAAATTCATAACTTAGTGGTTATTTATCACAGTCTCCAGGGCATTAAGAAGACTTGCAAATGGACCCAGAAAAGGTTGTTTCTCTAAAAGCAGAAGAGATGGTGATTTAGGACTTTCCTAAAAAAGACTCAGACATAATTTTCTTGAAAAAAGACATAAAATGAATCATAGTGCAGAGTCCCTAAGAAAGTGACATGTAGAGACAAAAACTTAAAAGTAAGAGACAGAATGACAGTGATGGCAGCATTTGGCTCAGCTTTGCTGAAACTGTGTCAAACAGCCATGCTGGTTTCATGAGTTTTGCAGTTTCCAGTGGAAACTACTGGGTGCTACTTCTAGTTCTAGAGAGCAACCAAAAAAAATCATTTATTGTTTGGGTGACACCTGGAACCCCTCTGAATAACAATGCTGATACCTCTGATAAAGAGGTATTTTATACCAATCTTGAGTTTTTCACTTAATAAACTATGGCGTTGGGAGAAATAGTATCAATACATGCAGAATACCTTCATTTAAACTCATTTTTAAATTATATTTTTAAAAAACTACAAAATTTAGTTTACTATATGACTTTTTCGTACATCCTTAATTTTAGTTATACCTTCCATATTTCCCTCCTATTCCTTGCTCTTGCATTATCTCCCATATTAGCTTCTACACCCTCAGTGTCTTTCTCCATTTTAATGTCACATGTGTTCTCTGTCACTCCTAAATTAAGGACTCTTTTCTTTTCTTCTCCTTCTATTGGTTTCTTTCTAAAGAACATGTGATATTTGTCTTTCTGAGTCTGGTTTATTGCACTCAGTATAGTTGTAGTTCTGCTCACTTTCTCATAAATTTCACAATCTCATTTTGTTACTTGTGCATAAACTCCATTTTATATATGTACCACATTTTATTATCAATTGATGGAAGCATATGCTGTTCTCATTCTTTGTTATGAATATAGGAGCAATGTACATGAGTGTAGAAGAGTCTCTGGTTGGTTTGGGTTTTTGTGGTCTAGTTTATCTATCAGTAATAGTGGGGGGTATCAAATGTCATCCACCATTACTTTGTTGGGGTTGATCATATAATAGTATTTTTTTTTTTAAATGAAACTAAACCAGCTTCTGTTTGGTACATATTTACAGATTGTTTTTGAAACTAAGTCACAGAATGTTAAAACAACCTATCATCTGCATTTCTGTTCTACAGTACCAATATGTTAAATTAGCATTTGATAGTCTTATGCTCAAGTAATTGCTTCCTTAGGCACAAGGGCTTCATCAGAACCCAGTTCTCCTACCATAGCAAGTCCTGAACACCCCTTCACACCGGAAAAGCAGGATTCAGATTTAAAATCACTTCTCATGATGATGATAGAGGACTTTAAGAAGGACATGAATAACTCCTTTAAAGAAATACAGGAGAACACAGGTAAACAGATAAAGGCCCTTAAAGAGGAAACACAAAAATCCCTTAAAGAACTGCAAGAAAACACAACCAAACAGGTGAAGGAATTAAACAAAACCATCCAGGATCTAAAGATGGAAGTAGAAACAATAAAGAAATCTCAAAGGGAGACTACCCAGGAGATTGAAAACCTAGGAAAGAGATCAGGAGTCATGGATGCAAGCATCACCAACAGAATATAAGAGATAGAAGATAGATCTCATGTGCAGAAAATACCATAGAAAACATTGACACAACTGTCAAAGAAAATACAAAATGCAAAAAACTCCTGATCCAAAACATCCAGGAAATCCAGGATACAATGAGAAGACCAAACCTAAGGATAATAGGTATAGAAGAAAGTGAAGATTCCAAACTTCACCAGTAAATATCATCAGCAAAATTATAGAAAAAAACCCTAAAGAATGAGATGCCCATAAACATACAAGAAGGCTACAGAACTCCAAATAGACTAGATCAGAAAATAAATTCCTCCTGTCACATAATAATCAAAATACAAATGCACAAAACAAAGAAAGAATATTAAAAGCAGTAAGGGAAAAAGATCAAGTAACATATAAAGGCAGGCCTATCAGAATTATACCAGAGTTTTCATCAGAGACTATAAAAGACAGAAAATCCAGGACAGATGTCATACAGACCCTAAGAGAACACAAATGCCAGCCCAGGATACTATACCCAGCAAAACTCTCAATTACCATAGATGGAGAAACCAAGTTATTCCATGACAAAACCAAATTAACATAGTATCTTTCCAGAAATCCAGCCCTACAAATGATAATAGAGGGAAACTAACAATGCAATAATGGAAATTATATCTTAGAAAAAGCAAGAAAGTAATCTTCTTCAGACAAATCCAAAAGAAGATAGTCACACAAACATAACTATACAACTAATAACAAAAATAACAGGAAGCAACAATCATTTTTCCTAAATATCTCTTAACATCAATGGACTCAATTCCCCAATAAAAAGACATGGACCAAAATGAAATCTCAATTCTGAACATCTATGCACCAAATGCATGGCACCCACATTCATAAAATAAACTTTACTAAAGCTCAAAACACACATTGCACCTCACACAATGATAGTGGGAGACTTTAACACCCCACTCTCAGCAATGGACAGATCATGGAGACAGAAACTAAACAGAGACACAGTGAAACTAACAGAAGTTATAAACCAAATGGATTTAGCAGATATTTATAGAATACTTCATCCTAAAACAAAAGAATATACCTTCTTCTCAGCATCTCATGGCACCTTCTCCAAAATTGACAATATAATCAGTCACAAAACAGGCCTCAACAGATACAAGAAAATTCAAATAATCCCATGCATCCTATTATATCACCATGGACTAAAGTTGGTGTTCAATAATGATAAAATCAATGGAAAGCCAGTATACATGTGGAAACTGAATAATGCTCTACTTAATGATAACTTAGTCAGGGAAGAAATAAAGAAAGAAATTAAATTTTTAGAATTTAATGAAAATGAGCACACATCATACCAAAACTTGTGGGACACAATGAAAGCAGTGCTAAGAGGAAAAGTCATAGCTCTAAATGCATACAAAAAGAAACTGGAAAGAGCATACACTAGCAGTTTGACAGCACACCTGAAAGCTCTAGAACAAAAAGAATTCAAACACACCAAAGGAATAGATGGCAGGAAATAATCAAACTCCGGGCTGAAATCAACCAAGTAGAAACAAAAAGAACTATAGAAAGAATCAATAAAACCAGGAGCTGGGCCGGGCGGTGGTGGCGCATGCCTTTAATTCCAGCACTTGGGAGGCAGAGGCAGGGGATTTCTGAGTTTGAGGCCAGCCTGGTCTACAGAGTGAGTTCCAGGTCAGCCCGGGCTACACAGAGAAACCCTGTCTCAAAAAACAACAAAAAAAAAAAAAAAAAAACAAAAAAACCAGGAGCTGGTTCTTTGAGAAAATCAACAAGATAGATAAACCCTTAACCAGACTAACCAGGTGGTACAGAGACAGTATCCAAGGTAATAAAATCAGAACTGAAAAGTGAGACATAACAACAGAAATTGAGGAAATTCAAAAAATCATTACCTTATACTCAACAAAACTGGAAATCTGGATAAATGAACAATTTCCTAGACAGATACCAGACACCAAAGTTAAATCAGGATCAGATAAACCATTTGAATAGTCCTATAACCATAAAGAAATAGCAGGAGTCATTAAAAGTCTCCCTACCAAAAAATATCAAATTGTTAGGCATCAATGTGAGAGGAGTACCTTGGTCCATTGAAGGCTGGATGCCCCAGTGAGGGGGAATTTGAGGGCTGGGATGAAAGAGTGAGTGGATGGGTGGGGTTACACCCTCATAGACATAGGAGGAGGGAAGATGGGTTAAGGAGTTTCTGGGATGGGGTGGGCAGAATGGGGAAACGGGCTAAAATCTGAAATGTAGATGAATAAATTATCTAATAATAATAATAAAAACAAACAAACAAAAAACCCTGATAATGGAACTGGCTAGTGCAGTTGAAATTTGAGACTTTTTGGCAGTAATTTAACATTATCCATGTTACAGGGATTTTTTAATAATGATCAAGAAGAGACTGTGGAAAGGGCCCATGGAATTTTAAAGCAATATCTTCATAAAATAAAAAAGGGGGAGATATATTCCTCCATACTAAATTTTTTTAAAAAAATTATGTTCTTCTCATTTTTTATTTTCAACTTTCTTTAAAAAAATTTGGAGGCCAAGGAACTTTCTGCTGAATGTCTATGGCACTTTACAACTAGGCATATTTATGCATAGGTGAAAGGGAAGGATTCACTTACTGTCATAAGGCATGATCCCAATCAGGTATTAAATATGGGGAAGAGGGCATGTTTGCGTTTTTTCTGCAGGATGCTGAAGGAGCATGGTGGCTGCCAGAGAGATGGGTGAAACATGCTGATGCCAGGACAAAGGATTATGCTGACCTGGGAGTTTGCTGAGTGCCCCAACAATGGTGAGTAGAAGCTGTATTGGACATATGTTCCAGACTTACCATTGCTTACCTATACCCCTGATGGGACAAGCTGCCTTCCCTCAAGTTTTTAGACCTTGTGAAACAGAGAATCAAAAAGAGAAGTTATAATGACTGTTGTATTGTTCTTAAATGTGACCAGTTATTCAGACTCAATCATGGACTGGTCTAGAAATCAATCTAATATTGGAAATAACAGTCTTCATTTGGAAGTCCGGTTCTAGACATTTTCAGAGACATATATGGAAGTTAACTGCAGTTCTCTATGAAGTTATGGTAGCAAGAGACAAAGTTGGGGCAGGATCTGGATTTCAAACAGGTGTTAACACATGTGTTAAGGCTCTTTTAATTGTCAAGTTAAAATTACTTTTGTTTCTTCTTCAGTATTTAATGTAAGTTGCATTGATTGTACATCTTTTAGTTGTATTTGTGTTTTGAAATCTGGCATGTCAGTTACCAAGATCTATTAACCAGCTTTTGTTTTAGTGCCCTGAGTATCACAGAACCTTGGTATTCTAAAAATAGCCTGCAAGTATTGGGAGAAATGAGTCAGGCTTTAAGCAGAAGCAAGAAGGTAGTGGGCTTGATTATTTCTGGTATAACAGCTTTAATTACATTAATTGCTAGCACCACTGCTTCAGCAATTGCTTTCAGACAAGAAGTTAAGACAGCTCCTTTTGTTAATCATTTAGCAAAAAATGTTATTAATGTGTTGAATATACAAGAGGATTTAGATAGACATTTGGAAGAACAGAGTTCTTAAATTAACAGGCTGTCAAGCCATGGGTAAGATTCTGCACAGAGTCTTACAAACCTAAGACAGATGTGCATTGCTTTTGATAATGCATATTTCATGATGGGTAAGGAAGGCATTCTTGTTAGAACAACCTAAAACAGGCTCAGTCTTGTTAATGAAATAAAAAAGGGGGAGAGGCAGAAGGCCTTTGGGGCTTCTGGGTAGTAATTTGACATGTGCCAAGGACAAGGAAATGGGCTGCTTGACAGAATATGATATTGACCAATGACAAGGAAGTAGGCTTCAGGCCGGAATTTGACATTAGGCTAGAACAAAGAAATAATTTCAGGCAGGAATCTAAATCTTAGGCTAGAACAAACAAGTAATTTCAGGCAGGAATCTAAATTTTAAGCTAGAATAAGGAAGTAGGCTTCAGACATGAAAATTACTTTGGGCTTGGACAGGGAAGTTGGTTCAGATATTTTGGTTATCCTGATAAGGCCTTGGAAACAGTGTTCATGGAATTTTGTTTATTGCCTTGCTTGTTCTTTGACTATTTGTGTTTATTGTCTTGCTTGTTCCTTGACTATTTGCATCTACTGTATTGCTTGTCCCTCAACCTAGAACTGCCTTGAATACTTGCATGTAATTCAAATGATGTAAAAGCAAAAAGGAGGAGGGGGATGGGATAGGAAGTTTCTAGGGAGGGGAAATAGGGAAAGGGGATGACATCTGAAATGTAAATAAATAAAATATTCAATAAGAATTTTCAGATAATATATTTTGATCATATTCTTCCCCCCAACTCTTCTCATATTATTTTCACCTCCCTACCCACCCAACTTTATATTCTTTTTTTTCACTCAAAACAAAGCTAGGAAAACTACAACAAAATCAAAACAAACTAAAAAAAATAAGTAAAGACAAGAAAAAAATCAATAAGACAAAACCAAAAACAAGCAAAAATCCCTACCCAAACCAGTCAAAACAAAAACCAAAATGTGATTGAAAGTTACTCCTGGGCATATGGCTTGTGCTAGAGTGTGGTGGGTATACCTAGTAACACTCTATTGGAGAAAAAACTGATGTCTCCTTTCACAGCTCATTACTTGCAATGGCTTCTAGGTTCAGGTTGGGAATTTGTGTCCACTTGTCTTTCTCAGTGTCGCGTCCGCCTTGGCCAGCAAGTAAGACGCGACACGGTCGGATCCTTCTCAGTCAGCTTTATTCCAGGAACGGCTCTTGACTTAGGGACGGGGAACTGGACGAGGGACTAGGATAGGGATGTATGGCCGGGGACGGACCGGGAAGGCCCGGGAAGGGAAGGCAAGGGAAGGGCAGGGAAGGAAGGGAAGGGAAGCGAAGCGAAGGGCCAAAGGCGGAAGGCCAAAAGGGGCGCAGCAGCAGAAGCGAGCTGCTTATCTAGCTGCCCTAGGCGCCTGGGTGATGTGTCCTCTCAGGATAGATTAAGCTGCCAATACCTCATTATCATGAGCCCGCTCAGGAGGGGCACGAGGCCGACTGCATGCTCAAAGGACTTGTTTACCAGTTTCTGAGCTGGCCACTCTGGAAGCCAGCTGCCTGCCTTGTCAGGTGCTAGTCATATGACTTTGCAACTGTAAACACGGCTGCCTACATCTCCCCCTTATTTATTTATTAAATTTGAAGTAGGTTACCTCTGGACCCTTCAGACCTTAGGCATCCCACACCCAAGCATGCTTGAACTCATTCATTAGGTATTTGGTGTGAGGCGATTGAAAGCACACCTAGAAGGTCGCCGCTAGTGCAGCAAGTCAGCGGTGGAAAACAGAGGTCCGAGCCCTTGTCCAAAGTGAAGGCATTGTAATGGGAAAGTTTATATTTCTGCCATACCCGCCTTCGTGCCTTTTTTCAGGGAGAGGTACATTTGGCACAAAACCTCTATGCACTCGGACATGCTTTCAGAGAATCTATCTCAGGATTGAGAACATCTCTAGTCGAGGCGCTCCTCGTACTCCCCGCTTCAGAAACATTGAGGTGATGCTGTAGGAGCCTCATGAGTGTACACCTTTGGCAATGGTCAAGATGGTCAGGATCTAGGGATTATGCCTGGATGGCCATTACTGGGTCCAGAAAGCTCCCCACTATGCCTCCCTAAGGGAGGCCAGCCAAATACCTGGGGAGTGCCTTCCTCCATGGCAGTCAGCGCCTGGTAAACAACAACCTTATGTCCTGCATGGTCACGGCACAAATGACACAGAAATCAAAGGCAGAAACCATATCCTAGGAGAACAACAGCTCCCCAGATAAATACTCTCGCTCATTCTTTAAAGAAATTGAGGGCACCCTTGACCCAAGTGGTGAGCCCCTCCAAAGTAAGGGGATCCAGGCGGGTGCCATTCAGGGTAGCGATCTGCAACAGGAGCCTCCTGGATAGGTACTCGTCTTCTTTCGACCGGTTTCCTTTCAGGTACTCAGACAGGAGGCGACTCTGATTGAGAGACTGAGAAGAGTTATATACCAAAGGAGTAATATACAGTCCCCTGAGAGAGGAGACGCAAGAGAGCTGAATAAGTTTATATCTAAACAGGTTAAAAATGGGAAAGGTATTAAGGTCAGCCTCCACCGTTACCAGTACAAAGGTAGGCAGTCTGACAATAAAGGCAGTGTCATTCCTGCCTTTCCAGCACTCTGCATTTAGTAGAGTTCTTTGGCAAAGATATGGTGGCATTGTAAATCATAAATAGCATGGTGATGTTTAGGGAGTCATCAGTCTGGTTCGAGGTGTCCCCCGAACCTTGTGACGATCCCAAACTTACCTGAACAAGCACGTTTCTCAAAACCTCTGCGTCAACCTTACTATCTGCAAGGGATCCAACCAAGCAGATACATTGGCTAATACAAGGCGCAGAGTTTTGATTTTGGCAAAGCATACAAACACAAAAGGTAGAGAAAAGGTAGGAAGGACCGGGGAATTAGAATGGACCGGCATAGGCACTGGCCAGGTGCGTGTGACGGCCCACAAAGGTATAAAGTCACCCGGTATCCATAGCAGTAGTAGGGTCAAAAACAGGATCTATGCCCTCATCATCCTTTTCTCCGTCTGGGACTGCTGGGCTGGAGATCTTCCGAGTCAATCTCTCGGGTACCCAGATGGGGTTTTCTTGGTCCTCTGGAAAGACACAAACAGAACCTCGTGCCCTTAAGAGCACGGGATCGGGCCCTCGCCATATGTTTGTTATAATATCTTTCCATTTTACTTTCTCTGGCGGAGGGCGTAGGTGATTATGATGCCTGTCAGCAGCAGACTGACCCTGAGCATCCAAATTTAGGAAATTTAAGGTAAATAGTGCTAAGGATAGTCTATGCTTGGGGGTAAGGCCGTGGCCTATTCCCTCTTTTTGTTTTTGAAGGCATTCTTTGAGTGTGCGGTGTGCTCGTTCTACAATGCCCTGCCCCTGGGGGTTGTAGGGCAGTCCATGAGTGAGTGAGACTTCCATGCGTTGGCAAAAGGAAGAAAAGGCCTGTGCTGTGTAGGCTGGGCCATTGTCCGTCTTAAGTGTTTGGGGTTTTCCCCAAGCTGCCCATGCTTCCAAGCAATGAGTAGTTACATTGGTAGTTCTTTCCCCAGTGAGGGGAGTAGCATGGATGATACCTGAACAAGTATCCACAGAGACATGAATATATTTTAATTTTCCAAATTCTGTAAAGTGAGTGACATCCATCTGCCAAACCCTGAGGGGTGAAATGCCTCGAGGGTTGATGCCCACATGCGATGGATGTAAGTGTATAATGCATTGGGGGCAATCGAGCACAATTTGGCGTGCTGCAGCCCGCGGCAGGTTGAATCTCTGCTGCAATGTCTTAGAATTTACATGAAACAACTGATGGAACTGTGTTGCACGATCCCAAGCAGTGCTCAGGAAGATGCATTCTTTCTTAGCCCATAGGTCTACCGTGTCATTTCCAGCACTCAAGGGTCCTGGTAATCCTGTGTGAGCTCTAATGTGCTGGATAAAGAATTTGTTGGTGCGCTGTCTAATTACGTTTTGTAAATCTTTAAAGAGGGCGCACACTGTGCTACTGGCTCTAATGGGTCCTGCGACCTCTAGGACTCTGACACTGTTCACTATGTATGCAGAATCGGAGAGTAAGTTAAAAGCAAAATGACACGCTCTGAAAACTTCCAGAACTATCTGCAACTCAACAACCTGAGGTGAACCAGGCTGGAATTGGCACAGTACAGGCTGAGAGTTCCCTACTAGGTATGCTCCACAGCCATTTTTGGAGCCATCAGTGAAAATATTAGGTACATTTTTCAAGGGACTATGAGAGGTGACAGAAGGAAAAAACTACAGGATGCTCCTTGAAAAAGGATAATAAAGGATGTTTGGGGTAATGATTATCTATAATGCCATCAAAACTACAGGTCAAAATGGCCCAGTCATCTATTGTACCACATAAGACCTTCACCTGGTAAGCAGAGTAGGGTGTTATGAGTGTTTCAGGCGTTCGTCCAAAGTGCTGCACACATAGGCGAATGCCCTCCTGGGCCAGACGAGCTACTGTGGTGGGATAATGTTCAATGGATTTGCTTGGAGATATTTTTGGGTGGACCCACAAGAGTGGCTCATCCTGCCACAAAACCCCTGTAGGTTGATTACGTGTGGCAAGGACACATAGGATTATGGGTAGCTCCGGTTTTAGTCTTCCTAGGAAGGCTTCCCTCAAGCTCTTTTCTACCTTCTCAAGTGCAGCTCTGCCTTCCGGAGTCAGGAGACGGGGCGAGTCAAGAGCTGAATCACCCATCAATATCTCATACAAAGGTTTTAATTCCTGGTTAGACAGATGTAGATAAGGACGTATCCAATTAATGTCCCCTAGCAATTTTTGAAAATCATTTAGGGTTGTAAGGTGGTTCTTACGTAATTCGAATTTTTGAGGTACTATGTCCTTGATACTTATTTTTGCCCCAAGGTATTTCATTACCTTGCTTTGCTGAACCTTTTCTGGAGCTATTATCAGCTGTCTTTTGTCTAAATGCTTGATCAACTCTGCATAGACACAGTCCAACAAAGGTTCAGTTTTTGCTGCTATTAAAATGTCATCCATGTAATGAAGACAATGAACCTGGGGAAATTTTTCCCTGACAGGGGCTAAGGCCTCTGCCACATATAATTGACACATGGTGGGGCTATTGGCCATGCCTTGAGGCAGTACTGCCCACTGGTAACGCTGGTCAGGTTCCTCATGATTAATGGATGGAACTGTAAAGGCAAATCTCTCACTGTCCTTTTCACAAAGTGGAATAGAAAAGAAACAATCTTTAATGTCAATGACAATAATAGGCCAATCACGAGGTAGAGTAGATAGTAGAGGCAATCCTCTTTGAACCGGCCCCATGACCTGCATCTGACGGTTTATGGCTCGCAGGTCATGTAGCAGCCTCCAATCCCCTGATTTCTTTTTTATAACAAATATGGGAGTGTTCCAGGGAGAGATAGAAGGTTTAATATGTCCCAACTCTAATTGTTCTTTGACTAGTTGTCTAGTGGCTAGCAACTTTTCTGAGGAAAGAGGCCACTGGGGAACCCACACTGGCTCCTCAGTCTTCCAGATAATGGGTATACTAGGTCCAGTGGCCACTAGGAAAAACCCAGTCCCATGCGCAGCCCTTTAGACTGCAGTTGCACTGGTTCCCTTCTCTCTTGGAGATGTTTTCCAGTGCCATGAGATGGATGCCATCCCATGTCTGTCATCATGTTTGTTGCCTCTGTGGAATAATGTGTGTTTGTCAATCTCAATTTCATGGCTTTTAACAGGTCTCTGCCCCAAAGGCTAATAGGTAAAGATAACACAAAAGGTTGGAAGGTGCCTTCATTTCCTTCCTTGTCTTTCCAAGATAATGTACCTGCGCTTAAATCGGGCGATTTTGCATACCCGAGCCCTTGTAGGTTTGGGTTGATGCTTGAATAGGCCAGTTTTTAGGCCATCTTTTGGGCTATAATGCTACGGTCAGCTCCTGTGTCTAATAGGCCCAATATTTTTCTGCCATTAATTTCCAATTCTATTATAGGTCTTGGTCCAAATCTAAAGATAAGAAGGCGGCTTCAGTCCCGGAGATCCGAGGCCTTTATTTCCCCTTATTACATTTTTACTGGGGAACACATTATGTAAGCTGGGTAGCATTACTATTTGAGCAATTCTGTCTCCTGGTGAAATGGCCACAATACCCTGCGGAGAGGAGGCAAGGATCTTAACTGCACCCTCAAAATCGGCATCTATAACACCAGGATGTACCATGAGACCTTTTAGGGTGGAAGAAGAGCGTCCTATCAGTAGACCCACTGTGTCGGGAGGCAGTGGGCCCTGGAAGTCAGTCTCAATAGGTTGCACACCCATTTGGGGTGTTAATATGAGTCTGGTGGTGCAGCGCAGGTCCAACCCTGCTGAGCCCGGGGTGGCTCTCCGAGGCTCCAACCCTGCTGAACCCAGAGTGGCTCTCCAAGGCTCGGGCGGTGTAGGTTGGGCTGACTCTGCCCCTCTACTGCTCCATATATTTAAGGGCCCTGGAAGCGTGGGCCCCACTGCACGTTTTTTGACTGCGTACCACCATAACCAGAAGGCAGCGTTTGGCCCTCAGGGTTCCTTGTCGATCTGCATTCACTGGCCCAATGATTACCCTTGTGACATTTTGGGCATATTCCTGGCGGCCTCAGACGAGGGGTATTCCCTTGTTTTTCCCTGTCTCTTTGTCTTTCCCTGTCTCTTTGGGGGCACTGACTCTTAAAGTGTCCCTGGCGGCTGCAGTTGAAGCAAGCCCCTGCAGCAGGGGTCCTGCCTTTATCCTTAGACAACTGCATAACTGCAGCTGCCAAGCCAGAGTTGGACAATGGTCCACCAATCTCCCTACAAGCCTTCATCCAAGCCTGCAAGCCCTTTGCTTTCCAGGGGGTGATGGCCATCCTGCACTCTTTGGTGCACTGTTCAAACACCAATTGCTCTATCAATGGCATGGCTGTATCAGGATCGCCAAATATTCTCCCTGCGGCTTCCATCATGCGAGCCACGTAGTCGGAGAAAGGCTCAGTAGGACCCTGGAGGATTTTTGTTAAATTGCCAGAAACTTCTCCCCTATTGGGTAGAGCCTTCCAGGCTCTAACAGCCATGGCACTAATTTGGCCGTACACAGCTGGCGGGTATGCTGTCTGGTTACCTGCCCATTGTCCCTGACCTAGAAACATATCCAGGTTCCATAAGGGCTGTCCTGCGGCGGCATTGGCTTGAGCCTGTCCTTGAGCATAATCACTGTAAATAGATTTCCAATCAAGATATTGCCCCATAGTTAAGCAGGCTTTCACAGTACTTATCCAATCAGATGGTGTCATGGCCTGTGTCGCTATCCTTTCTATCAAGGATTGCGTGTAGGAAGCATTAACGCCGTAAGTCCTGACTGATTCTGCAAGATTTTTTAACATCTTGATATCCAAGTGCTCATGATATCTTTGTTGATTCGGATCTTCAAAAACTGGGAAGGCCATACGCGCTTCCTTCCAAGTCTCAGGGCAGAACGATTGAGTCCCTGGAGTCCCTGGGGGTGGACCGGCCCGAGGAACCTCCGCATATGGAGGCGGGCCTAGGGGCGGAGCTGTGGGCGTCTCCCGAGCAGGTGGTTTAAGCTTCTCCGCCCCATGTTTGCCTTTCCTCCGCCTAGGGAGGTCACAGACTCCCTTTCAACTGATAGGTTCTCTAGATCCTCCTCCATCTTTTCTAAATTTTCTTCTTCCGCCATCTTGTCTAAGTTCCCTCCTTCCTCCTCATCTGAGCTATCGGAGCTGGAGGAACTCTCTGTCTCTAAATCTTTTAAGCTAGGATAAATGTTGGAGGCCCTTTTTCGTCCTTTGTCTTTTTTACACTTATGTCCTGGACGATGACAATTTAAACAGAAACAAAGACTACATACTAGGAAAAACATAATTACGACACCCAGACCGACCCACACCTGGTCTACAACAAACACAAACATGATACTTCTAAGGTTTCTCGTGATTCAATTGCCACTTTACCATGGACCTATGACCATGGACCTTATGACGCCGCTTTACCGCGGACCTTGTGACGGCCCTATTCACCGGGCACTTTCTGTGACGCCGCTTTTCCGCGGACCTTGTGATGGCCCTACTCACCGGGCACTTTCTGTAACAATAAACATACCTGTACCGCAGTTCCTAGCTGCTGAGTTCTGAATCCACGAAGGCGAAGTCCTCAGTTCCCCGTACGGGCCACCATATGTCGCGTCCGCCTTGGCCAGCAAGTAAGACGCGACACGGTCGGATCCTTCTCAGTCAGCTTTATTCCAGGAACGGCTCTTGACTTAGGGACGGGGAACTGGACGAGGGACTAGGATAGGGATGTATGTCTGGGGACTGGACCGGGAAGGCCCAGGAAGGGAAGGCAAGGGAAGGGCAGGGAAGGAAGGGAAGGGAAGCGAAGCGAAGGGCCAAAAGCGGAAGGCCAAAAGGGGCGCAGCAGCAGAAGCGAGCTGCTTATCTAGCTGCCCTAGGCGCGCTGGGTGATGTGTCCTCTCAGGATAGGTTAAGCTGCCAATACCTCATTATCATGAGCCCGCTCAGGAGGGGCACGAGGCCGACGCATACTCAAAGGACTTGTTTACCAGTTTCTGAGCTGGCCACTCTGGAAGCCAGCTGCCTGCCTTGTCAGGTGCTAGTCATATGACTTTGCAACTGTAAACACGGCTGCCTACATCTCAGTGCTTAGATTCTGTCTGGCTTTAACCTGTGCAGGTATCATGTGCTTTGTTACAGTGTTTGTGGGTTCATATGCATCAGTTCTACTTTGTCTGAAGGTACAGTTTTCTTGGAATCATTTACCATTGCTGGCTCTTAAAATCTTTCTGCCTTCTCTTCTTCATAGGTCCCTAATACTTGAGGGGAGGAGTTTAAGAAAGATGTGCCATTTAGGGCTCAATTCTCTGAAGATTCTCACTCTCTGCATATTGTCCTATTGTGGATGGTTTTGTTAATTACCATGTGCTGCAAGAAGAAGCTTCTCTGATGAAGGTTGGGCAGTACTAGTGTTCAGATCTATGGCTCTATCAATGTGTCATGGGATCATTTTATTGCTATTTTCTGTTAGGAGACAAATAGTCATAAGTTTTTCCTAGGCCTGTCTCCTAACTAGCCTCTGGTTCTTTGTCACATTAGCAGTGTCAGGTATGGATTCTATATCATGAAAGGGTCTTAAATGGAATTCTCTTAAAAAGTAGTTTGTGCCACGATTGTGTCAGTAAGTCTTTCAGGCAGCTCCCTGTTGTATTTACTTTTGTATTTTAAGTTTACCATTATAGTTTCAACATGAAACTTAGTGACAAATATAGAATGAGCATTCTAGAAAAATTTTGAAGTAATTCACTAAAGTATATTCAATTAAAAGATTGTCTTTTAAAAAATTAGGTAGTACCCAAATAGTAAACTAGTAACCTTCAGAGTAAAATGTTATGAATGACAATCTTTGTAGTTTGGGATGCCATCAAAGACTTTAAATCCTCGAGGGGAATGTTGCTTTATGAACGGTATGTCAATAGTGGAGGATTATAAGAAAAAAAATGAGCATTCTCACTTTTTCTCCTTCTGAGAATCTGAGCTCTCAAGTTGAAAATCTTAAGTGTGAATGATGACTGTTTTGTAGCTGCATGAATTTTGACATGACAAGCATTTTCATTCTCCTTCTCTGAATGTTGATTTTGGTTGGTATCGGTAAGAAGAGGATAATGAAATGTAGAGCAGAATGCTTGGCATTTAGGAAACTCCAGCAGAGTGGGCTGGCATTACCATTACAGTGATTAATATTGCTGTACTTGTCAGTCTTGCCCCTAAGCAGCAAAAACATGACAAGTCTTACATCAGGAAAATTTACAGCAATTGAGGCACTTCCTAGAAGGCAATGCTAATTCTTTTTTTTTTTTTTTTTCGAGACAGGGTTTCTCTGTGTAGTCCTGGCTATCCTGGAACTCACTCTGTAGACCAGGCTGGCCTCGAACTCAGAAATCCACCTGCCTCTGCCTCCCAAGTGCTGGGATTAAAGGCGTGCGCCACCACCGCCCGGCGGCAATGCTAATTCTTGAAGTATGGCTTTCAGAATGGCATATTTCCAGCTGAATAATGAACTTTCATAGTTTTATTATGGATATTTTAGAAACTCACAACTGTGTCCATTTTTGCCTAGAAAAATGAATAAATTTTATCCAGAAATTAATTTTTCAATTCAAGGTGTTCATAAAATCTCCAATTGATAATTTTACCTGTACATTACATGTACTTAAGTCTTTAGAATAATGAAAGAGTTTTTTTACTTCTCACAACCATATATAATAGCACAACAGAACTGATATCTTTTTATTTAGAGAGATAAAAATGAGTTTATAACTTCCCCTTCTCTGAGAAGGTAATGAGGGGAGGGATTTATAAGGGTGGGATTAGGGGGAAGGGAACTGTGATAAGAATGTAATATGAATAAAAAGTAAATTGTGAAAATGAGTTTATAAAAGAGATTCAATAGGGAGGCAAGGAAAAAGCAAATTACTTTTAAAGAAATTGAATACTTACTTTTTATTTTTGCTGAAAACTACAATGATGTGCAATTTCTAGATAATTTTTAAGTTTATATTTCCGTGGCATTCACATTGTGCAACACACAGTCTAAATAAAAATAGATTGAAATACTTGATAAAAATCTGTCATTCCTTTCCTAATTGACAGCAGGGAGCAAAGATGCCTAGAGAAATATGGCAGAAGGTAGAGTTGCCCAGGTAACCGTGTGGTTCTCCAGACCCTTAACTAAGATCCCTTTTTACTTACCTGGGTCAATAAGCTGCAACCAGGATAAATTTTATCTTCATATTAGGTTCCTTTTTTATTGAGATTATAATATAAGTACATCAATTCCAGGAGTGATGAGGGAGTAGGGCAGAATGATGGTGCCATTTAATAGATTTATTGTTCAACTGTCCTAGTACAAAGGAAGATGTTTTAGAGAGATTTTTGTGCCCCTCACTTCAGATATCAGAGTATTGAACCAATGAATTCTCCTCAAATTGCAAATTTCCAGGAATCTCATGATGGGAGAAGGAAAAGATTGAAATCTTGTGCCAGCCTGAAAGCAACTTGTCTCTTTAGAAAGCATTTCACCACTGTTAAAGCAGTGTGTAGACAACCATGTAGAAGAGTGGAGCTTAGAAATGATGACTCAATGGGTGGAGAACTGCTTATTTATGTGCATACTGTGCCTTCTTATTGAACCCAATTTCCATACCAGGATCCTAAGACTGACTTATGACTGGTCCCTGGACCGCTCTGCTATTCTGCCCAGTATAGCTGAAACGTAGCACTCTCCTTTTTATGTTTTTCATTATTAACTGTATCTTTGCTTGTCTGGTTGCAGACTGTCCCAGGCTACTGGACTTTAGGCTCTGATGGTAACAATGGCTGTGAACCATGATAAACCGTGGCTGGGCAGGAGATATATGTTTTCATGTGGTAGCTGATAGCAGCAAGTGGAGATTTGATGGAAAAGGAAGATCAAACAGCCCCACACAGCTGCCACAGGGATTTTTAAAAGCCCCACTTTTCAGAGACTTTTCTTATTGTCTAGTTTCAGTTGGCAACAGCTGTATTTTATGTCTGTTGGAGAAATGACAATTTAAGATTTTTGCTGTTGTTTATTTTTGATTCTTGCAAATATCCTATCCTTGGTTAGTTTTTAATGTCCAAAGGCTTTTCCTTCAAGTTGTTTTTGAAGACCTTAGAGTTAATTCACTTCTTTTTAAGCCACTTCAGTGACTGCCGTTGACTTCTTGCTGCTCTGTTTAAGCGACTGTCTGGTCACATTCCAATTTTATTGAATTATTTGTATGTGTGTGTGTGTGTGTGTGTGTGTGTGTCATTGTTTATGACAAAGTTTGATTATTTGTTATCTTCCACATGACAGAGGAGATAGAAATGTCTTGGTCTTTGTGCTCTGTTCAGGCATTAGAATTCTCTTGATCCTTTGAGACAACCAACCAACCAATCAATCAACCAACCAACCAATCAACCAACCAACAAATGAACAAACAAACCCTATAATCTTTGAAAAGATAGGTCTTTATTGTGATGTGTGCAACCATAAAAAATATTAACTTTAATAGTTTAATGCCAGGGAGAATTCCTTTAGAAACCTGTAGTGTTTCTGAGAAATTATGGATCACATATGAATCTGCCTGCTTATTTCCTGAAATAATTTTGTTAGCAAATCTTGAGGTGAGAGGTGATTCACTTTTCATTCTTTAAAAGACAGAAGTTGGTAACAGGGACTGGTGTATTGTGATAGACTTGATCATGTTGTTTGAAGGGATATGAAAGACTGTGATTTTAGAATAGAAAGTAGTTGAAAACTTTAAGTAAGGCTCCTACTGTCCTAGTAGGAGTGTGGAAGACCGCGGTGCTGAGGGTGATTTGCATGATGGAGGCCTGGTTCAAGAGATTTCAGAGGGGAAGAATATTAGCACCTGGCCTAGAGATAATTTTTATGATGTCTTGGCAAAGATTGGCTTCTTTCTTCCTGAGATTAAATTGGAGAGCTTTGAATTAATGTTGTTGGCAGAGGAGATTTCCAAGTATTGACTAGATAGTATAGTATTGACTGTGTCAAGTGGTTACTAGTGATCACTCTTATGCCAATCTACAATAAAAAGCTACAGAAGGTGTTTGGAAAGACAACTCATTGGTCTTTCTAGTATTATGCAAGAGCAGAATAGCTCTGATAGGCCAGTGGCTGCAGTTACTAAGGGAACTCACCTTAACATCATGACAGCCTATTTCATTAGATGAGGCTGCACACACAGTGCCTCAGCGGCTGTTCTTATATAAGTGGATAGCTGCCCTTGTATGAGTTGTTGTGGTAAACTGTAGTTGGAAAAATCTCTTGCCAGAGTTACTGAATTTAGGCAAAATGCTAAGAGCTGCTGTTAGAGTCTGGCAAAGGTGATATTTTTAACCTTGACAGCTTTCATAATCCATAGGGAATAATATTTTTAATCTAAAATATTAACTGTATTTCTTTTTTAGCAAAAAAAAAAAAAAAAAAAAAAAGCAGGTGACAACCAAAACCAAACCCACTCTGAACATACCAAAAAACCCCCAAAAACCAAAAAACTAAAAAAAAAAAAAACAACAAAATACAAAACCAAAAACCAAATGGATATATATTATAATATAAATTTGTGCAGGTAAGGGATTCTTTGCCTATAGCCCTGTGGTTGTACTGACTATAATCCCATCGGGGAGGAGGCTCAGGGGTCCAAAGTCAGCCTAGACTACACACTAATACATTCTATCTCAAAAGCTGAGGGGCAGGAAGAGGAAAACATTTCCTTTCTAACCTTCAAGCTTTTTCATCCTGTTTTGTCTTTGCCAAGATGTGACTGTAAACAGTATCTTGAAAACATTGACTATATAATGTGTGTGTGTGTGTGTGTGTGTGTGTATCTTAACTATAGAAGTAGAACCACTAACATTTTCTGGTCAGTGAAAAGTGAAAATAGGGCAAAAAGAAATACAAACTGTAGAAGTTGAGGAGAGAAAATAGCACTGGGAAATGTAATTTTGGAGCCAAGTCTTGAGCTCTAGGATACAAAATGTTTAAAGGAAGGCCTGATTCAAAATGGAATACAGAGAGTGGTGTCCTCAGGGCAAGACCCACCCAGCTAATCTTCCAACTTATGAAAAGGAATTAAAGGAGAGCTTACGCATTGTAATTCAAGAACAGGTGCCAAGTTACATAGCAAACAGGCAGATGAACTTGGCAGCTTTGTTTACATGATTCTGAATTTAGAGTAAAGAAAGATACAGAAAAGGATCTGGGGAATCTTTCTCTGAGGTTACGAAAAGCTGCTGGGGCCATATTTATGACAGAAGAGAGTCTGCATGGAGTCCAGGAGAGGACACTTATGCTTTGAAGGTGAAACATGGATTTTGTTGGAGATGCCAGAGCAGTGGGATACCTGTGAAGTAGAGCCCAGAAGAAGTGAAACCAGCCTAAGGGACAGAACTTTGTCTCAGTCAACAAAGCTGGAAAGAAAAGCCATCTAATAAACCCTTTAATACCAGACCTGGAGTTATGAAATTTGGAATTTGCCCTTCTGGACTTTGGTCTTGCTTAGGTCTGGTAGCTCCTCACTATGCACCCATTCTGCCCTTTTGGAGTGGTAATGTATATTCTGTGCCACTGTATGCTGGAAACATGACTACTTTCCCCAAATCCTCTTTTGGGATAAGTAAAAGCTCCCAGGGTCTTCTCCACTTTCTCATATGTGTCTTTATTATGAGTGCATCACTTTCTCCTTAACCCTTTGGTCTTAAGTCTATACTAAAATATCTTTAATAAAACCTCCAACTCTGCTCTATCATAAACCAGCTAGTTCTACAATTATTGTCAGTATCAAAGATAAAAATCTTGATTTGGCCTGAGTTGGCGTCCTAAAAAATATTAGAGAAATTCCTCAGGTTGCTGAGGGAGGAATTGTGTTGCTATGTCTTCTTCCACTTACTGATGATGGTTCCTGGAATTCTAAACATATTATCTAATAGTAGTAGAGACTCTCTGATAAAGAAACAATATACAAATGCTCTCTATTGTGGCAAATATCCTGTTTTGTTTTTTTTTTTTTCCCATTTAGACCATATAGTTCAAAAATAAAAGACACAAAACCTTTAGAATTATGATAAGCCTAAAATCATGAGAGCTTGGCAGGTATCAACCTTCAATACTATTTTCTGTACATCCCTGTCACAACCCCATGAGATCACTTTTCATGTTCTGCCTGGGCAGCTCCTACTCCATCAGTATGACTCTCATGGCCATGTGCTCATGATCCACCTACTCCCATGATGGCTTTTTCCTTTTGCCTCTGCTCTTCTCATCCTCATGGTAGCTGCTTGAGACCTGCACCCCAGGCTCTCAAGCCCTACCTACTTCTCTTCTGTCCAACTACAGGCTGTAGGTATCTTTTTTAACCAATCAGGGATAACTTTGGGGACAAGGCTTACACAAAACAAGCTGGTATAAGTTAGGATCGGCTCATCTTGGGGCAACCTGGTCTTGAGATACAGTATTTAGCATTTGAATAAATAGCAGCACCACCAACCCATTACACTTCCTCCTGTCTGAGTCAATTATAATGGGTCTTATAATCATTTGAATGGGAAAACATCCTTCAAGGAAGGTGTCTGTTCCATAGATTTTAGAAATGGTATACCATCTGCCTAAGACATAGGTTAGCATAGTTGCATTTTTCACATATTTTGTCTTGGCTACTTTAGAGCTTCTACCACAGTGGTCTCTCTGATTACTGTTCACTCCTATCCCTTTAGAGTATTCTTTTTTTTTTTTTTTTTTTTTTTTTTTTTTTGGTTTTTCGAGACAGGGTTTCTCTGTGTAGTCCTGGCTGTCCTGGAACTCACTCTGTAGACCAGGCTGGCCTCGAACTCAAAATCCGCCTGTCTCTGCCTCCCAAGTGCTGGGATTAAAGGCGTGCGCCACCACCGCCCGGCTCTAGAGTATTCTTTACAGTAACCTTTCTAGCCATTCTTATCCTGAGAGGGATGAGATAAGCTGATTCTAGGACAGGCTTCAAATTGGCAGTTAAGGAGACTAGGCCTAAATTTCTGTTTCCAAGAACTAGGCAAGTCCAGGCAAGTCAGTTACTGAAAAAAAAAAGCCAGGTTTCAGGCTGCTGGTCAGAAGCTGCCCTGCCACCTGGCCTGAGGCAAGGGACAATTGGTCAGCAGCAGTTTCCAGACTTCCCCAGCAAGTTTACAGCCCAATGCCTTTGTAATGGTTCTAGAATTTCCATAGAGATTGACCCAATATATTAAGCTAGAGGTCATCTGTCCTGGATTTCACCTAATGTGTTTTAAATTAGGCCTGCAAGCTCACTTTGGGGTCTCTCTATCTTGGCTCCGTTTCTGCCACTGCCAGACACCACCTGTACCAACATCATTCCACTGCCGTTCCTGCTGCTGCTGACCGTGTGAATTTCCACCACTGCTGCAAAACTTCCACCTTGTGAGGTGTGCCCCTGCGGCCTCCACACGGTTCTCTGTCATGTGGGCTGGGTAGCCAGACAGACTCATGGTTCCACCTTTCCTACCTTTTCTGCCTTTCCTGTTACCAGACGGCACACACTCACAAACACACACTGGTTTATTAATTGGTAAGGAGCTTCTGCTTGGCAGGAGGGACCCCAGACGCCTGGGTTAGACTAAAGGGTTAGTTTTCCATTGCCCCAGTCCATATGACTGACCTCTAGCCAACCTACGACTTTGGCCCATTGCGTGATTTCTTCTCAAAAATAGCTTCCCCTGAGCTCTCACAGCTGTTGAAAACCCTGGTACCAGGTAGCTATTTTCTGGCTGACTCCAGGAGCTCTGCATAGCCCTCGGGTGGCCACAAGACGACCGGACCACTCCGGCCCTATGCTAGATTCTCGTTATCACTACTCCTCTCAGGGCGCTGATTGAAGATTGATAATGACCGACCATCAAGCAATGGGTGCATCGTCTTTGTCTGTCCTCTAGATAACAGACTAAATTAGCCACTTAAAGGGTCTTAACACATACTGCCTGCAGTCTGGTGAATGGAAAAATCCTCTATGTTCGACTATTTACCTACCTTTATTATATTTCTTCATGTGTTCTGCCTGTTCACCACCCCAGGTTCTCTTAGCATGAAACCTGCTCAACCCCACACCTCTTCCTAATCTTTCTTTTTAATTAAACCAAAATGGGTGAATTGCTGAGACTCTGGCAGACGTCTGCAGGTTTTCACCAGACCAACTTCCAAAGGTTATCCTCTCTCACTACCTAGCATAGACCTGGTAAACTTCCCCATCCCTCACTGGCCAGAGTACCTGAGCCACGTGGTCCCAGGAAAGATTTCTTGAGCTAGAAGTGAACCCTGTCCTAACCTGAACCTTGATCTAGGATGGCTCCCCTTAAATGAGACACTTTCCCACTCCTCTCGAGACAGTTTCTCATAGCTGAGTACCCCAGGCCAGGACTGGACCAACTGTTCTCTCTGCCTCTGGTTCTAATCCCAAGTGTGTCTCTTTCCATGGGTTAGCCTTTTGCACACTTCTCCCCTCCTTCCCCTGTCATCTGCGGCCACTTGGACTTAGTTCCCTCAGTTTGCCAGAAGCAGCAATTGGTCTGAGATCCTGCTGCCTCCCTCCCCCTGCACCTCCTCTGTAGCCAGTCCCCTGGTTTTCCTGATGGGTCTTAGCTCTGCTCTGGGTCTTCTCCTTCAATCCTGCCAGGGACTCTTTCTGAGATCTTGCTTCCCCACATGTGCAACTACCCTCACAAAGGGCTTGACTGCCAAGCATGCGAGGGAGGCTCGCTCTCTCCCTCTCTGCCCTAGACTTGTAAAGTGAGTGTTAGCAGTGCCTCCGCCCCAAGAACCATTAACTTGAACATTGCTGTGATAATGGGACATGCTTGCTTTTTCTCACTGTAGCTGAGAGGCTCCAGGCAATGGCTTCTGGCTGCTAGCAGGAAGTCCTACCCTGTTGCTGCTGCCGCCAGCAGACCTGATTCGCAGCACCTGCCAGCAGTAGGATAGTTTGCCACTGTTACCAGTTTTCTTATTCTGGTCCTAGCCAAATACTTCTTTGCTAATACAAAAGTGTGCTTTTCTCTACCTATACAACCTGCCAAAGCTACTTAAGACAAGATAGGAAAGACTTTGTCTTAATAGATTTTTACTACTGCTATTAAATTCTATTCAGTCACAACCAATCCTTATGCTCTCAATCTTGTCAGAAGTCTGCTAATAGTATATTTAAGTTTATGGCTGACAGACTTCCCAAAGCCTTTCTAACAGTTGACCCTAGATGGTTTCAGAAGACTTGAACACCGGACTCCTAGAAGATACAACCTGGATTGTATGCAGTGATACAGTCACGAACGAACGCAGTGGACTAAACTGGATACCCTGAGTCAAATGACTTAGCTAAGTCAAACAGAGGTAAGTCATTTCTCATGTCATGCGTATCCATTCCACAGAGCAAAAGCCCTACATCTTCTGTGCTTGAAAGCCAAAGTGACTAAGCCCAAGAGAGTATGGAAACCACGGGACCTGTTGGCTAGTGGACTCAGTCATTTTTTAAAACAATATATAAGTGGTATATTGTTGTTTACTCTTTCTCAGACTTCTGACTACATTGACAGCTAAACTCTCACAAATGTAATCTGTTACCTCATTACCTACACTTAGTTGCCACCAATTAAATGTTTCATATTTCCTTTTCTTACTATCCCACTGTCCTGAATTATCTGAGTTCCTATGAACTTGCCTAACTGTTTTATTACACATTCCACTATACGATCCAACAAAGGTTCATCTTAAAGACTACTTGTGTTGTTAACTCATGATGTTATCTGTTTTGTAAACTTATAAGCTACAGGAAACCCACTCAGATCTACCTTTCATGGACCAAATAGATGCCATCCAGATAAATACATCTGCCTAAAGTTCCCACTTATTACGTATTACAAAGGGTGGGATCCCTCTGGGTTTCAAATGTACATCTTAGAAAATTTTTCTTTTTTCCAAATGTACTTAATCCTATTCCCTACATCTTGTCAAGTCCAGGTACATCCAGGACAGCTCCAGAGAAGCACCCTCCAGATGCTCCAAATCTCCTGTCACACACACAGCTGCTTCTACTGGACCTGTTCCTTCTGGCCTATCCTCAGATGGCTCACTCCATAGACCCTGGACAGTAGGACTGGACAAACATCCCCCTTACCCAGGTTCTCCCTAAAGACAAGTCACCCCCAATGCCAGCAGGAAGTAGCCAGATATCATGATGACCCTATTCCTGCTGCCCCTCTTTCTAATTTTTCTTTTTTAATTAAACCAAAACGGGAGAATGTTAGTATTCTGTCTAAACTCCACCTCCACAGCTACCTGGCAATGGCCAGGTATGCTCCACCCTCACAGCTATCTGGCTGTGGCCAAGTATGCCCCTCCCTACAGTTATAAAAGGGGCTGTCTGGCCCCTCCTCTTCCTCTTGCTCCTGTACCCTGCGCACCTGCAGGTTCTCTCTGCCTCTTGTCCCCTTCCCTTCCCCCCCCTCTTCACGTGGTCATGGCCAGCCTCCACCTCCACCTCTGACTCTCTGCTCTCCCTCTCTCTCCTCTTGCTCTCTTCCTCTGTCCTAAATAAACTTCCTTCGTGGAACCCTCTGGCCTGGAGTTATCTGTCCAAGCTGCTGCCCCAAATATCAACACTGACCAAAAACAACTCAGGGAAGAAAGGGTTTATTTCAGTTTACAGGTAATTCATTGCTGAAAAGACTTCAGGTAGGAACCAGGAGACAGGAATTGAAGCATAGACCATAGAGGAGCACTATATGTTGGCTTCCTTCCTATGAATCACCCAATTTCTTCTATATTTTAGGACCGTCTGGCAGAGGTGATACTACCAATAGTGGGTCACCCTTCCCAGACCAAATGTTATTCAAGAAATCATTTCCAAAGTAGACTTTCACTTGAACCCGTTTTTTCTTCTTTCCCATGTGACCACATTAAATACATCTTATTTCTTATTCCTTTTCTCTTTAGTAGGAATACTGAGGACAGATGACTGAACATAGCTGTAAGGTCTTCTATGTTTCCAAGCTTTGACCATAAATGCTAATAACTCTACACTAATTTGATGTTTTTCTTTAATCAGTAGGTCCAAAAAGATTCACTAAATGAATTTTGAATGAAATCATGGAAGAATCAAATAAATGCTCAACACCCATTGCTTCTCCAGACAAGCAGAATGTCAAAAGATAATGCATCTCTCTCTCTCTCTCTCTCTCTCTCTCTCTCTCTCTCTCTCTCTCTCTCTCTGCCTACCAGAAGGCTCATTCTGCCTACATAGTAAGTCTGGCTTTGCCAAAATCACTCTGGTTTCTGATAATACAAAAAGTCACAGAAATATTTTGCATTGAAAATACAAATTTCTGTTGGTAATAAGGTCTGTGTTGTATATGAAATGTCAGGTGTGGGGTGGGGTTGGGGGATGGGCATAACCTATTTTCCAAACTCCCATTGGCTCTTAGTCAGAAAAGAGTCCTGTTAAGAAAAGGTAGATCGGGCTGGAGAGATGGCTCAGCCGTTAAAGGATAGGCTTACAACCAAAAATATAAGAAAAGGTAGATTAACAGAGAAAAGCAGGCAATTTTAGTAACAGATGCATGTGAATACTGGAGACAGAATTGTTTCTCTTTGAAAACTAACTTCCTCTCAAAACAGTGGCTTGGAACTCTGTCTTAAGTGGGATTCCAACAAAGAGCAATGTATTTTAGAATGACAGACAAAGGAACAAAAGATGCTAGGCCCAGATGGAATGTGCTAGAGCTCATGCTGGGTTCTACTGGCTATTGGCTAGGTCTCTAACCTGATAAATAGCTGTTTCCATGGAATGAGGTTTTTCATCTTTTCTGTAGGAAGGAACTGGAACAGATATGAAAGGCCTTTTGTCTCTATGAACCTCTGTTCTGTAATTAGGCAGACTGAAAGGAAGAGAACTCTTCTGTATTCTATCACTTTATTCAACAGTGCTTAATTGTTTTATTTATAATGTATTTTGTTGCCTTGAGGATAGAACCCAGGACCTTGCACATGCCTGGCAAGTACTTCTATATTGAATTCCACCCACAGTCCTACATTTTAGGGAGAAATAGGTTGTTTTTATCATATATTTCTATACTTTGTCCTATAGAAGATGAATTGAAAAGGAGGGAAGAAGGAAGAAAATAAGATAAGAAAAAAAAAAAAGATGAGTGGAAAAAAAAAAAAAAGAAAATCAAAGTCTAAGGAAATGCTGGGGAAAGAAAACCAAAAGATTCAACAACAGACAAACACAGCCAATATTTATATAACCTGCTTACTGTAGCTTTAGGAATTTGGGAGTACAGAAATACTAATATTTACTCAAAGAGCCAAAAAGCTTCTACATTAAGAGTATTTCTCCATGAACATTTTATATCTGTTGATTTATAAAACTGTAATATCTAAGTCTCATGTACCATAAACAAGTGTTATTTCAATGTTGAAGCAGATATTTGGTCTTCAAGTGTGAGATTCTGAAATCTAAGAAACTGCCTTTTGGAAGAATAAGTCTATTTCTTTCTACTATGACGGATTTCTTTGGATTCCACATTACTTAGGTGTTAAACAGTGGGTTTTCTGAGATTTACTAGGGGCAGCATGATGTCTCTGGGCCTGTAGGCAGTCACATTTGTGACTTAACTGAGAGAGTAGAATGCTCTCAGCTGTATAGATCATGGTAATTATTACTGAATATAAGGAGTCTAACAGCCTCTGCTTTAAAACAAGCAAGGGGATAGGTGGATAAATTGGTGAAAGGAAGTAGATCTAGTAAAAGTTAGACCTGAAGAAAATAGAGACTCTTCTGTTGGAAATTTCCATTGTGGGTAGTTGAGGTAATGTGAAGTATAGGGTCATGAAAGATTTCTGTAGGGCACAGTAGATTATCATAAGACAATGGACATAAGATCTCCACCTTGAGAAGAGCTCTTTTCTCCAGGGTGTTGTCTCCTTTACTTCTTTTGAAAAGTCAACTAGAATCTAGGACCTTAACCTTCTGGAAGAGCACACACATTATCTCTCAGAGAAATTAATTATTTCTAAATGTCAATTCATATGAGCTGAAGCAAAAAGAAGCTATTATAAAGAATTCCCAATTCAAAATCTAGAACTATGTGTTAAGGAAGGCAAAAGTGACTGTTCCCATCCACTTTGCTACAGAGAGAAAATATATACATGCGCATCCTGCAGAATCCTTTGATGAGCATCTGTTATGAGTAACTCCTGAGTCTGTATTCAAGATCCTCAGATTTTAGCTGTCCGTCCTTAGTGAGCACAATATACAAAACATAAATATTTTCCAGATGAGCTTGCTGAATGTGTATCCAAAGCTATCTTTGCCTGGTTATTTCATTAAGTGTTTAAAACAGCTAGCTAACTCAGAGAAAGGCTGGGAAACAGGGTGTCAATGTCTGTACCAGACATCAGTCCCAGCACACCAGAATGCTTGATTTTGCTCTGTAATTCTCATATAAGAAATGTTAATGTATTTTCTATTTTATCTTTTGAAATGTCAGCATAAGTAAAGGGATGATAACTTTATACATTTTGTTCAGTTTCTGCACAGAAAAAAGAAAGAGGGAAAAAGAAGTATGGGAGATTGTGTTTTCAATCAGGTTGCCACTCAGGGATTTGTGGTAGGTCCTGAAGATGAAAGATTATGTTCTCAATCAGGTTGTCACTAAAGAATTTGTGGTGGGTCCTGGAGATGAAAGATTATGTTCTCAATCAGGTTGTTGCTAAGAGATTTGTGGTGGGTCGTGGACATGGCTCAGCAGGCAAAGGTGCAGGTCCCCACGTCTGGCAACTTGAGTTGCCACACATGCTCCATGGTGAATATGCCCACATACATACACACTACACATAGAATAAACATAAATGGAACAAAAATATTGCATTTTAAGTATAAATATCCTAAAAACTTGAGTCTCACTCATATAATCTCAGATGGATTGGAGAGCTGGCTATGTAATGCCCTTCTTGGCTAATTGGTTGGGGAGACAGAACACTCTCCTTCTCATGCCTCATATTCTAACAGGTTGGTAGGGAAGAGTTCTGTGGAGAACTCAACTGTTCAATGGTTCTTGACGTCCAGTCTTTGTACCAATCACTCTTGCTATACTATATTAGTAAAAGAAAATACAAGACTCTAGCAATCAGGGCCTTAGTTTACTGGAGATCCCTGAGTGAACCATATGGAAATAAGAATAATGCAAAACACAAGAGGAGGCCGGGCGGGCGGTGGTGGCGCATGCCTTTAACCCCAGCACTTGGGAGGCAGAGGCAGGTGGATTTCTGAGTTCGAGGCCAGCCTGGTCTACAGAGTGAGTTCCAGGACAGCCAGGGCTATACAGAGAAACCCTGTCTCAAAACACCAAACCAAACCAAACCAAACCAAACCAAACCAAACCAAAACCAAACCAAAAAAACCAAAAAACAAAACAAAACAAAAAAAGAAACTCAAGAAGAATTTTTAATGTCGAGCATTCTGGGGCCATTCTGCATCCCAAAAAAAGAGGCGACCCAGCGCCACTCATTCAGTGAGCTTTTATATAGTACTTAGGGCAGCAGCCATTAGTCACAATGTGATTGGCAGAACAGTAGGACTTTTTAAAACTGATTGGTCTTTAGGAAATGAGATGGCAAGAACCTCCCTTGTCTGTTCGTGGCCAACAGTCTGTCCATGTGCTCTGGCCCCCTCGCCCCCTTCCCAACCTGCAGGTCAGTCTCCAACCCCTGTGGTCTGAGGAATGTTAATTAGCCTCTGCCTTCTGGAGTGGAGGGGTGCCTAAGCATTCTATGACCTTTCTCTTCCAGGAGGGGAGGGGTCTGGTGGAATTTTCCTCTTCACAAATCCCAAAGCTACACTGAGTCAAGAGGGGAGAAATAGATCATATCTCTATGGAAACTATTTAAGGGCCAGACTCAGCTTGGAGAGGAGTTCTGAGGAAGGGGTGTTTGAAAGCAAAAGAATGACTTAAAGTCAAATCATGGGTTACAAACTGATGACCTGTGTTCTGCTAGACACAGTTTTTTCTTGCAATTCCTTTTTTTTTTTTTTTTTTTAGATTTATTTATCTTTTGTTTATATGAGTACACTGCAGCTATCTTCAGACACATCAGAAGAGGGCATCAGATCCCATTACAGATGGCTGTGAGCCACCATGTGGTTGCTGGGAATTGAACTCAGGACCTCTGGAAGAGCAGTCAGTGCTCTTAACCACTGAGCCATCTCTCCAGCCCTTTTCTTGCAGTTCTAAAGAACTCTCTGGATAGTTCATCTCTTGCAGATCCAAAGCTCAGTCTTGTATTCACATATCAATTTAGCCATTACTCCAGTTTCTCCTTTGATAATCCCATGAATCAGCATCCCATGACCCCAGCCCATTGATTTTTAGAAAGGGACAGAAAGCATATATATTTTTTTAACATTGTAAATGAATTCAGAGTTCTGCTTTCCTTTGTAAGCATAGGCAATGAGTTAGCTCAATGGGATCCCACCTAGAGATTACCATTTCCATCATGCCTGGATCCAACCTAGCTTTGTCCCAGGTTGACCTTGAGCTCAGGAATCTGCCTGTTTTTGTATCTGCCTGCTTTTGTATTTTTCTGACAATCTGGCTCACAGTATAGCTGCCTCTGTTCTTTTAGGTCTGTGAAGCTCTTTACACAATTCACATTGCATCATTATATTTTGTATAGTTGAGAAATTATATATTCTTGAACTCATGTTTTCAGAGTTCTTTCCCACAGTCTTAAGGGCTGTCCTGAAGGTCTCAGCATTTATCATTTTGCTGAGACATTAGCTACACTTTTACCTCCTGAACTCATGCTGTCTTATCATGGAGTCATTAACCTTGGCAGAGAGGACATTCCTCAAAGGGGGAGTATGAAATATGTACATTATTATGCAAACAAACCTTATGCCCACAGCAACCATCAACACTTGTGGAGGCCCACAACCTGCTGGCTCTGTTTCAGGGGCAGGAAACCATGTTGTCAAGGGATCCACATGGCTAAGCCAAACCTGGCAGGAAAATTCAACTGTTCAGTGGCCCTCAATGCCCAGTCTTTGTACCATACAATCACTCTCGCTACACTGTATTAGTAAAAGCAAATTCCAAAGGTACACTGAGTCAAGAGGTAAAGAAATAGATCACATCTCTATAGAAACTGCAAAGATTAATTGCAGAATTCAAGTAGTCTATCATTAATTAAATTTATTATTTTAATCGCACAATGACGGGGTTCATAGAAGTGAACATTGATAAGCAGATACGCTTTCCACATCTTTGTATCTGACTAGCAGACTTTGATATGATATGGCATAAAGATAGTCACAATAGAGCAGATAGCTGGGTCCCTTCAGAGATCTGCTGCTTTCCATCCGTGGAGGCAGAAAGGCAATGAATCAGCATTAGAAGAGTATGATATTTGTTCTCCATGCAATAAGTAGTTTTGAAACCCATCACAAATTTTTATTTTCATGTGTTGCATTCCAGCTAGTGATTCCAATATTTCTGAGGAACAAATATATTTAACTATGCTCTGCTGTTCCTTTTTGAATGAGAACATATACTCTATGACATTGGATGTTAGATTAATGTGATTTTACAACAAATAATGGGGTTCATACTCATGATTTTCCAGGGTTCTCAGAAGATACTTTAGATTTTGAACAATGTTGATATTGTAAAGACTATGGATATTTTAAAGACTAGATTGGATATATTTTACATTAAGGGATAATGACACACCTATGAGAGCCAGTAGTAGATGATGTTTGAATAGGATATCTTCCATATAGGCCTCATGTTTGATCCTCATCTGGTCTCCAGCTGGTAGCACTGTTTCTGAAGACTGTAAAACCTTTCAGAGGTGAAACATGAATGCAAAAGTGGGTAAAATAAAACACTGAGGTGTCAAATATGCAGCCTCTGTATATGTGTAGGTCAATGGTTTGGTCTGATCATTTTTGTTTGTTTGTTTTGGTTTTTGTCTTTATCGATCAAGTTGTTAATATCATATATAAGTTGTATTAAAAGTAATGTGAAAGTGGGGCATGGTAGTGTATTTCTGTTATCACAGCATTCATGAGATGAGCACAGGAGGATCAAAAGTTCAAGATCATGCTTGGCTACATAGTAGTTTATGATTTGAAAGCTATTATGGTATACGTAATGCTCCACCTCAAAAAACAAACCAGTACAAAAGTAATTTCAGGCAGGAATCTAAATCTTAGGCTAGAACAAGGAAGTAGGCTTCAGACATGAAAATGACTTTGGGCTAGGACAGGGAAGTTGGCTCAGATATTTTGATCATCCTGATAAGCCCTTAGAAACATTGTTCATGGAATTTTGTTTATTGCCTTGCTTGTTGTTTGACTATTTGTGTTTATTGTCTTTCTTGTTCCTTGACATCTATTGCATCTATTGTATTGCTAGTTCCTCAACCTAGAACTGACCTTAATTCATGCATGTAATTAAAATGGTATTGTTGGATTCTAAGATCCAAAACCAGGGGACACGCTCCTACAGAAACTCACGGACGGGACTCGCTGCAATTAACATGAGGTTTAATGATTCCAGTATACTGGGGTTCTCTCGAATGCAAGCAAGAAGAGAACCCTGAGTTGGAGCTAAGAATAGTTTTTATACAGTTTAAGAGGTAGAATAGAGAAACAGTGACTAGACACAATATGATTGGCAGAACAATGTGACTTTTAAACTGATTGGTCTTTAGGGAATGAGGTGGCAAGGACCTCCCTTGTCTGTCTATGTGCTCTGGGCCTTCCTCACCCGCAGGTGGGTTCTCTACCCTGTGGTCTGAGGAATGTTAATCAGCCTCTCCCTTCCTACTCTGAATGTTAATCCAGCAAGTGTCCTCTGACTAAGGAATGTGCCTCTCCCAGGTGATGTGTCCTGGGACAGTGGGATTCTTTCAATTTTATGTTCAAACTGAGACCGGAAAGTCCTACATTTAGACCTGAAAGTCCTACAGTATAAAAGCAAAAAGGAGGAGGGGGGATGGGATAGGTAGTTTCTAGGGAGGTGAAATTGAGAAAGGGGATGATATCTGAAATGTAAATAAATACAGTATCTAAGAAAAAAAGAAAAAAAAAAACAATAGCAATGGGATGAGAGCAGATGAGGCAACTTTAGCAAACATGCAGATAAGTGAAAGTAAAGTGTAAGAAGCAATCCTGGAGAACTCCACTGCTGACAGGCTTGGGCAATATGTTTTCAGCATAGAAGACAGAAAGAAAACATTCTTATGTGTGAAAAGAATCACCTTAGAGTAGAGAAGAGTACCTCAGTGAAGATGGAGTGATTGACAGATATGTTAAAAACAGATAGCAATCAGGTAGAATGCAGTGAACAGGAAGGACAGAATAAGAGATAATGCTTTGGAAACAGTGAACTCATTTGGGTTCTTGACAGAGAACCCAGATTAGAAGAGTCTAAGGAAGAAATGGTGTTACAAGAGGTAAGTTAAAAAAATACAAGATACATCTTATAAACCTTTCCAAGTGTGTGTGTGTGTGTTTTTTCCCCAGTTTAAATAAATCACTGGAAATTACCTGGAAGCATATCCCTAAATATCCATGTGCCTTTCATTTATTTTTGTTTATATGTATTGGCATGCCCATTCATATACATTCATGCATAGCCCCACATATTTATACATGTTCAAGTATACATGCAGAAAATAGGAACATTTTTTTCTTAAGAAAAAAACTTTTGATAACAAATGGTTGGTTATCAAATATAAATGCTATAAATCACTTAATACATATTTAGTGAAGCTTAGTTAAATTGGTAGTGTATCCTGCAAGTAGTTTTTTTTTTTTTTTTTTTATTGATTGTTGGGATTAATTGTTTGTAAGCTGTAAAGGCATTTCCATAGCTCTAAAGTCAATCTAAAGTCAATGACAATTCTACCCATCTGTGCTTCTTGCTAAGGACTCCAAGATGTGCAAGGATGAAGAGTTGCTGCCAAAGAGGTGTGGAGAAATGTGGTTATGCCACAATTTCCTCCTGCATAAAATGTTTCCTCTTGGAGGGAACCTTCTCAGGGCACAGATCCTTAAAGATTCATGGTGTTCTAAAGAGAGGTGATATTCCTTCCTTTGGGGGAGCTCTGGTGGTAAACAACTCAAAGGCATCAAAAAGTCCTGGATGTGACAAAATAAACTAGGCATCTCAGTCTTCAAGCTTATGCAAACAATAAAGACTATTGAGAAATACTGTCATACAAAATTCTCAGTCTAGAAGACTCTTGGACAAGACAAGCTGCCTGGAAGAAGCAGATCATTTTAGCTGTCTAGAAACAGCTGGAGTCACCCGAGTTGCCTGGAAGGGGGTCAAACCAACAGATGAGTCTGGAGAAAGCCCCCTCCAACCTGTTGACATGCCTATAAGCTGTGCAGTGTATTCTGTTTTCAGCTCTTGTGAGCTGTCACTTATATTGGCTTGGGCTTTTCATGGTAGTTGGTTTTCATTATTTCTGCTACTGTAAGTAAGTCTTTATACGCATTCCTGCAATAAACCCCAATAAAACTAGTAGGTTCATCTATTTGGACTTGGGTGTGATTCATACTTTGTCCTCAGTTTCTTGTCTGAGGTGAGGAGACATTTGTTTGTGTCTGCCTAGGAAGAGTACCACATGCAGAATGTCCTGTTGGGAGTTAGTTCATGACCTGGGTCCATGTAGCATGTGCTATGTCCTAATTCTATGAAGTAGGTATCATCATTTCCATTTTAGAATAAAGAACACAGTTGACAAAACTGCTCAGTCAGTAAAGTGCCCATCACACAAGCCTAAGGACATCTATGTACATAAAAAGATAAGCATTGCAATATGTACCTTTAATCCCACTACTAGGAAGGCAGAGACAGGTTGGGCCAGCCAATCTATTTGAATAGGTAAGGTCCAGGCTCACTGGGAGAATCTCAAAACATGATGTGGAGAGTGATACAGAAGGATTGCATGTCTACTTATGGCCTCTGCACACACTCTCACACACACATGTAAATGTAAATCATGCACACACATGAATACATCCTATTAGATCAGGAATGATGGAGGTGTATGGAAATATAAGATGGCAGATTAAGATGGCAGATAGTGATCTCCAGAAGCAGAATTGTTCTTCTAATTCTAACAACTGAAGAAATGGAGGCTTTCCTTGGAAGCAGAGAGGGAATGGTGTGTGTGTGTGTGTGTGTGTGTGTGTGTGTGAATCATCTGGTGTCGGGAGTCGTGGAGCTTTATAGGATGAAATGAGGAGGAAGTTGGAGATGGCAGAATACATATGCAGGTGAGTTCTCCGGCAGTCTGAGTGGTGAGTGCTAGCAGGTTTTGTGTGTGTGGATCTCCTTACCTGAAGCTTCTGTAGGTGGTATCGGCCAAATGAGCTTTCTTGTCTGGAGTTTCTCAGTTCACAAGAGGCTTTTAGGTAATTTACTCATCACACGCCAACAACAATAAAACTAAATAAAGAAACAAACTAAAAGTTTAAGCAACTTTTCTAAGTGGAAGAAAATAGCCTTCTTTCTGCAGTGAGTCAGCAGTCAGTCAGAATCGCTTAAGAGAAAACATAAAATAAAGTGGTATGGGGTGGGGTCTCATGGATGTTAAAACATAAAATAAAGTGGTATGGGGTGGGGTCTCATGGATGTTAAAACATAAAATAAAGTGGTATGGGGTGGGGTCTCATGGATGTTGCTCTTAGGTTAGTTAGTTTTCTTCTGGTCTCTCACTGCTGCTTCTCATTTGCTCCAGTAACCCACAAACACCATCAAGCAAATCAGACTGAGTTTTATACTCAGTCAATGTGAGGTGTTTGCCTTTGTCTGAAACACAAGCACAAGCACACAGGAAGCCCCTGAGCCTTGCCTGGTGATGGTTCAACAAAGAATATCTGAGCTGATTCAAGGCAGACTCCCCTGACCAGGTGCTACACAGAAAAGGAGCAAAGGCTGTATTCCTCAGCACCACTTTGTTAGAAAGCCCTCAGAACATGTCAAAATAATTGTTTCGTTTCAGACATACTTGCCTATAGGTACTTTTTAGTTGTATTTGATACAATAAAAACAAACAGACTAGAATTCAACTGAAGGCATTGAAACTTTAAATTGAACACTCCCTAAATTTCATATATCGAGGACTGACTGGGCCAGCTGAAGACTCTGGTCACTGCCACCTCTTCAGTTTGCTGTGCTGTCTTACCGTCTGTATTTTATTTATACATTCTGTATAAGAACATTTAGAAAATTAAAGTAACTTTTAAGAATAAAAGTGATTTAAATGATTTTTTGGACAAATCTTATCCAACAGAAAACTTACTTAAAATAGTTTTTCAACCCACCTCAGCCTATCTGTCCCTGTTTATTTATACTTCACTTATACACATTTGTGGCATCAGGTGATGCACTGCATTTGCTTTTCATCATCAGCTTTGTCCCACAATGCTTTGCATAGGTTCATGAGGTGAAATGTGCTACAGATTTGTTTCTTCAAAAAAAAAGACATCAAGCTATCATAATCGGTTAGTCTGACAGTTCAAATTAATCAACCCTTTCTTTTTTCTTGGTAGCAGGAGAGAGGGAGGAGGGGAGGATTGAGAAGGAGGCTCTGTATTAGCATGAATCTGTGCTCTACAAAGGGAAATCTGTCCCTGTGGTTGGATAATGAAGTGCATATGTTTTCAATTAGCGACATCCCTGTGCTTCACTTAAAGGCTTTTATTTGCTATGCTAATTTCCTGTATGATTCATGTTTCTACATGTACAAAGAAAATAATTCAAACGATTACTTGAATCAATTGGAACAAGCATGCAAAACAGCAAAGAAAACCCATTTATTTGCAGTGGTTGGCCAAAACAGACAAACACAGCCTTTAAACAAGCAATTTTCATCCTCTGACAAAAAATAGGGCACCTTCTGAAACTTATTTGGATAAATAAATATTTGTTTGCGTGGGTACCAGAAATACGTGTTTGCATTGGTAGAACGAAAGGGGAAACACAATTTACCATAATCCTGGAGAAATTATTTTCCCAGGAACCGGAAAACAAAACAGCTCTTTTAAAATTAGCTCCTAGTCCCAAATTGCATCTCTATGTAGTGTTATCTCAGCGTGCTCAAGCACGTCACCAACCGAGCAACCTCCAGAGTTCAGACGTGGAGAAAGTGAGTGCAAGCCTGGTCCCTTGAGCTTTTCCTGCGAGGGGTAGCTCCACAAAGCACCCCAAAACGAGGGCGACGCTTGCAGGGGGCCTCTTCTAGCGCGAGCCAGGGGGTGCAGCTGCTTCAAGGAATGGCCTCAGAACAGGGAAAGGAGGATCTGTGCAGAAGGAAGGTTGCTCCGTGCACTTCTCCAGAACTCCCTAGTTTCCCTTCAGGTAGTTACCTGGCCCTTGGCGGTGCTGTCGCTTCCCGCGCCTACCCTGCAGCCAGCCCCGTGAACGGCGCAGAATGCCACTTGGCGACACGGGACACGCAGGCGCAGCGGCTCCGGGGAGCGGAATCCCAGCGGAGACCCGCGAGCAATCAATCACTCCAAGACATCCCCAGTGCAGCCGGAGGCGGAGAGGAACGAGCATCCAGCAGCACTGCGTGCCCACGCGCTGTCCCTGCGCTAAGCCCGCGCGCCCCCTTGGTTGGAACAAACTCCGGGTGCACAAGTCTGGGTGCACAAGTTCTTCGGCTAGAGCTGGGTGCTGCCCAGGTTCGCGTTTGTGGGCGCTCTTCAGCTTCCCCGCGGCCACCCGGAGCGCCGCAGGGGCGCAGTGTTAAGCAGCTTGTCCCATTCTCCACTCTGTGTATCTTAATTCCCCCAGTTTGCTCCATTCGTGTCTGCACCAGTTGCCTAGCGTGGGCGGCGAAGCCTCGGCGGCCTCCTATAGGGCCACCGACTGGAACCCGCTTCTAGTTCCACAGCAAGCTTCTCTGCTGGAGTGGGGTCAGCATGGTGCCACCAGGAGCCAGACCGCGGAGCTCAGAAGCCCGGGGACGTCTCGTCCTGTGCCTAGGCCTTGCGGGAGCCTTTTAGGGGTGGCTTAGCTGCCCTGCTTACCTGATCCACTACATCCAGTCTTTTGTGCGGCGACACGCCCCCGCCCCTGCGGGAACGCGGGCGGGGGGCGGGTGGCGGGGGGTGGTGGGAGGGCGGTCTCTGGAACGCAAGCTCCCTGGCCCTGCCGCCCGCGCCGAGTCCCACAGCCCCGGCAAAGCTCTCCGCGGCGCTACAGCCTCTCGGAAACAAAGGTATCCCTAGCCTTTTCCTGGCCCTTCCACAGTTTCTGCATTCTCTGGCAAGAGTCTGTCTGTGTATCTGGGAACTGAGCATCCTTACTTTGTCATCTCGGAATTCCACCTAGAGCTTCGAAAATGTGAACGTGTCGCCGCCCTGGCTGGGAAGCAAGATCGCGGGGGGAGCGGGGGGAGGACCTCCAAAATAGCCCGTCTCTTCTTATGTAATTAAGGACCCACGAGCTTCCCAAAGCACCTCTACAGTCTCCACAGTGCTCAGCTTCTCTCCTCCTCCCCCTTTTCTCCCCCGTCTCTTTCTCTCTGACCCCCACCAACCCTGTGCGCGCCTGTGCGCGCGCCCGTGTTCGTGCGTTCTTTTTCATTTCTACCATTAGGAAACCTACTCAGAGCCGCTGTGAACTAAGAAGAGGCTCAGCTCTTGTTTCCCACGGATTCCTGCCTCTCCGGAAACGTTGCCAGCGTATACACACGAGGGTTCAAGCTGGAGAGATCTTTAATCCCCGAGAAATGAAACACGGCGGAGAAACGGTAAAGCTCGAAGTCTGGAAGCGGCCTTAGCAGGAGTGGAGGGTCTGAAGTAGGCTAAGGGGTCCATGTCCCCTCGCTTCAGCACCGGAAGGGATGGACAGCGTCTCCCAGCTGCGCTGCTGCCTGGGGACCCAAGTGTGTTGCTGCTGCTGCCTCTGCTGCTGTCCGCCTGGCCAGAGTCATCGACAATAGCTCTTAGCAGCTAAAAGGCGGTGCCTCTGGTCCCCTTACTTGATGGACGAAAACCAGCCCTCCTCATCCTCTGGCACTCATATCCACTCGGTTCCACTGAGTTAAACTCTAGGCAGCAACTTCAAGAATAATTTTCTATACGGGACTGGGGGGAATGCAGGCAGAATAGTGGAGTTGAAGTTCTTAGAAGCAAGAAGGAACCATGGGCGCTGCAGTAGGAATTGAAATACTCAAAGGCCCACAGTTTTTAAAATAAGAACGTCCCCGAGTGGATTGCAGCTGTTGTGGAGATAGCTTTGTGAGAGATCAGAGATACTAAGCCCCAACATTAGAGAAGCTGAAAAGACGTCAATATCTCTGCTCAGCAGGTATGTGATAATACTATTATGTCTGTGTTTCAACACATACTAATGACTTTGCAAGCTTTAACAGAAAAGATACAAACATTATATGTTGAGGATTAAGGAAAATGAGTACTTCTGGTTGTCTAAAAGCAATGATTCCTAGATTAGTATCTTAGAAAATCTCTTCCTTGATAAATTTGTCTGGAATCTTACTTTTCTGGAATCTCTTGACAGAGGTGACAACAATATGTAGTTGACTTACATTAGTATAGCGAACTTTTACTTAGACATTTTCTTCTTGCTTAACTAATAGCTTTGGGGATCCCTGTTTGTCTTATTGTTTTCTTTAAAACTAATGTGCACTGGTGTTTGGTGATCATGTGTATTCAAGCTAAAAGCGATTCTGGTTGTGTTATATTGCATTGAAATATATATTTGAAATTGAAATATATACAAAAGTTGGAAATGGCTCAATCACCTCTTCTAATATTTTAGATGGTTATAATTTGCTGAAATGTTTACAGGCGCAAAATATGTATACATCAATATCTGATTCCTTTTGTAATCAGAGCCCCAAGTGTAGCTAGACCTTAGACTTATCAACAGATATCTCAAGGCAGGAAGTGAGCAGCTTTCTTGTGCATCTGTAAAAGAGAAGGGGGTTCCCTCAACATTCTGGCTGATTAGTTCTACAAAACATAGTTGTTTCGGAAATCAAGTGATAGAGACTAATCGGTTATTAACAGACCATAAATATTAATATGATAATGTTTTCTTGATACTTTTTTCAAGACTCTTCCTCTAGAGCTTTATATTACAGCTTCCACAATGACCTTGATAAGCATAGGGCTTTAATGAAAAGGGTTTCTGTGTAAAAAGCAGTATAGTCATGGCGTTATAGTAAAAGCATGTATAGTCCATGGCTGGCATTTCAGAAAGAACTCATTCAATTCCAGTGAGCGCATTCTGCTCAACAGAGAGCTTTGACTCACAGGAATGATTCTCATAGTCGTGATAGCATATGCTTAACCATGTCTGTGGAAAGAGTTTCTCTCTTGAAAAGCTGCAGGAGTTTGGAAGAATTTTTTTTTTTTTTAATTTATAAACCGTGTATAGCTGAAAATAAAATACCTACAGTAAAGCTCACTTTCTTGATTTGAACACCTGATCTCCTGAGCTAGGGTGGCACTTCTGGAGGACTCATGGCTGCCGGTTATATAGTGACCGAAAGTAACAATTCTACTCTGAGGAACTGTCATTTTTAACTGTCACTCACCACAAGTGCCTGCATCACAGATAGCGATCCATAGCTCCTTGGAGGCATGCTTGCCCTAGATAGGTCAGAAATGATCTTCTGAGGACTAGAAGGCTGTGCTAACTGCTGCGGATTCTTCCAATGGACCCTTATAGAATCCTTTTCCCTTTCTAGTTTAAGAAACGTGGAAGCAGATTCGACACATGGAAGATGGAATCACATTTTAGCAGAGTTACAGCACGTGACTAGACTATTATTTTGGTTCTTAATTAATTAATGACTCTAGTCAGTGGAGCATAAAATGAAATGTGGGACGGTGTTCTGGAATGAAGCCTGGCTGTCTTAGACCGCAGTTCCCTTCTCGGTGGTGGAGGGGGCAGGCTTTCTCTATGTGAACGGAAACTGAATAACGTAAAAGTTACCTTTGTCTAATCCCTTTGCAATTTAGAAGTAAATAAATCGAATTACCACTCCAACTCAACAAAGTGTATTGAAGTTCTTGCCAGCAGCTGTCTCTGGAGAAATGTTATAACAACTGAGATAGAATTTTTGTAAGCCTATTTAGTAGCTGACTAAAGGCTAATCTCTAATCACAGTTAAGTGAGTAAATAAGTGGATAAATCAGTGAACTAGTAAAGAAGGTACAGGGTTATTGGGAGTCGGTCTTTATTTTGATTCCACTCATCTCTGAATGAAAAGAAAGCAACACTGTATTTGAAAAAATGCCTCCCATGCATGTAAGCAGTCCCTGCCTAGTGGATATGTGTGTGTGTATACATTAAATAATATTAATAATATTAATTTAATATATTATATATTTATATATAATATATTATAATATAATATAAAATATTATATATCATGAATATAATATAATATAAACTATTATATATTATATATTTAATATAAAATGTTATATATAAAATTATTATATAATATAATAATTATAATATATATAATATAAATATAATATATATATTAAAAAGGATATTCAGGTTTTATGAGTGTCAACTTAATGAGTATCTCAATATAGAAGTGATTTGAGTCCTGGAATCTGTTCTAGTGATTTCCTCTGTTTGCCTGAAGATAGAGGGATAGCAATTTGGAAAGAAATTCTTATTCAATTTTTAAAATTATAAATTATTATAAAAACAGGACATAGATGCAGAAATGGTAAATCATACCTCTAATTTAAGCATTGAGGAGACTGAAACAGGACAACAGTGGGAAGTCTGAGGCCCATATGGGGTACACAGTGAGCTGCAGGATACACAGTGAGTGAGCATTTAAATGGGATAATGATGCTAAACATCAAAGGGTCTTCTTAAATCTGAAAATAATACTCTCATGCTTTGAAAATTTTTTGAACTTATTAAAACTCAAGTAAAGTGAACAACATTAGCACCAAATCATGGCAACTCAAATTGAAAATGATCTAGAATTAATGATAGTTACATTGGGACAATCAGTTAACATTTAGGTAGTCTACAGAAAAGTTTAGCTGAATGGTTTTTAGTTTTATGGCTTAGTTTGTATTTTGGTTTGGGTTTCAGATTTGGGGGACAGATTCTCAATATTCTGCCCAATATTCTGTAAAAGCTAGGAATTACAGACAATGAATCTGTTCATTGCACTCTGACCTGTGAAGAAAAAGCTACTATTGAAGAAAAGAATATTGTTAGCCAGAAACTGGTTGTCATCCCTCTCCCAAAACCTGTACAGTGAGCTATTGATATAGAGTTTTAAGTTGTGAGAATCTACTTGTTTCTTATATTAAAGAGAAGGAATAGAGGATAAAGATTTAAGAAACAGAATAGAAAGTGAAAGAAAATAAGTTTCTTGTGTTTTGGAATTTTATCTTTTATCATTGTGAAACTTGCTCAAAATTGTAAATACTCAAAGAGTACTGAAGTTTATTAAGAGATTCATTAAATGATTGATAATTATTTATCAACTTTAATTTATATATGCATATATATTTAAAAATAAAACATTTTAATAGGTTTATTATTATATAATTATTATACTTAGCAAATATATTACCACTCATTCAGAATTTTAGCTAAGGATTTTTCTTTTTTTTTTTTAAAGGAATGAATACTTGATAATTATTCATAATAAATGGATAAAAGAGCAGCCTATTAGAAATTGCACCTGAATTTAAGTCATGTGTTAAAAACCTATAAAACAAGTTGTAATATGCTTAAGTAAAAGAGGAAAATGCACTTCATCGTCAAATCTCTGGTAAGGACTAAGTATTTCATAGGAAGGAAACATAATGATATGGGTGAGTGAAGAGTGTTGCATTGAGTACATATAACATGCTTTTATTACATTCATGGTTACGAAGTATCAGGTATATCAACTTATTACTAGCTTATATGAATTCTTGATCCTTTGGTAAAATCACTACTGTGTCCATAAGGAAAGTATATGAAAACCAAAGATTTATGTGAACTCAGAATTCTTCCTCATGCTCCAGTTCCCTCGTGTTGGCAGAACACAAGCTCAGGACCCAATGGGCCCATTCTTCTGTACCTAGAGTACATTGTAGACAAGTGGATTCAGGTATAAAGATAGCACCTCCATTGTTCTGTCTTCATTTTAAAGCAGAGCTTACCTACATGGCAAATTCCCCCCACCTCCCAACACACATCTCTCCCAGTTTTGTTGTCTTTTACATCTCCTTGGCTGATTTTAGTTCAACATAATTTCTGTTTCAAATCCATTTTTCCTTCCTTCCTTCCTTCCTTCCTTCCTTCCTTCCTTCCTTCCTTCCTTCCTTCCTCATTTCCCTTTTTCTTTTTATTCGTGGAATTTGCCTACCAAGACTTGAGTGGGGAAGGCTCTTCCAAAACCACGCAGACTGAGGGCACTAGGTGATCCTCAACTTATTACCATTGTGCATTTGTCAGGGGAAAGTAGAACACAGAATGAGATAGAAAAGAATCATGCCTGAAATCCTATTGACTACTTTAACAAAGATTTCCAAGTTACTCATCTTAACTTGTGATAATAAGCAAAAACAGCTTCATTTTTTTCATGTCTCATGAAAGTTCATAGATTTGTAGTGAAAAGTTAAGATGAAATTCTCAGTGTGGCCTTTATGACAGGAACCCACTCTTTGTGGATATCTTTCTGCTTTGTTATTCAGAAACAATAATCAGAGGCACAAAAATGGAAAATAAACAGTGAGCACAAAAGTAATTTATCTTGAATAGATTTTTTGTCATATATTAGTTTTGTTAACCATCAATTTCAAATAATATTAGTGAATTTGTTATATGTGAGGCCTGCTGCAGATTAGCTAGACTACTCACTCTTTGACTTCCTGGTGTCTTTTTAATTTTGAAGTTAAGCCTTAAAAACAGATCAATCTCATTGTCTACACTTAACACCAAGGTATAAAACATAGGTTGAATTTACAATCAATTTAAGTCAGTTCATGGTAGTCTAATTAAGTAACTGTACAATGTAGGGGCTGTTCTTTTTCTCTCTGAGCACATAATTTTCACCAACTAAGGATCATTCTCATTAATTATAAAATGGAATTCTCCTGTCCACCTAATCAGCTTAGTTTTAATTTCTATATTATACTAGTATTCTATCATAGTAAATTTCTGGTCAGTTTCTTAGAGTGAGTGCATTTCATTGCTGTGTGAAAACTTCATTGAACATAATAAATATACTCCAGGAAACTGAACACTGTCTTTTGTTTCTGTCCATAAAATTATTCCATGGTATTTGGCACAATGTTAATCACTTCTAGAGTCCAACTTTAGGAGATCTTATGTAGTTCTGACAGCAGAACTATGAAGCTGACTTTCATTACTAATTTTAAATGTTATGATTGAAATCGAGTACAGATAAATTGTTCTAACATCCAAGTCAACATTATAATTTAAGGGTGAGCTTTCTTTCATGCTTTTCTACATTTTACTTGTGGTTTAGGAAGAGCTCGCTCTTTTCATCTTGCTTATTACATTATTCCATTGCAAATACATTATTTATATTACTTTTAATTGTGTATAAATGTTTGTGGGGTGCTGTATGTACACAGGGATGCAAGTGCTTATGAAGGTCAGAGGAATTAAATTCTTTTGGAACTGTGGATACAGGTGATTATGAGCTATACTTTGTGATTGATGTGAACCAAATTTAAGATCCTTTGTAAAAGTATGCTCTTGACTGCTGAGCCATCTTTACATCTCACATGGTTCCCCCTTTCAGAGTGTGATAATATTTTTTTAATAACAAAGGAATGAACACATAAACAAATACTATTATAACCATATTTTATTGAGTTTATGTTTGAATGGCTAAGTTTCAGGAGATTTGGAGATGTGCAAGGATCTTGAAAGGATCATGCAGTATTTTGACTTTAATAGCATGATCAAACGTTGAAAGTCACAATTTAGGAGCATCATTCAGTCATAGTGGGCCAGGCTGAGTTCTGTTACAGAGTCCAGATCTGGGATGAGGACAAATGCACTTCATGGGGTGAAGTTCGGAAAACTGTCAGTCAAAACTGGATGACTAGATGCCATCAGGTTACAAAAGAGAATCAAAAGTCAGAGCCAACTGACACTGTATATGCTTTGTACCACCCGTTAGGTCAATACTAACATTCTCTACTTGTAAAGTACTCTTCAGAAGGGTTTAAAAAATTTCCAGAGATGGAAGGTTGCATTTCATCAGAAAGGGAAAACTGACACTTCCAATGCAGTTCTCTGAATGGAGGTACTGCTGAAACTGTGAAACTCTGTAAGCTACTGAGAAAATGAAAGAAAAAATATGGATGAGCAGAACAACACATATTTTAGAAGGGAGAACAGGTAGGAGGAAAGATTATGAGAAAAGGACACTTATGAAAGCATACAGAAGAAAGACCAGGAGCAGGAAACTTGCACAGTGCTGTGTCATATTCTCTGTACTGTCCTCTTGCTTCACCTTTTCATGGTGCCCTTGCATTCTAGGCAATATATGTTATATAATTATATATTAAAGAAATGTACATAAATATAAAATTATAATTTTATAATATATTGTATATTATACATATAATACTAAAGTATTATACACACACACACACACACACACACAAACACATATGAGGGAACTGAAATTATTTTGTTTTCTCTGAGTGGTTATATGCTTATTTTTAGGTAATCATGAAAAATACAAATGAAAGACAAAACACAATGCTTGTTGTAGTCACTAAAATACTGGCTTTACTAGTAACATGTAACATATTATTGGTTTGAGAGGTTAAAGTAATCTGGAAAAGTAATGTGTGTCTTTTTCTTATTATATATTCCCATTACAAATTCATATAAGCTATTATTTTTCTTTGTTTTTGCTGTGGAACACTGAAAAATTCTGAATATACAGAATGAGCTCAAAGAGAGCTACACATTAATCTCATTTTCTGTACTTTCTGTTTGCTTTAAACTTATCAATTTTATTTTACGTAATATTTGTGTGGGTGAGGGGACATGTGCAAGTCTGTGAATGTGTGTCCATGTATTAATGGAAACACGATGCATGCCTCATTGGAAGTTAGGGAACAATTTAGTGTGCAGCCATGGATTCTCTCCTTTGTCCTTTGGATCTCAGGGATTGAACTCTGATGACCAGGGATGGCAGACAGCCTATTTACACTGTGACTCCAAAGGCCTATAGATGGTAGTTTCATAGAAACAGGTAATAATCCCCAGGCGGTTCAGGCAAAATGCAAATTTCCATTTATCTAATGCTCAAGTTTTTTTCTTGAACCACTTAAATTCCCTGTGTAACAGTCTGGCTTTATCATGTATCCTGCAGGAGTAAATTATCTACTTTTCTGGAGGCCAATTAAGTTTTCTAAATCAACAATGTACCATTTAGCAAATTACCTTTCAGTACACTAAAAGACTCCCCAGTAACCCAAAGAAGTTAATGTACCACCAAACAGTGGGCAATTTATTCCATCCTTGCTGAGAGATCAGACAGCTGAAAGCATTAATGGGAGCTGTTGCAGAATATCACTGTGGAGCAGAGAGTCACTGCTAAGCCATGTAGGCCTGGGACGTCCTGATCAGTGTGGAGAGGGGGGAGGTGTGATGAGGTGCAGTTATCTGTATTCTTCAGATCAAAAGCCAGCTAGGTCTCAGTGGCATCCCTCCAGGTCATCTGTGTGCACCTATACATGTGGAAACATAGATAAGTCAGCAATCTGTGCTCTCAAAAAAATCTGGTTGTAGGTTTATATACAAGTGTTTCTTTTGAAATAATCAGCACACTCATTTCTCATGTAGTGACAATTGGCTATTTATGTCTTGACTATGTTATGAAATGGGATAATTTATTCCCTCTGAATCAAAAAATAGCTACATGTAGATGAATATACTAAATGTAATCTTTTTTGGGTATAACCTTTTTTTGTAAACTTATTGAAAAATGTAGTGACTTAGGCCTACCTGTTATTTACTTTTGTTTTCTGTTGCTATTGCTGTTTTATTAGAAAATGGTTTTCTGTTCTTTTGCCTTTTAACTATGGCTGTTATTTAAAAAAATATGAACATAAATAAATAGATATCAGATAGCTGACAAATTTAGAACATTGTGAAAATTATGGATGAATGTTGAAAAATGTAATTATACATAAAGGGGAGTAATTGTTTTGTGACCAGGAATTTCTATTATACTCAACTCAGGCCTTTTTCTCAACAATTAAATTTCTTTGGAGTCTTGTCCTACTTTCATTTTATTTGAAGCTCTTTTGGAGATGATATGGGTAAGTAAGGTATAATCACAGAATAATAAATTAAGTTCTAGAAACAACATACATTACTTTTATAATCATATAAAGCTTTGAAGAGGATTTTTTTTCTGTGCTACAAAATTAATGAGATTGCAAATTACATACTTTCCTCCTTTGGTATGCAGCCCTAGAGTATTTGCATAGGAGCCTCAATGTAGTATGCTCAGCTAAGCCAATTACTGTCCATTTACATATAGAGCATGGCTGCATTTTAAGAGGCTGAGCCTTAGGAGCAACATGGCACTCAATTAAAAAATATAAGTGTCAGTCTGAGACTATATCATAATTATTCCTGATAAATGTGGATTTTGAACATTTGGACTAAGGCCACTATGTGGAAATTAAAAGAAAAAAAATGGTTGGCAAGTGATGAATTACTTAGCGTTTCTTTTTGTAAAGAATAAAAGCTTCCTGGCTGGCAATGAAGGGTTTGTGATCTGTATGGCAGTATTTTGAACAAGGAGATCTTTTATAAATGCTGTCCTTGTATTTAGAAAATCATTATGGGATGCAGCTGCAGGTTTTAATGGCTTTTAATAAAATATGTTATAAAATGCATTAACAATAAATGTCTAACATGATAACCAAGACACTAAAAAGCATCATTAAATGTACATATTGATTGGTTAAAATAACATATGTGTTCCTGTAATACAAGTGAGTTTGTAATTTTCTAGGGTATTTTGAAGAAAATTCAAGACAAATAAAGATTATGATTAAGATTAGTATAGAGATGAAATCTGTTGAAAACAATAAAGTTTCAGATTTTATAACTGATAAAGGGTTGAAACACCTAAGTTTCAAAAATATTTACAATTGTAAAATAATTTTCATACATAGTGCACCAAAATATATTTCATCTATTTTTGATAATTAGTCTTTCATGAAGAAAAATGGATATACTCTATAGGAAAAAAAATTTACTAAAAAAAAAAATCTGCTTAACATTTGTCTTGCTTAGTTTACTACAACTCTTGTTTTCAACATCAAGTTGCCAGGATACTAATGAGAGGGCAAGTGCAGCTTGTCAGTCAGAGACTTCCTTTTGGTAGTTATTTGTTTATGCAGTAAAGATTCATTTTAAGAACTAAGGTGGATCACAGAGTTCAAGAAGATTGAAGTGGAATGAAGCAGAGCCAAGTCATTGTGCAGTCAAGATGTCATTGCTAGACAGAGCTGGAAATGCTCTGATTGATTGTTGTATCCAGTTGGCCCTCGGGAGATATGTGATATTAGTTATGATTTTAAAGTTCAGTTCATGCCTGAATTTAAGCAGAACCATTACGGTAATGATTATAATTGAAGAGTGGTGAAAGTTGAATGATTTTCAGTGGACATATACTTTGAAACTCTAGCATAGAAAAGGAGAACAAGTAAAGGAGCTGGAGAAGAAAGGGCAGGGTGCAAGGCTTCCTGAGCAAGGCATAGCAACGTTGGATTTAGATAACTGCTGCATTTCATATTTTTATTTTGAGATCATTATAAAGATTAAGGAAGTTAAAGAGACAGTTTCTGGTGGGACCTCATCCATCATACCTTGATGTAATATTTTACACAACTAGAGTTTGGAGTTAGACCCAGGAATTGATATTTGTGCAATACTACTGTGAAAATTAGAATATACCTCTTCTTTGGGTCTCACCAGTGTTCACCTGGACTCAACTGCACTGTGAATATGTATTTCTGTATAATTACTCCACATGGAATTCTTTAGAATCACGTTCATAATCAGGGTACAGTACTTTATCAACACAGAAATGTTCTCTTTATAGTGTGGCTCAGGCCACACTTCTCTGTTTTCTGTCTCTGTAATTTTGTTACTTGGCATGACTCTTCATGCCATCATTTAGTTTCTAACTTTCCGTATTTATTGAGGCACTGCCTTTGAGTCACAGGCTTTAGCACATGTAAGTAGTTTGTAATTTTGTAACTGAGAACTGTCCAACATATGGATTTGCTAGTTTGTTTAACTGTTTCCTAGTTGAAGAACATTTGCATTGCTTTTTGTTTGATGTTAACACCTGAAGAGGTGTTAAACACATACACACAGGATGGTTTGTTATACAGTAATATAAATAAGTCTTTCTCTGTGTCTAACTTCTGTCTATAGTTTCAAAGATGTTAGCATAGCAGCATATATTGAACTGGTTAGCAAAGTTCTAGAGAGAGCCTAGACATTGACCCAGTCACATTCTATAGCATTTCGAATGCTGACTTTCTACCACTGAACAATAATTTCATGCAATACTAGTTTCTTTTGGTCTATAAGCATTGATTTCTGATATGTAACAAGCATAAAACAATAATTTTTAAAGAAAAGTCTGACTGAAATATTGGTATATTGATATCTTGAGATTCTAAGTGTCATATTTTCTCAATTTTATAATCTCCTACATATATCACATCAACAAAAAGGATACGTTAGAGAAAATTCTAAAAATCTGTACATACTTTGCCCAAATGTTATTTACAATGTATATTCTTAGGAATCTCACAAATACATTTATAAAGTTGAAGTGTACATAGTGCTATAAAATAAACCATGCCAAACTTAAAATTACTGCAGCACCAAGGCGCAGATGTTCACCAAGCATGTGTCCTTCCTCCTCTGAGCATTGGCCCAGGGCTTCACACACACCAAGCAAGGGCTCCACCTTTGACCTCCAGTCTCCAGCTCTCACCAAGGGATTTGTTTGTTTAGAGATAGTGCAGGCCAGGATGGAATGAAACTCGTTCTTTCTACCTCAACGGGGATTATAGATTTATATCAAAGTAGGATTTAATTAAAAATAAAATAAAAACCACTAGTCTTTTTAATAAGTGGTATTGAAACACCTGAACATCCACATGCAATAAAAAATATTCTGAACTTTACTTTTTCTCTTAAATTAGCTTACAATTAATCATCTACTTAAATGTGAAATACAAAACTAACAAAGTCCTTAGATGTAATATAGGTGAAAATCTATATAGCCTTGAATATATAACTGACTTTTCTTGGTATAGCACTAAGGATACCAACTGAAAAAGAACTGCTAGATAATCTGGATTCATCAAAATTAAAAGCTTCTCTAAGAAACCAATATGCAAAGGACAGTAAGGCCAGGTACCATGCGGGAAAGAAAATTTTCAATACTGTACCTGATAAAGGAGTATTATCCAACACACATAAAGAATTCTTAAATACAGCAATTAAAAAAGTCAACCCCATTAAAATTATGTAAAAGATCTTTAAAGATAACTCAAAGGACATATCACAGCTGACAGACAAATACACAAACATGTTTTCCATGCCACATTTGATTAGAAAAACAACTAAAATTGAACACTAAAATAAATACTCGCACAACTATAATATTTACTGAAATAAATAAATAAAACTAGAAAATTAAAATGGCCAAATTCTAAAGCACTAACAATACTGGAGAGGTCATACGAAAATGGGAGCTCTTGTTGAGAGCTGGTAGTAATGCTCCGCAGTAGAGCCGATTTCCTCAGACAGTTTGGTAGTTTTTTCTAAGTCTACATCAGATTTGTTCATAAGTACTAAGCTCTGAGCAACCAGTATACTCCCAAGGAGGTGAATGGATCCATAAACTATAGCACAGACAGACAAAGTAAACCATGTGACACTAAGATATCCACAGATTATATCCACAGATTAGTGCAGCTCTTACCTTTGTCAGCAAAGCATCTTACTGTAGTGGGTAACAGTTCTTGTAGCAGAACATTCTGTTCATTGTGGAAAATAAGCAACCGTGAGTACCGAGCCTTAGAAGGGCTATCTCTATCAACTGCCCACCGTCACCACTTAGGCAACATTGAACAAAAGGTGCAGAAAGAATGCTAAGAGCTAGAGGAGTGCTGTGCAGTGCTGTCATCCTAACATCACATGTCTGCTTTACACACGAACCCATAGCAGCAGAGACTACCCACATAAGACTGCAGAAGATCCAGCCAGTAAAAAATTCCAAGCATGGAGGAGGGAGGGCCTCCCAAGGTCACATCCTTGGCTGAGGAGCGATTGGCAGTTGCTGCTTGCTACGTGCAGGACAGTCACTTCTATTCAGGAGTATAGTCACTGGAAGGCTGTCCATGCTCCAGCGATGGCCACATGCCATTGGTTTGGGAAGAGAGGGAATGATAAATACAGAGCACATGGACTTTTAAGGCTACTGACACTAATCTGTGGGACTCTGATTGTAGATACATGTTTTCATACATTGTCTAAGTCAATAAAATATGCAATACCAAGAACAAAGCCTATAAAGCTGCATCAACTGGAACAAACAAGTGTGCCTTTTGGTGGCAGACATCAATCACAGGAGGGTTGCAATGGGAGCAGAGCACTTAGTAGAATTTATATTTTCTGCTCAATTTTTCTGTGAATGAAAACGGCTGAGTTGGTAGAACACAGCAATAATTCTGCACATCTGTAATCCAATCACTTAGGAAGCAGAAGGAGGAGGATCAGGAGTTCAAAGGCATCCTGGGATACATGAGACCCTCTCTCAAAAAAGTCTTTAATTTTTTCAAAACTAGAAAATTTCCATACGGTTAAAAATAAACATTTTACCTGCAGTACAACAAAATTTTTTAAACAGAAAAATGATAAATACCACACATAAGAAATTGCAGAGCATAGGTAATTTAAAAAATATTTTTTAGGAAGTAAAAAAAAGGAGTAAAATGAGTAAGAACAATATAACTTCTAAAGACATAAAAAAACATAATGCAAAATTGAAGAAAGGTAACAATGAAAGAATGCAATTAATGTAAACAAAGAAAAACATAGCATAGAAAAGTCAATAGTGAAACGATTGGTTCTTTAAGACTTAAGGCCAATCTGTGATTTGCCATTAAGGAAAGTGTGTGTGTGCGTGTGTGTGTGTGTGTGTGTGTGAATGAATAGCAAGGGTAATGAGGAGAGGCACACAAAGACAAATTGCATTCAATAGATAGTAGTGGCATAAAAACCAGTTTACAACATAATAGATCTTTCATTTGTAACTTATGGATTGTAAGAAAACATAATTTATTAAGGAAGAACAGTGGACATGTGATTCACTCTGCTTTTGGCTGCACATTGACTCTTTCTGATCACCTCATGAATAGACAGGAGACTAGCCTCAGCTGTGCCATTTGTTGACAGAATGCTGGACTTGTGGAGCACTGCCCTGAGTTGGGACTGGCTGGAGCAAACAAGCATGGCGTTCATAGCTTTAGGATGAACCATTATCCAACTATCTGACTTTATGGCATTCACTCAAATTCACCTGTGCTTCAAGATCTCCCCTATAGTGGTCTAGCAAGTGGCTGTGATCAAAAGGACTAAAGCCATCTCACACCTCCTGACTGCAGCTGTCATGGCTGCAGTTATCACAGCTTGAATCTGGGTGAGATGCCTACGCCATGGATATCTTATTAAGCAACTCACCCCTGTGTTTTAGCTCACCCGACAGTATTGAACAAAGAGGCAGAAAATTGAAAACTCAACCAGAGGAAAACAAACCACCAGCAATCTCTGTGGGCAAGAGAGGGATTGAATTGTTATGAAGGGGAATAAAACTACCATTCCATATAGCTTTAAAGTCAAGTTGCACTGAGTAGTTAAAATATTCTAGAGGATATAAAAGGGAAGGCTGTTGCGAATGTTATATAGCTATTATGGCTGACTATGAAATGTTTCTGGCAGCTTTGTGTATTACAGTCTTTCTTTCCCGCTGGTGGAACTGCTTTCCTAGCTGGAGGAAACATTGAGAAATGAGGCCTTATCTGAGCAAGTATGTCACTGGGCTGTGCCGCGAAGATTATTTGTGGTCCCTAGTCCCTTTCCTTCTACTGGCTTCTTGTCCTCCGTAGGCTTACTTGTATCTAACACATATGGCTTTGCCATGATGCTCTGCTCTCCGAGGCCCAGTAGGGCAGAGGACTACAAACAACACTTAGGAAACCATTAATGAAACAAATCTTTCCTCCTTTTAGGGTGTTCTCTCAGGCGCTTCAGTCATTGAAGCATAAAACTGAGAAATACTTTATATTTGAAAATTTTCTACCTATACATGGAATCAAATGCAAAGCACTGTACAAAAAAAAAGTATTAACAAAGTACATCCAGAAACATTTAGTATGATCCTTATGACTGAATTACATGTGTACTAGAAGACAAAACCATCTTAATTATTTATAAAGTCAAAGAACTCTTAATAATTGTGCGAGGGCCAGCAAGATTGCCTAGTAGGTTGAAACATTTGCCTCTGAAAACCTGAGTTTGATCCCCAAGATTCACATGGTACAAGGAGAAAACTCACTCAAACAAGTGTTCCTTGACCTCCACATGCACATTGGCAGGCGTGTGCCGACATATATGCATAAACTCATGTGCATGTATATACACACATAAATGAATAATGTGCTTTCTTAATCTGATGAAGTATATACAGACACATGTATGTATATACATCTATTTACATTATTTAGTAGTATATTATATATGGTTGACAGGCATTCATAAATACTGCAGAAATCAGTATATTTTTATTAGTTTTCAGGCCACCATAGGAAGTAATGGATTTTATCATGGCATTTTTATACATATGAATAGTCTCACATTTTGTTCTCATGAGGTTCCCTTTCCTATTGTCTTCCTGTGCCTTCTGCCCTCCACTGGCTTCTTCTCTTTCTCCTCCAGACAATCCCATTTTCTACCTTATTATCATTTGTGTTCCATTACCCTCACTTACCTTTTTTGTTAAACTTTTTCTTCCTCACTTATGAGATTCTCTTTAGTTTTATGCCCCTCATATGAGTGTGTGCGCACACACACACACACACATATACACACACACAGACACACAAACCCCACAAAACAAAACAAAAATGGAAACCATAAAGACATATAAAACAACAACAAAACAATGCCCAAACAAAGCAATGAGACAAAGAATCCACAGAAATACCATTGAGTTCATTTGAATTGTATTGGATATCTAATGCTGGGCATGAGGCTTACCCTAAAGTGTGGTTAACATATACAGTGAGATTGCATTAGACGAAACTAGGTTTTTTTTTTTCTTTTGCAAGAGGGTATCAATTACAAATAACTTCTTGGTTAGGGGTGAGAGTTCATGTCTATGTCCCCTTCTCAGTGCTGGAACCCGGTCTAACCAGAACCTGTGTAGGCTGTGCAGGTCCTGTACATGCTACTAGTCTCTGTGAGTTCATATGTGTATCAGTCCTGTTGTTTCTGGAAGACACAGTTTCCCTGGAGTCATTCATCACCCTTATCTCTAATAATCTTTCTGTCTCCTTTTCTGTAATGATCCCTGAGCCCTGAGGGGAGGGTTTTGATGAAGACATCCCGTTTAGGGCTGATTGGTGCAAAGTCTCTATCTGTGCACATTTTCCCATTGTGGGTCTCTGCTTCACTAATGATGGGTGAGCCCTGATCTATAGGTAGATCAGAGTGTCATTAGGAGTAATTTTATAGCCATAAAATGTTCCTTTATCAGAATAATAGTATTCAGCTTTTCTTAGACCTATCTATCAAGTCTCAGGTTCTTGTAATGGGTTCCATTTCATGGAATGGGCCTTTAATCCAACCAGAAAGTGTTTGGCAATTCCCACAACGCTTGTTTCGCTATAGTGCCAGCATATTTTGCAGGCAGGTCACTACTGTAGACCACAGAGGTTGTAGCTGGCTTGATGGTTACCTTTCTCCTTTGGCATTGTGCAGAGTAACTTCCAGTACCATAAATGCTTGCTAGTAGGATTGAAGCCTTTAGTTAGTGACTAGCTTTATGGCTCTGTTTTTGATGAGATATGTAAGTGATACACTAGAAATTTTTAACCTGGTTTCATAATAAGGGCAAACATGATATTTGCCTTTCTGAGTTTGTCTTATTTTACTTAACAGAGTACTTCCCATTCTGTATATTTTGTGAAAATGTCATGATTTCATTTTCTTTATAGCTGAATAAAATTCTAATATGAATATGTACTACTTTTTCTTATCTGTTACTTTCTTGGTGTATATTTAGGTGGGTTCTAGTTCCTGGCTGTTGTAAACAGTGGAACATTAAACATGGATGTGCTAGTATATCTGTGCTATATTGACTTAGAGTCATTCTCCTATACACTCAGGCGTGGTATGCTTGGGTGTCTTAGTCAGGGTTTCTATTCCTCTACAAACATCATGACCAAAATGCAAGTTGGGGAGGAAAGAGTTTATTCAGCTTATACTTCCACATTGCTGTTCATCCCCAAAGGAGATCAGGACTGGAACCCAAACAGGGCAGGATACAGGAGCTGATGCAGAGGCAATGGAGGGATGTTAGTTACTGGCTTGCTTCCCCTGGCTTGCTCAGCTTGCTTTCTTATAGAACCCAAGGCTACCAGTCCAGGGATGGCCCCCACAATGCCCCCCCCCCCCTTGATCACTGATTGAGAAAATGCCTTATAGCTGGATCTCATGAGGCATTTCCTTAACTGAAGCTCCTTTCTCTGTGATAACTCCAGCTTGTGACAAGCTGATACACAAAACCAGTCAGTACACTGGGTCACACTGTAGCTTCATATTCACATATTTTTACAGCAAGAGCACATTGCTTTCCACAATGACTCTCAATGTTTGCATTCACTTCTACAAGCTTTGAAGAATCATTCCTTTCCCCCAGTCCTCAACAGAACTTGTCGTTTATTTTCTTGATGCTACCCATTCTGATTATGGTGAGATAGTCACAAAGCTCTTTTAATTTGCATATCTCTGATGGCTAATGGTACAAAAATGCTTTTAACAATTTGTTGGCTATCTAAATTTCTTAGTTATTTAATATTTCATTGTTTGACAGCTTCATACATTTACAAGAATTTTATTTATTTTCATGTCCTCATTCTTCCCTTCTATCCCCCACCACAACTTCCACTGGAAACTTCCTTTTTGACAAGCATACCTTTTATTTTTATACTGTGTGTGTGTGTGTCCCAGTGAGTTTAATTAGAGTTTATAGCAGGAGCTTAGGTGGGCAAAGTATCAATGGCTACACCACTGAATAAAATGATAACTTTTGACCAGCAACTGTTACTTGGCTATAGGGGTGTGTGTGGCCTCACTGGTATCTCTTCTGCCCATGATGAAATGTCAACAGGCCCTATGTAGTGCAGATACTGTGCAGATACTGACAGCTGAGTGCAATAGCCCTTGTCTTGTCCAGAGACATTTGCTATACATCTGCCCATCCTGTGGCTCATACCTTATTTCCATACATTTCTCCCCAACTGTTTTTTTAAATATCTCACAAGGAGTTATATAGATGCCTCATTAATTGAGGAATACTTCACAATAACTTATTCTTAGAAGTTTGACAAGTTATGGGTTTCTTCTCTAACTGCACCATCCTCCCTGCACTGCAGTAAAAACTTTTAGTCACGGTGAGTGTTTCATCACAGCAACAGTAACCCAAACTAGGTCATTACCTACACATCCCTCACATCTCTCTATCTCTATCTCTTGTTCTATTTTACCTATCATCTATGTATGTATGTATGTATGTATGTATGTATGTATGTATCATTCATCTATCTATCTATCTATCTATCTATCTATCTATCTATCTATCTATCTATCTATCATCTATCATCATTTATCTATCCATTGTCTATATCCATTCATCAACTGATGGACTTTTTGGTCCATTCATTTTGGTTTAGTTTTTTGGGACTTAAATGAGTACCTTATACATGTAGCCAAGGTAAGGAGTCTACCAGTCAGTTACACCCCAGTCCTTTCCTTTCCTTCCTTTCCTTTCCTTTCCTTTCCTTTCCTTTCCTTTCCTTTCCTTCCTTTCCTTCCTTTCCTTTCCTTTCCTTTCCTTTCCTTTCCTTTCCTTCTTCCCGCCCCTCCCCCTCCCCCTCTCCCCTCCCCTCCCTCTCTCTCTCTCTATTTCTTTCTTTCTTTTTTTTTTTTTTACTATTATCATTACAGTGTCATGTAATTACATAAGTTGTATGTGATTATACATTTTCAGGTTTTGTGGGTATATTATATACCTACTTGGATCATATAGGTAGTATTTTAAAAGTGATCTTTCAGAATATCTTAGCCCAACTTATTTTGTCAGATACTCCATCTTTATTATGTGTACCATCTGCCATTAGTTTGATTTGATTGTGGAGGAAGATCTTTGAAGGACCTGATTCCGACAGATATTTCACAGTAAATGTTTGTTTGCATTTCACATTTTTCTTAATAAACAAACAGTGAAGGGCAACACATTATTCTGGTTTGTGGAGATTTTTGTGTGCTGAGCCTGGACTTCTACCCATTTATTCAGTTTACTATACCTTTTTGGCAGAGGCAGACTCAGAGTAGGAAGAAAACATCTGTGACTATTTTAGCACTTATTCTCAAATTTCTAATCTGGATTGTAATTTTATTTGTGTTTGTTATAAAGTTCTACTACTAAAATCTTAATTTCAGGGGTTGGAAAGTCAGCTCAATGGAGACATCTTAGGTCTCCAGCACCTTATGGTTAACAACAGTTGTAACTCCAGATCAGAGGATCTGACACTCTCTTATGGTCTTCAGGCACTGGACACACATGGTCTGTGCACACATACAAACATATATGTAGGTGGAATACCCATATGAACAAATAAAAATAAACAAAGATTTAAAAATATTCAAGTGCCATGCAATTTGTTTTCATAATGTGATATCAAAAATAGATAAATAGTAATTGAGAATTTAATACTTTACTTAAATTCATCAATTTATTCCATCTTTTGTTAAAATGTTCGAGTGTTAGACATTTGCTAAATTAATTTTTGTGCTAAGAGGTGCATGGACACACATGTACTCATAGGCTGATGTGTATTTGATGTTTGTAAGGTTCTCCCTCCCATTTAGCCAAGTGGAATGTGATTATGACCAAGGCCTTATTCTTGGAGTTCTTTCTCATGTCTTTAGTGTTTTCTCTCTGTGGAATCTGTCTGTCTCCCTTTCCTCCTCACCTCCATAAAAATAACATTTCAGTTTATCTACCCTCTTTCTTAACATTCTATCAATTCTTTGTATATCCTATCCTTATGTCTAACCAGCCATTTGTTATTTATCTGTAAGTGTTGGAAATGGATTCCTAAAGCTTTGTTTTGTTCAGCTTTACTGTTCTTCCCAATTATTTTCAGCGTCCTTTCACTTTTTCTTACAAATATAACTGTTAGCTACAGTAGTCAAAATTATTCCACACTTTTAATCATATAAAAATTTATTTCTACTGAGTTTATTTGCATATTAATAAAAATGTTCTATAGAATTTGGGCTACAATTATATTCTGTGAATAAAACTTTTTCCCCATTGAAAGCTGGCAAACTATACACTAGGGGAGACTTCAAGTGTTCCTAAATTCTCTGTTGGTTTTGAAATTTTTGGTACTTTAGACAGTATCCTAAAACTGAATGGTGCTTTCTAACCTTTTGTAAAAGCCAAAAGGAGCTGATTTCAAAATGTCTTTTTTTTTAAATCTCAGAAAAGATTTTTTTTTTACTTTATTTAAGGAAAAGGAAACTGAATGTTTCTTTTTCTTCTTTTAAAAAGTAGTTTGAATATGGCTTAAAATTGAGTTAATTTTTAATATATATTAGAATATATAATATATATTTAATATATATTGCTTTTAAATATAATCAGAAATGATTATGTTGGTGAAAAGTAATCATCATGCAACATATTTATATTTTTTATCTAGATATTTTCAAAACTATGAAAAAGTCAACCTTTCATATCTGGGAAATAATCTTTAGAAAATTAGGACTAAAATTAATTTCAGCTGCACAGCATTTATGCTAATGGATATGTTCATAAGTGTTCTTAGTCTCAATTTTCACATAAACATGTATTTTATTATATTTACTATTTAATTAAGTAGACCTTAGGTGTTATAAGGAGTATAAAAGAGAATAAAAAAAATAATGATTTCTGTTCTTAGTTAAAGTCATAACTCTTTCTCCATCAGAATATAATATAATGAATGAAAGCCTCAGTGAAAATTGTTATATAAAACGAGAATGGGAAACCATACCTTGCTTGGCTTGGCCACAGACACTGTTTGCCATTTGAATGCTGGAAAAGCAGATGTATCTTAAGTTTCATGTAGCTCATTTGACTAAAACTAAAAAGCTGTTAGAATTTGAAGAAAAGACACAGATTGATGAATTATCCATACAAATTTCTTCTGTGAGGATGGTCAGTAAATATTAGCTTTCTATGAGCAGCATAATGCATGTGTTTCGGAAACTCAAGTTGAGAAATATGGATAATAATGTATAGTACTAGCAAGGCTTTGATTTCTAGAGTGTATCCATATATTACCAATTTTTATCTAAAACTAGTCATTACAGTCATCATGAACATGAATCAAAGTAAAGTGTCTGAACTCATCTGTTATAGGGACTTGGATTTAGGTATATTTGTATTACTAATATTTAAAGTATTTGAATTTTAAAGTGCAACATTTTCTTTAAAGTATTTTGAAGAACAATCCTGCCAGGGAAGTAAGTAGACTGACTTCAGATCTTCATCTTTTCCCTTGTTACTCCAAATCCAAGTCCTCAGTCTCATTTCCAGCTCTGCAGCAGAACACTGGCTGTAGCCTCTTGTTCTTCTCTGCCCCTATTTCCAGTAGATCACACAGATCTTCCCATCCTAATTCCCAACTCCCACTCATTGTTTTATCCCAACCTACTCAGGCCAGGGAAGCAGGTAGGCTAACTGCAGATCTTCAGATCAGCCTTTGATCCTTCAATCTCCCAGTCTCCTCCCTAGCAGTTCAGCAGAAGACCTGCTGCAGCTTCCTTTCTCACCTATCCAGTAACAGTTCATTGGAGAAGTCTGATCATTGTTTGAGAGCATGTATCAATTGTAAATAGTTTCTTGGTTAGGAGTGGGAGCCTGTGTCTACCTCCCTACCTAGCACTGGAATGTCAACTGGCTTGAATCTGTGCAGGACTGCCACTGTCTCTGTGAATTCATATGTGTTGTGTCTGGAGCACACTGCCACGTTGAATTATCTACCACCTCTGCCTCTTACAGTCTTTCTGCTCCTCTTGCCAAGAATAAGTAATTCTTTAGGAGGAGCCTTGATGATAATATCCTGTTTAGGACTGAGTGCCCCAAACTCTCTCACTCTCCGAAAATTGTCCAGTTGTGAGTCTCTATGCTAATTCACAACAACTGTAAGAAGACGTTTCTCTGGTGAGGGTTGATCTATGAGTATAGCACTATGTTATATGGAGTCATTTATTGTCATGTTCTGTTAGGAGAATATGTTTTCCCCTATACCCATGATTCACATAGTCTTAGGGTCTTGGCTACTTTAGTCGTGGTGGGTATGGCTACTATCTCATTGAACGGATTTTTAAAAAGTGGGTGCCACTCCCATATCATCTACACTACCATTACACCAGTATGTCGGGCAGGCAAATCACTATTATAGATCAGAGGTTTGTGGTTGGATGATATTGATGATTACATTTCTCCTCCCATAGCCATAGCAGGCAGTGTACCTTCTGAACACTAGTCAATACAGGTGGACCCTTTTTACTGCAATTACAAGGTGAAAGTCTTTGGATATTTTTATTGTCTTTTAGTTCAGTAATTTTCTGTAAATTGAAATCATATAATTTCTGATAAGCCTGGACTTGATAATTATTTTTCCAACATAACTTTTAGTAAGTTCCTAATCTGAGCTCTATCTCCAAATACCACTATATGTATACAATTTTATTTTTATTAATGACTATAACTTTTTTGTTGTGGTGAGAAATTTGAACTTATACAGACATCTTCTTTTTTTTTTTTTTTTTTAAATAAAAACAATGTTTCTTCCAAATTTGTTGGCTTTTACTCATGGATCTTATTTTGAGCCTTTTTTTTTATTTTAACTTTGTGATACATTTTACAGAGCAGACTTTCATGGAACCCAACAATAATTCTGTTTTCAATAATCTAATGAATAGTTTATGTTATAGATTAAATTCTCTAGTTTCTGGGTTTTGAGGGAAGTATTTGAATTTTTAAGTATTTATTATTCTTTCTTGATTCAAAATATCCTCAGATTCTTCAAGAAGCTGTGTTTCGGATTGAATTAATCTTGGTTATTTTTCACTTTTTCCCTGTGTTCAGTTTTCTTTGTTTATTTTTGAGTATAGAGCCTCTTTTGCAAATGCCTGCTGCTCTGGAGCAAAATGAGTGGAAATGGTGCTACATCCCTGCTTTGGGGATCAGAAGCTTGTCAGTTTTTTTCTAAGACATGGCAAAACATGTCTCTTCCAAGTTTTAGCTACAAATTCTGTAGAGGAACCATATCCTAAAGATGAGAAGGTAAGTCTACCTTTTTCTATTCCTTACAAGGTCAGTACTGTTACTGCCATCCTTTCCATAAGTGTTTCATCGTCACATGTGTATGTATTCTAGGTCATTGTTGTTCACTCTGAATGCAAAGGTTCCTCAGGCCAAATGGGAAACATCTGTTCGTGACTGTATTCTGTCTATACCTATAGTGGGAAATTATATTCACCAGACTGCGTTATTCTTAAGTTTCTCCTTTTAGACAGGCTCTTCATTGACTTGTGCATCATGGCTAGACTGTACAGGACGTTGTATAGACCTGGTCATGTGGCATTTGATATCCTAATTTATATTTATACTGCATAAGCAAAGAGTCACCAGAGGAATAAAGGAGTTGCCAAAGCACATCAACATAAACAAGATCAGAGCTTTCAGTTTAATTTAAAATCATGATGAATACTCAGTCCTCATGTGGTGGACTAGATGCATTTCAATCCTTATGATTAAATCTGTAAATCACTGATCCTATTAAGAACAAGACTGCTTCCCCTTTCATTTCAAGATATCTTAATTCCTATCTAGATGCTTTGAATTTCACAGATTCATTGCAAACTACTGTAGCAATCTATAACATCTTCTGATGTACATGTAGCTCTTAGCTAAAATAATAAGATAAAACAAACAAACAACAGCAAAACCCCTGCACACTAGACAGATCACTTCTTGGATGCTTTTGAGTCTTATGAAAAATATGGAAGTGTTCTCCATTCTGTGTTTATAGGTAACAGGATTGATTAAGAGCACCTTCCTCTAAACTCAGAAAGTAACACTTGGAAGTTTCGGAGTTCAGGTGCAGAGGCTACAACATTCCAGTAATCCATTTATAGATGATTTATAGATGTGCATATTAATTGTTTTTGTTTTTTTGAGACAGGGATACGTGTTAATTGTTAAAGAATATTTCAGCTACTATTAAAATATTTTGTTTAAAAGAAATTAAGTTCATTGGATTTCTAGAATCTTTTTCAGTAGGTAAAACTTAAGTCTGTTTTATTTCAATTTTTACTAAACTTTATCAATATTGGTATTAATTTACTGTAGTGAAATGAAAGTTTTAGTGTGAAATGAAAGTTTTAGTTTAAATGTGAGACTATTTTTGCATGTTTATCTACTTATTTTATTAATTGTGTGATTCATTATCACTGAGCATACAGTAGAGGCCTGAAATACAGAAACACAGGACATATTTTTATTTACATAATGAACATTAATGAAATATGAAAGGTAAACAAGATTAAAATAAAAACGAAACTGAGTGGAAATAGTTAAATAAATGTGGTAAACATATATGACAACATTTTGTGTAGCTATTAATAAAAAGAAATATGTCTGGAAATAAATTTGAATAGTAATTTTCCCCATTTTATTAAACATATATTTTTCCTCATACAATATAAACTGAATACTCTTTTCCCTTCCTGTAATCCTCTAAACTCCTCCCCACATTTTCTTTCATGGATATCTACTTCCTTTCTGTTTAGCTTTAGAAGAGAACAGGCTTCTAGGAGATAAGACCTAAAGATAAGAAAAAAAATATAGTAAGATCAAATGAAAACCATCATATCAGTGTTGGACAAGCCAAGTAAATAGAAAACTGAAAGACCTTTAAGAGAAAGCACAAGAATCAGAGGTCCATTATCAACATGTTCATGAGTCCCATAAAAGTTCTAAACTGAAAGCTATAGGGTGTAGGATGCAGAGGCTCTCATAAAGACTGGTGTAGGCCCTGTGATTGCTGCTGCAGTTTCTGTGAATTCATGAGCTTTTTTAGGGGATCTTGTTCTGTTGTCCTCAAACTCTTTTGGCTTTCACATCTTTTCCACTCTTAGACTCTTCTGCAGGGTTCCCTGAGCTCTGAGGGGAGAGATTTGATGGAGACATTTGTTTAGAGCTACGTGTTCCAAAGTCTCTCTCTGTCTCTCTTTAAATTAATTTATTTTTTAAATTCTTTTCTTATTGGATATTTTATTTGCATTTCAGATGTTATCCCTTACCCCATTTCCCCCTCCCACCTAGGAACCCCCTATCCCATCCCCCCTCCTCTGCTTCTATGAAGATGTACCCCCACCTACCCCCACTCCCACCTCCCCACCCTCGAATTCCCCCCCCCCTGGCATCCAACTTTCATGGGACCAAGGATTTCCTCTCCCACCTATACCTGACAGGACCATCCTCCCTTGCATGTATAGTGTTTGCTTTAGCTTGGTAGCTTGAAGAGTACTTTTCCTCTCATAGACACTAGAACATGGAAGTTTCTATGTAGTCATCAGTTCAACCTCTTCACTGTTCAATGAATTGTGTGGGTGTCTTCTATAATGGTGCCTTGCTGTTAGCTTGTGGAGAGCAACCACAACTGTCTTGGCAATGGCCTTGGTTGTTTGGGGATTTTCATGAGAAATCCAACCACTCAATTGGATGAGAACCAGTCCAGGCACTGGAAACTTCCTTTGGTGAAAAGAGATGGCCAGAAGGGGTTTCGTTTCCCTCATTATTTGGAGGCTTCATTGTCTTAATATATTCTAGGAAGTTTCTACTGAACTAGGTTTCCACACCACCCCTCAAATGACCTTCAATTCAAGCTGTCTCTAACTCATTCCCTCCTTCAATCACACTTCTCCTCACCCTTTCCATCTGATCTTCTCACCTCCTTTCTGGCTCTAGTCTGTTGTGGATAGCCTCATTTTACCTTTGTAATTTTGATCCTAGTTCCCAGTGGATAGCCCCAGCCTTGTATTTTGATCCTAGTTTCACTTTCCTGGGAGGGGCTGCCGAGGACAATTGAATCTGTACACAGGATGAGTCTTGTAAACCTTCTGTCCAATTAAAACCTGTAAAATAAAGGCTAGAGCCAGAGATTGGGCAGTAGAAGGGGAGGTGAAGAAAAAGGCCTAGGGGAGGAGAGAGTGAGAGGAATTGGATATAAAAGGTAGAGCAGAAGCAGAGGCGGACGTAGAAGCAGGAGGAAGTTGAAGCAGCAGGAAGCGGCAGTAGAAGGAAGCGATGAAGGAGCTGGAGCCAGAAGGACAAGCATGTGGCCTGGATGAACTGCAAGTTACAAGGGATCTCATAGCCGGGGATTAGATAGTGTAGTAGTAAATCTGCCCAATCTAGGCATGCAATTTATACCATAATTATTGAGTTGTGTTTTCCTTTACTGGTCTCATTTGGGTAGGAGATCTTACCATGACAAATTTGGCGGCTTAAATAATTTCTTCTACTACACTAGTCCACCTATAAAATCTGTCATTTCTTCCTCCCAATGATATCCATGTGTACTCTGTAGTTCTTTCTTCTATGCCTAACTTCCTTGGTTTACAGACTGGCAGCTTAGTTCTCATTTACTTAACAGCTAATATCCAGATAGAAGCAAATATGTATCATATTTATCTTTCTGGGTCTAGGTTACCTCATTCAGGATGATTTTTTTCTAGTTGCATCCATTTGTCTAAACATTGATGATGTTTTAAAAATAGGTTAGTAATACTTCATTGTGTAAATGTATCATATTTTATTTATTCTTCTGTGGAAGTACATCTAAGTTGGTTCTAGTTTCTGAATATTATAACTAAATCAGCAAAAACATGTTTGACAAGTGTCCCTGTGGTAGGATGGCAGGTCATTGGGTATATGTCCAAGAGTGGTAGAGCTAGATCTTGAGTTAGATTGATTTCCCTCTTTCTGAGTAACCATCACCCTGATTTTGATAGGGGCTACACAAGTCTTTATTTCCACTAGCAGTAGTGGAGTGTTCTACTTGCTCCACATCCTCACCAGCATGAGCTGTCACTTTTATTGTTGGTTTTACTCATTCTTACAGGTATAAGATAGAATTTCAAAATAGTTTTGATTTGCTTATGTTTTGTTAGCAATTGTATCAAACATAAAAGTCAACAATAGCTCTGTTACTAGAATTAGTGTAGGCTGTAACACACGAGAAGGACCATCAATCAGAGCCAGCTTTTACATGTCTTATAAAGGTAATAAATATACATTTTCCCATTTCTGTGTTGTTTTTATGGAAAAATGTGGAGCCAACAGCCAAATTTAAATAATTAGAAAGTTTTCTATCTTTAATGTATGATTTTGTTCTTTGGGTTTTTCATTGAAATAGTTCAATGCTCTTTCACAGCAGAGCATGGGAGAAGTCTTAATTTTACTATCCAATTTCAAAGTGATTCTGAGATGGTCATTCCACTAGTAGTGTTTCCTATTCACTTAGGCAAAACCTTTTAATTATTCATGTGCAGTATTATTTTATGTAGTGTGTGGTTTCATTCTCTTGCTTTAATGAAATTATTAAACTACACTATTTTCAGCGGTGCTCTAGCTATGCTGGTTTAGATACACAGCAATTCATTATCCAGAATACTCAAGCAGTGCTCTTTGTCAGTGCCACTAATGATACAAAAATGTAAACACTTGAAGCGTTTTCATGAACAACTAAAGGAGAAATATCCTTGCTGTCACTCTAATTTTTTTTCTTTAATTTGCTGTCATCATTTTGAGACTATGTTTCATATTGCCTGGGCTAGTTTCCATCTTATGATCCTCTTGCCTGGGTCATGCCTATGCTGGGTTTATAGTTGTGGCACCATGCCTGGCTCTTTGTACTTTACATATTATGTGTATTTTGTATTCTCAACTTTTCATGGTTCACAAAATACATGTGCCATAAATTGTAGCTATGACACTTAATATCCCTTCAAGTTCCAAGAGTTATATAATGATGTATTTCAATGTATGTTGGGTTATCTTCTGAACCTTTATGGGCACTGACTTGAGAAATGACATGTTATATTCTGCCTAGTCAAAGAAACATCAAGCATTCATCGGATGCCACCAGGCATAGACGTTTGCTTCTGCAGCAAAGCTGCTGTCAGGGTTCAGTGACAAGTTTATTTAACAATTGATCCTGGCAAGGTATTGTCCTGATTCTTCATGAGGCAAAGGTCTGCTCTGCCATCCAGTCTAAGTACTTCTTAGTTACACATTCAAGTGAACAGCGTATAAGAATCTCAGGCATACCTTTCATCACTTACTTATCTCTAATGCGAAAATGAATTAATGTGGTGCTTACCATGCATTTTGTGGTATGCCTCGGACTTTAACAAGTTTTCTGCTTATAGATGTTCACTCATAACAAAAAAGTAAAATGTTAGTATTTCCCTGTATTCTCTTTGGTAAATAGAGAAAATTATTTGTACTTGCCAGAGACACTGTAAAGGTCTTTGACACTCACACAGCTTACCAAAAGAGGGATGATCACTCAATCCATTCTAGTTAAACATAGAACTTTACATTGTAGCTAGAGTTACAAAACAAATGCGATTACTGGTAGTGGGAATCCAGTTAGAAAAGAAAGACATTAAATATATTCAATTGTAGATTTAGCTATAGAATATAACTCCTATAAAATAAATTCAGCAAAGTAGTACAATACTGAAAGCATAAAATTTAGAGGCTTCCTTAAATGCAACAAATAATCACAATGAGAAAGAAATCTAGGAAACAATACCATTCACAAGAGTAAAAATGTGTTATGTGTAAATTTCTTGGCATTTATTGCATATTTTAAGGAAAATTATAGCATATTATACAAATTTCCTAATTTGGTTTTCTCTTTTATATTAACTAGAAAGTTGATTTTAAAGTGTACTTTGAATATAAGTTATGTTATCTTTGAGAAGACTGAAAATGTTTCAATCACTGTCTCTACTAGATATAAAAATTCCATTTGAAATGGTTCTCTGAGTTACTCGTGGAATTCATGCGCATGTATTGTCATGTGATAAGAAGGGTCAGATATTCCCATATGTTACCTGTTACTAGGAGACCCAGAGTAACCAGTAGAAAGAATTCTAACAGGAGCTGTGTCTTATTCTAGTTTTATTATTTGAGTTTTGCTATTCCGGTTTTGCTTTAGGACAGTGTTCCTCAGCACCTCATTTTGTTGGAATACAGCAAGGAGAATCCCCAGAACACACATAAAAACCAAGCATATTTATTTGTACAACTAAGAGAAGGCTCTTCCACATTCTGTCACAGTGTAAATGAATTTTCATCAAAAAGGACATGTGGAAGAATCACCATTCTGATCATGGCTAGGATCCTTACAAATGACATTATCAAAAGAGGAAGGAGTGGTTTCCACCCATCCAGGGAGGAGTCCATATACTGTTGCTCCTGGTTCCTAGTGTTATGCTCACACAATGTACAGCCAGATTGACTGGCTACAAATAAGGGGAAGACTTCCTCAAATTCTCTGCTGCAGCAACCCACTTAGGTGGCAGCAACCTTGACTTCAAGATGCAACAGCACATCTAAAAAGGAATAATGGTGGTATCTATGTCATAATTCTAAGTAGGACCTGGGAAAAGCTGCTGGTGCCAACTTAAGCCATTGTTATCATTGGGAGCACTGCTGATATTAGCATCATCTCCTCCGGGAACATCAGCCAATGAATGATGCTAATATAATTTGCTGCTATTGGTGCCATTCCAATTGCTATCTCCTTTATTCCTGAGACCTTCACCATATCCAGAAAGCTTTCAGGAAGCCGTGACTTCTGGTGATGACCAATCATAAGCCTGACCACCAGCCCTTCACAGAACTGTCTTACACAACCTGCCTACCATCGTTCTCCTCTGTGCAACACAGATTCTCCTTTGCAGTACCTGGACATTGTCATTTCATGGAACAGTAGGAAAACTCACTCAGTGGGATTGACATCTGCTATGAGAGGGAGAGTCAGTTTCCTTCAATTATGTGTACCCTAGTAGATTGACCATGCTTCAATAGAAGGCCAAACATTCAAGAATATATGATCTATGCTAATTGAACTTGATGGGCTTTAAAAAACAATACAAGGAGATGCAGTGTTGGATAGTTAGAAAGTGGAAGGTGTATCTGGGTAAAGTTGGGGAAATCAACACACTTTGTATGAAATTCTCAAAGAACTAATAAAAATTGAAAAGAACAAAAGGAAGGAAAGAGAAAGAAGAAAGAAGAAGAAGAAAGAAAGAAAGAAGAAAGAAAGAAAGAAAGAAAGAAAGGGAAAAGAAACCCAATTCTCAGCAACTCCAACAGGCCTAGCTCCACTGTTAACCCAAATCTACTAGCTATGTAAATGAACCAGAACAGTTAGTATCAATTTGCAAAACCATGGTGACAATTTTTAGTCTATAAAAAAAAATTCTTAGATCCTGACTCTTTCTTTCCTGAAATAAAGCTTTTGATTTTTACTGTTAGTTGTTGATGTTACAATTCCATTGGGATTCCTTGTGGTAAGACTTGCTAGTATGAATTATTTGTAGGTGCCTGATATACTAGCTAGCAGCACTGGTCACATCTGTAGAGGCACTGTATGGTTCAGATGTCCTCACTGTTCAGGATACCAAGTATCACACTTATCCTCAGAGCCTGAGTCTCTTGTCATCTCTTCCCAGTGTGGGACAGTAAGACTTGGCAAGGTTCCATGATTTTCTGGAGCTGCAGAATTAAAATAATAACAACTCACCTTTTCATATTACACAAGGTATAGAAAATAGTGTAGTTTCTACTGATTTTTTTCAATAATGAAAAAGCTATGATTGACTTGTTGGAATTCTGAGAATGGCAAGGAAAGGCATGCTGCCAACAAGTAGGCAGCACTTGCCAACCCTCCCTTTTCCAGGAGCTCCAGTCCAGGATGTGTAGTAGCAAAGAAAGTCTCATGGATTTTTGCGGCTGATGCTGCAGACTCAGGGAAGATGTGGAGGGTGGGCATGGTATGCCACAGCCTTGACCAGAGGATGGGCTTGATGGCCCAATTCCAGATATTAGATGGCACATCCATAATAGGCAAAGAGCAGTATGGGATAGGAAGTACTTGCTAGTGGCGGCATGCTCGTGCACATGCATACACACACACACACACACACCACGCACGCACGCACGCACGCACGCACGCACGCACGCACACTTCTGACATAGATGCATAGGCAAAATAATAAAAAAATAAATGGATGGATAATGAATGACCTAATGAAAAGGCTTAGGAAACATTCTTTGTTCTCAGCCTCCCTGGTCAGCACACACAGCTGCCAACAGAGCAGCATACTGTGAACAGCATTCTGGAGCTTGAGTGACTCCTGGGAGGATAACCAGTTGGAACTGGAGCCAGGGAACGTCCAGTTCTTAGGTTCTTATCTTGGCAGAGATGATTTTGTTTTGATTCCTTTTAATATTTATGTATTTGCTAAAACATTTTAATCATTTGTGTTATGTGGAAGTGTATGGATACACAATATCACAAAACATGTGGACGTAGGAGGACAACTTGCAGGACTCTGTTTTCTGTTTCTAGCACATGAGTGCCAGGCAACAAATTCAAGTCAACAGGCCTGATACCTACTGGGCTGTCGTGCTAGCCCTCAGTGTTTATTTTCATGTTTCCATTTCATGATCTTGTTTTCACTCTTAGTATGTAAAGACAAAGTTCACAATATTTTAATTGTCATTATTTCAATGCTGTAGACATTTATGCCTGTCCATCCCCTCTGTCCCTTCTCTTCCCTTCCTTCTTCTCTCCCTCCATCTCTTCTTTCCTTCCTTTCTTGCTCACTTGGTTTCTGCTATTTGGAATATTTTTTTCCAAAAGAAATGAAAAAAATCATTGATCTTGTTTCTTTATTTTCTGGGGAATGCTTCTGACAAGCTGACCTGCCTCTTTCCATGTCAGAGACAGGGAGTCAGGGCTCAGACTGGCTGCTGGCTGGAGTTTCATTTGTGGTAGTTTGCAGGTTTTATGCATTACCTGAGTGCCTATTTGAACTCACAAGTATGTCTTAGTGCTTGGAATGGAGCATACCCTATCTCGCTGATTCTCAAACCTTTATAGTACGATGTCTAACACCAGCACTGCTTTTTTTGCTTCCCAGGGCAGATGAAATCAAATATTCTTTGTAATTTTTTTCAATTAATAAAAAAGTTTCTTCTTGACTTCCCATAGATATTTTTTTTTAAAACCTATATTTGAAGATCAAAATACTAAAACAATCTTTAGTCAACTCAATTAAATGTCAGAGTTTATGTCTCAACACAGCTAAATGGAACATGTGTTTCATGTGTGCCATGGTGCCTGTTCATTGTAGACAGATACATCAGCCTGGCTGGGCCACTGGCCGATCCAGATATTTCTGTGAAGTTTTCTTCCCCCTTCATTAATTCAATAATTTTTTTCCAGACTTTGACTTGACCATTTTTAGTGAGCTTTCATTTACTTACCTGGGAACCAACATGAGCCACATTACTGAGATTTTGTTCTGGCATTTGTGGAGTTTCTCAGCTCGAGTTTCCTTCCCCTTCACTTTTGTAGTTGAACTCTTGTGCATTTCCTCGTGTCATTCATGAGCATCTTGGCCTTGTCATATTCCCTTAAAAATATGTTAGAATTTTAAACTGGCTGGCTTAAATCTCTGTAAATTGTCAAATAAGATTTTAAATATTTAGCAACCCTCATTATTTTTCTTGTTGACAAGTCTATTGACTGTTTACTATCTTCAAATAATTTATTTTGGTTTATTCCTGTGATTGAATTTTGTGATAAGCAAAGAGAATGATGACTTGGGAAATTACTTTCATTATTGTCTAGTTGTGTTCTGTGCATATTATTCTATGTCCACCTAGTATATACTAAATAGTCAATGAATAAATGTGTTAAGATTATACTGCAGAGCAAATAGGTGAATTATGGATTGTTTAAATTTAGAGTCACAATATGATTGGGTCAACAGATTCTTTTAAGCATTCTATTAACAATGCCAATGATTATGTTTATCCTCCACTGAATAGGGAGATGTACTGTGAGGTTAAATGATCTGCTCCTTTGTCTCATATCTAACGAAACGGCACAGGGTGACATGAAGAACCATAGACTTGCTTTAGTTACATATTCTAAATAATCTATAGAATTCTATATAGTTTTGCCACATGGCAGAACCCCTATCTTCAGAAGTTTGCAATCTTCTTATGCTGTGGGATTTGTTATTATACAGCACAGTCATTTATTCTATTTCATTTGTTCCACTATAAAATATATATTTCTTGATATAAACCTAAGAAGTTGCCTTTGTTTCTTTAATTTTAATTCTGATATGCAAATTTACTCTTTGCCTATTTGTTATCAACATTTGTAAACTCATTATAACTCATGGACGTTTTGCCTAAGTTCCAAAAGTTGGACTTCAGGATGTAATTTCATCAAGTTTAATTTCTAGGTATGCTCAGTCTACCTTTACCATTCTAGTGGCAGATATTCTCAGCTCATTCCTTTTCCTGGAATTTCCTTTCTTATAGTGAAAATAGGTGTTAATTATTGCTGACAACAGGAGTAAATCTCCTAAATGTTCCATTCAACAGAATGAATCACTGTGTTGGCATTTTGCTGAAAGGTTTTAAGCAAATCCTACAAGGACCCTCTTATGATATTTTACCACTATTCTCTGTAGCTTAAGTAGTGATGATTAAATTTTGTTTTTCACAACCTCTTCCCTGTAATTGTCTACGTGGGAGGGGATTTCTTTGCCATTTGCTTTGTGTCACATGTGTCCTGTAGCGCACATCTGAATCAAGTCTCCTAATACTTTTTATCCCTGGAGAACATTCTTTGTTTTATATGTAAAGAAATGAAATAGTTGTTGTCCTGTGTGTATCTTTTTCCTATCTGTTGCATGTTTCTGGGAGCAAAGATATCTCTGGAAGGAGAAAAAACCTACTGATTTCTTTTTCTACCTTCTCTGTGTCTAAATCGTATCTCACATACTCCACTGAAACCAACAATTTGAGATTTACTATTAATATTGATGTTATTTAGCACAGCATTATATGCTAACTTCTAGAATGTCAACATTATATTGTACCAAATCATCACAGAATAGTTTTTAACCCAATTTTTAACTCTTTTTTTCTTTTGTAATTATTTTGTAACTTGACAATACCAATAGAACACAAACAAACACACACACACACACACATAGCAAACAAACCGTCCAAAATTTCCAACACAGTGGATGAAATTTTCAGTCACCAATATTTCAGAAAAAATACAGACTAGTAGATGAATTATAAGAAAATATGAAATGAATTTTATGTTACTTTTGCCTTGTGAGGAATTCTAAATTAATCAGATTACTCTAGCAGAAGCCTTCTATAAAGGCCAAAATATGTTTTATGTGGGGCTCAGATGCAAGTTGAGGAACAAACAACACTGAATCTCAATCTGGGAGAACAAGGCCTATATTCTCATTGGAGATAGCCTCCCACCACAGGAGAGAGTCTTCATTCCTATAATTTATAAGAATTTCACTCTTAGTTCAGATTTATTGTAGTCAATGTACAATGGTAAGGCATACAGGCAAATCCAGGCTGCACATGAGGCTGCGGGGCTTGGGGTGACAAGTGCAGTGTTTGGACAACTCTTAAACATCCCAAATGAGATGGGGGAGAACAACTACAGGATTCCAAATATCAGTTCCCAAATGGGATGGAGGAGAACATTTACAAGATTTCGAATATCAGTTTAAATACCATTATTCAAGTGTACTGAAGTAAAATGAGAGACACTGCATGTGGGAGTCTGTCCATCTAGGTAACTAATGGAGTAGTGGCTTGGGTAGATGCTACTTAACCCAGTTAAAGTCTTTCATTCTGATTAGTTTTCTCTGTAATGAGATGCTGAACAATTTTTTTTAAATAACCTCAGTCCACTTTTCAATTTTCCCATTTTAATTAGCTTTAAGCCTACAGAACTCTTTGAGAAGCAATAATACAAAGAAACTCTGGGTTTGTTTAACCACAGGGCCCATCAATTATACTATGGGGACTTGAAGACCTTATCGAGATTCTCAAGAGCAAGTTTGTTTTAAATAATTTAGGTTTCCAAATTATTTCTGCTGCATATGTTATGCTTGGGGCATGTTCAAAGAAAAGAAATTACTATATTATCAAGGCAGAGAAGATATAGTGAAGTTGATTCATGCTTTCAGAAACTGGATAGTAGCTTTTTATTCTTCATCTCTTCTCTTCAGCCACACTCCACAAACTGTCTCTGAGATCTCTGCTAAGTGATGTTAGTGAAGGGAGGAGATATTTGTGGTTTTTAGATGACTGAATCTTAACAGGATAAGACTGACCTCAGATTTTACTATTTATTTTAACCAAATTGCTATTGTGTTTACTGATTCATGAGACCAATTGCAACAATCATGGGAAGATTAGGGGGTGGAGGTAGGTGGTACAATGCAGCTCCTAGTCTGGATAATGTCAGATTATTAAATGGTTCAGTGATTTTAACAACTCTAGTAATATGTTTCTCCCTTTCCTGGAAAAGTTCCTAGTGACTGTTTGTGAGGAATAGAGTCTGCACGGCCACTAGGCAGTTGTGAGCACCAAGGAAGAGTGTCAACCGCGTTTGCATCAGTGGGTTCTGATGTAAGCCCTGGCATGTGGCATCCTTTCTGAAGGATGAACTTTCTGTTCCTTGTGTCTGGTTCATTGAAAATCCCGACCCTGTTGTCTTTGTCTGATCTGAGTACTGAAATGATCTGAGTACTGAGTACTGAGTACTGACATTTTCTCAGGAAATACAAAGCATCAAATGGTTTTTTCTGTCGTTAAGCATCCAAAATAACCATTTTCAAGTTGTCCATGTTATTAGAAACATTAATATTCATTTCCTTAAGTTCCAAACTTATACTCCTCCATGTCTCTTGAGAACATTCTCCTGTCCTAGATTCTGCAGTTAGTAAGTCCTAAGACGAGCTTATTTATAAACGCTGAAGACTCTTTTCTTCCACCTTGAACAGTTGGCAGCTGTGGTCAGGGAGGGATGCCAGGGACAAGTAAAGTTGATTTAAAGGTACAGCAGAGCTGGCCAAACCAGTAATGCTGTGGCCTCATGAAGGACTCAGCTCCAGTGTGCTGGAGAGGGAACAAACCTGGCTGCGCCTTCGAGAAGTGAAACCCTCTGCTTCATTTTGATGAGTCTCAGCTTTTATAACACATGTACCAATATATCATAAAGAATTCAAATAATTCAAGCAAAGTCTTAAAGTGTATAAGTACATTAGAAACAAGAATATTCTTTCAAATGATTTCACATGGATCAAATCATTTGAACTTAGCACTTTAGAATCTAAAAGTTAGTGAGGTGACAAAGGAATATTTATAGAAAACAGAACTGCAGACAACCATAATAATTCTGGCCCCCATTTGATAACCTATATAGCATTTTGTGTTGTAGTTGCTTTAGTATCTACAGTCTGGCTTCTAGTTTCTACCCGGAATAAGAGAAGAATCTTGATATTTTATCCTGTCATCTGTAGCACTATTTAGAAGAACCTGATTTCCTGTGAGCTTGCTTGGCAGCTTCCAGTTTGGATTCACTAATTGTATCTTTCAGTTCAAGTTTTTACACTTACACTGGGGTGCCTGCTGCTCACCAACGTGAATGAAAGCATGCTCAGAAGTTTCAAATTGCTTTCCTTTTCTAATCTATGAGCACAACTCCATAAAAATAACCACAGGTTGAGGATATTAATTACTAAAACACATATTTTTACTTCTCGAGTAGAGGTCCGTGAAATACAACAACTTCCAAATTCCCAGTGAGGATATGGTCATGCACAGGGCTGATATATTTTTCACTTCTTTGATCTTCTTAATAATTCTGAAAATGATAAAACACAACTAATGCCTATTTATTAATCTGAATAATTTACATGTTCAGTTTAATATATTTAACAAAGGAGTAAAATTGTCCACAGGTCTCTTGACCTCAAATTCTATAAGCATGTCCAAAATGATGGCCTGGGGAGTTAAAGGGCATAGCCTTTCTGTGTCAGATCAACTCTTCCAGCTGTGTGACTTTATGGTTACCCTTCAGTTGTAGAGGAACACTTTGGGTCAAATCTTTAATTGCTAGCAGCTATGGTATTCAATGATTCTACTTAAATTAATGTTTCAGAAAATTTCAAACATCATATTTTAGTATATTGTTCAAGGTTGCTCAGAAAATATTTTGTAGACAATGGCTAAATAGGTCTTTATATATATATATTATGGGCATGGATGAGATTTTAGGCCATATGACTTTGGGAAATTGAGGCTAAAGGTTGCAAGACCATTGTTCCTTAAGATATGACTTCTACTGAGAAGATTCTGACTTAATATATTGTGTAGAGTGAACATAGGAAAGGAGCAAGAGAACTAAACATGTGCCCTCATGCTTGGTGATGTATCTTCAGGAGTGATGGATTAGAAGAGACACATTGGGAAAACCCACCAGTGCCAGAACAGTCACTGGTGGTTTTCACCTGACAAACTTAGTTTCTTCCCAAACTGATTTTGAACAAAGTGCTATGTATTAAATGACATGTTTGATTAAATAGAACTGCTATAATGAATTCATCACCTTCAGCTTGTCTCAACTGTCCAGAATGTAAGCAATATTCAAGAAGGTTTTTTTCATGTATCTTGATTTTCAATAGTATCCTTTGTGCTCACAACTCTCAAGGAGTCTTTAAAATGATGGTCGTTATCATCGTTTGAGTACAGCTTTGTCCTGCCCCTTGTGGTTACAAAGGCATATGTAATATACAAATGTTCCATTAGTTAGTATGTGATTTGGAAACCTTTTGATTTCTGAAAACAATCATTCTGCAGAAATTTTGTTACCTTGCCTGTGCATTTTTTTATTTGAATCTGTTTGTTTAGTGAATTCATAGAATTGGATTTTGCTTATTTTTTCAGTTATCAGCTTTTAGTAATCCATTCTGTCCCTATGAGTTATTTATTCTTTGTATTTTTATTTCAGAAACAAGAATGAAGGGAGGATTAGAAAGAAAATTAACTAGACTTCTTGATAACTGTTATTGATTTTCAAGATGAACACTTTAATTTACTATACAAGAATTATTCAAACAAGACGTACCTGGTAATCAGAGGCAACTTTAATTAGATTTTCGATCATTTTTAATCAAGTGTGACTTTCCTTGAAGGCACAGTGTATAAATATTCTTATAAACGTAGAAAGGAATAGGGAGAGAAATGAGTCTGTTTCACTTTTGAAGGGAATTTTTACATAAACATATTCTATCTGAATAGGTTGGGATGGCAAGGCTTATTCTCTGTGCTTTTCTATTTATTTGTGTTCCCCAGATATACATAAAGCATGCTTTATAGCAGTCAGGAGGATGAATAAGTCTGTTTTTATTTCCACAAAATATACATCCTAGTGTACATACTTGGGTGAATCAGATTAACTAGAAATAACCAAGAGAATTAGAATGCAGGCGATTCCTGAATGTGATGCAGAGTATTTATAAGTATCAGGCAAGAGAGGAGAGAGTAGGAGGAGGGGGAGGGGGAGGGGAGGGGAGAAGAGGGGAAGGGGGAGGGAGGGGAAGGGAGGGGGGAAGGAGGGGGAGGAGGAGATAGAGGAACAAGAGGAGGAGGAGGAGGAGGAGGAGGAAAGAGGAGGAGGAGGAGGAGGAGGAAGAGGAGGAACTTAAATTTTCCTTCTGCTGGTGTGGGTGCTGATGGATACAAGAGTCCTTGGGGGGTGTCAAATGTCACTTTTCATTCACTAAAGGAAGAAAATAAAGAGATAACCTTAAGTTCAGTATTTCTCTTTAGAGTCTCTATTCTGGCATATAGCTCTGGGACCAGCATTCTATCCAATGCTGGGTCTTCACATGTCACTGCACCTTCATATGTAACCTGTGTGAGCCTATTGAGCCTGTACTGTCTGAAGGTGCTGAGCTCAGGACTTTATCTATGATCTTTCTGGATCTTTCTCCCCTGCTCATTTACTATTTCTCATCATATCTGCTGCCTCATATTTCCTCATCCTCTGTTTCCTGATACTTCATAAATGTTGTAAATGGTTTATTTAGAGGCCAGTTTTACATGTTTCCTATCTGTGAATGGGGGCTATACTCTTTACCTGTATTGACGCTGTACATTCAGTCAGAGAAACATGAAGTGTACACATTCAGACCAGTAGAGACTACAAAGAGTGTGGGACTCAGTTAGAGCTCTGTATTTGTGTATGAGCTCCTGTATTTGTGAGTGTTTTTCCCTCTCTTTCTGTGTATGTGCACATGTGTATATATATGTATATGTTTATATATATATATTAGTGTGTGTTGGTATAGACAGCTATGACTGGACAAAGGAATATAGTTATTTTTATATAACTTCAAGTTCTGTGAGTAAATTCTCCACTGGTAATAGAACTTGCTATTGAAAATAATCACTGTATTCACATAGTATTGTTGGATAATTATATGTCTTATTGTCAGGTTAAAAGGAGGCTAAAAGCTACTTTGACACACAGATGGCAAGAGAACCAATAAAGGGAAAAACATAGGACAAGGACTTTTTGTATTGTCCTTCAGTTGTTTAGACAAAAATATCTTTTATATTAATTCTTTGAGAATTTCTTTTTTTTGAAATTTTTTATTGAGTATTTTCTTTATTTACATTTCAAATGTTTCCAGGTTTCCCCTCCAGAAACCCCCTATCCTATCTTCCCTCCCCTGCCTCTATGAGGGTGCTCCCCCAATATCTTCCCACTCCCGCCTTCCAGACCTGCATTCCCCTACACTAGGGCATGGAACACGCACAGGCCCAAGGGCCGCTCCTTCCACTGATGTCCAACAAGGCCATCCTCTGCCACATACGCTGCTGGAGCCATGGGTCCCTCCTTGTGTACTCTTTGGTTGGTGGTCCAATCCCTGGGAGCTCCAGGGGATCTGGCCAGTTGACACTGTTGCTCACCTCACAGGGCTGCAAAACCCCTCAGCTGCTTCAGTCCCTTCTCCAACTCCTTGATCTGGGACCCTGCGCTCAGTCCAATGGTTGGCTGCGAATATCTACCTCTGTATGTCAGGCTTTAGCACAGCCCCTCAAGAGACAGCTACATCAGGCTCCTGTCAATAAGCGTTTCTCAGTATCCTCAATAGTGCCCAGGTTAGACGACTGTGTAGGGGATGTATCCCCAGGTGAAGCAGTCTCTGGTTGGCCTTTCCTTCTGTCTCTGCTCCACACTTTGTCTCCATATTTCCTCCTGTGAGTATTTTGTTCCCCCTTCTAAGAAGGACTAAAGCATCCACACTTTGGTCTTCCTTCTTCTTGAGCTTTATTTGGTCTGTGAATCGTATCTTGGGTATTCTGAGCTTTTGGGCTTTCATATACTGTATTTTAATCATAGCCACCCCCATAAAATTCTCCCAGATCTATTCCTTTCAGATCCATCCAATTTATGCCCTCTTTGTAATTCCATCAAAATCAATTTGTGTTGTTCGTATATTCTTGGATGTGTGGCCTACCATTTGAGTTTGTTCTACTTCAGAGGCCACACTCTTAATACCAAGTCTCCCTCTTCTGCCACTTACAACTTTCTGATTAGTGAGTATAAGATATCATGCCCACCTCCCTTCTTCATGCTGAGATTTTGTCTGGTTTGAACGTACAAAGGTCTTGTACATGCTGTTACCTGTTGTGAGTGACTAATGAGTTTTGTCCTGCAAAACTCATATGCTTTCTAGTGTAAGCTCCCCTTTTCTGTTTTGGGGACATTTGGGGGACACTGCTTTCTTGTTCTCTTCTTCATTTCTGAGTCTTAAAATATTTCCAGATGTTTATTCACAGTTTTTTTTTTTAAATTAGCCTTGGGAGGAGGAGATGAAATATAGATAGCCCATTTAGGAATGAGCATTCCAGTCTCTTATTCTCTGGACTTTGGCCAGTTGTTATCGTCTATGTTGATCTGTTGCAAACAGAAGCTTCTCTGCTGAAGACTGAGGGATGTATCAATCTATGCGTATAATGATAAACCACATGATGTCCATGTTACTATTCACCAGTGGATATGTTTTGCCAGGCTAGTCACTACTTTAGCTTAAAGGGTTTATAACAGAGAAGTATGGAATATACAAATAACTTCAAAAATAACAGTCAGGAAATTAAACAACTCAATTAAAATACAATCTGGAACTATAAACAGAGTTCTAAGAAGCTGAAACACAAATGGCTAAGAAACAGTTTTTTTTAGAAATGTTCAGCATCCTTAGTCATCAATAGAATGCAAATTAAATCTACTCTGAGATTTCATCTTATCCCAGTCAGAATGGTTGAAATAAACAAAAACAAACAGAGAAGAACAAATAAAACACAACAAACGGAGACCAATGTTGCCATGGAGACTGGGAAAGACGAGCACTTCTTCACTGCTGGTGGGAGTGCAAACTGGTGCAGCCACTATGGAATCAGTGTGGAGGTTCCTCACAAAGCTGGAGATACGTCGGCCACATGACCCAGCTATAATGTTCCTGGGCAAACATCCAAAGGATTTTGTATCTCCCTACAGAGATACCTGCTCATCTTGTTTCTTGCGCTCTGTTCACGATAACCAGAAAATGGAAACAGCTTAGATGCCCACAGTTTAGATGAATGAAAGTGAAAGCATGAGATATTTCACCATAGGATATTATTCAGCTGTTAAGAAAAACAAGATATGAAATTTGCTGGTTAGTTGATGGAGCTGGAAGCAATCATTATGAATGGGGTAACCCGGACAAAAGTATTTTGTAACTAAATTTTCTAATCTCCTTAAATTTGTAACTTCTTTGTTGTTGCTAAATCTAGACCATTATGTTATGACTTAAATCATGTTCTTAATTTGATTTTCTTTAACATATTTTGTTAAAATATATGTGAAAAACACATACAAAATAAAATTTGCCATCTTTACCATTGTAAATGTCCAGTAGTGGTGTGATTACATTCAAATTACCATACAAGGTTTCCAGAGTCACTCATCTCACAAAACTGAAATGGAACGCAACGAACCATCAATCACTCTTCTACCCTTTCCCGAGATGCTCCTAGAAACTGTGGTCCTTTTTCTGTCTCTATATATTTATTCCTGTAGCTAGTGCTTTATGTTCTTATTATAATGTGTGAGATTTCATTTGGACAAGCAACTATTCTCCCACAAGAAATCGTACTCCAGGCACCACTACAAAACCTCTAGTTGCTTAAGCTCCAGCAGCCTAAGTTCTTACCCCTTTGATAAATCCTCCCTTCCCCAACTTCTGCTCACAAGTCTCAATCTTTGCCCTCTTTTCCCAGACTCCTTTTGTCCCAGCTAATATATACAGGTGCAAGCTCTTGGTCCATACCTGTGTTACCTCTTCTCCTGGGAAACTGGACTCATGAAGCACAGCAAGTACATTGGATTGTTCTCAGTAAAAACTAAAACTGACACCAGTATACTTATGCCTCAAAGTTATTATTCATACCTGCATGTGGTTGAAGTCACATTAATTTAAGGTATTTCTGAATATAATATGATTGTGTGGCTCATAAAAAATTCAATGAAAAATTATTTAGCAGAATGTGTCTCTGTTTATTTTATATAGAATACTCCTAAATTCTGGAGTCAACTACCTATCCAATATCTAAATAAGCTAGAATCCTGATAAACATTGGATTGAGTTTCCTGTGTCCCTGTACCAAAGCAGACTCTAGCATTTGAGGCACAGTTAGCAAAAATTCTAGGCATTCAGATTAATCAATCAGCAGAGAGAATCAACCAGCAGCAGACCCGTGTGCATAGCTGGGGGTGCAAAGTGGCCCAAATGAGAGCACAGAACCATGTCTTTAAGCTCAAATCTCGGGCCCACAGAATTTGAACTCCACAACTTTGCCCATTTCTTTGCTGTACCCTAGAAGTGATTGTTCTGTTTATGTTGGAGGCAGCTAGACTAGAATCATGGAGAGTCAGCATGCTATGACATGAAGGTTTACAGTGCTAAAGGGTTGTTTTAAAGGGCATTATTGATCAGAGAAGGACAAAGACTTGGAGCCATAAAATTTAATCTTTTTAAGTCTCTCCTGCATCACTTGTTTACACTACCTCAAGGAAAATAATGACTAAAGTATTGCTGTATCTTATAATTTGTGGGTGAGCATTAATAATTGAAACAATATTATGTGCACTTATAGATATATGTCTTCTTGGTCCTTCAATTTATAGTACAATATTTGCTTTCAAGTCAAAAATTAAATACATTTTTCCTTGTAGTTTCATTTCAACTTGACACAAGCTAAAGTTACTTGAGAGGAAGAAACCTCAATTAAGAAAGTATCTCATAAGATCAACAGGCAGGCCTGTAAGGCATTTTCTTAATTCTTTTTTGATGGGGAAGGGCCTTGCCCATTGTGGGTGGTGCCATTGCTGGGCTGGTCATCCTATAACAGAGCATGCTAAGCTAGCCAGGAGAAGCAAGCCAGTAATTAGTACCCATTTATGTCGCCTGCATCAGTTCTGGCCTCTATATTTCTGCCTTGCTTGATTTCCAGTCCTGACTTCCTTCCATGATGAACAGCAATACGGCAGTGCAAACTGAATAAAGCCTTTTCTACCAATGTGCTTTTGGTTATTTGGTATTTCATCATAACAAGAGAAACCCTAACAAAGGCATACAGCTTAAACCAAATTTTATATCAAGATGCTTAGGACACATAACATTTCTAAATACACTACAAATAAGTATTTGTAGTGAAATAATAGTACCAAAAATGAAATTCCACCTTTAGAGTATCTGTACAATTGCTATAATAGTGTAGTGTGTTATTGTGAAGGTATAGATAATTTTTGCATTTTTATTACAGTTCATTGTAAATAAGATAAAAGTAGATAATATAATCACCAGAGAAAATAATAGCTTCAGAAAAAAATCTTTGGAAAAATGTATGACTTTAAAACATTTTGGTTCAATTAAAATGTTTATTGTAAAACGTGCACTAGCTGTCCAGCTCTGTATGAAATAATTTATAGCAGTAAAAGTATGTCTGCTCTCTGGAATGTTGTATGATAAACATTTAATTTCTTTCTTTTTTTGTTGTAACAAGTGTGAGCAAATGAAAATACCCAGTCTTTCAGATGTTCAGCTGCTCAGCTATTTTCATTTGAATACTTCATTTTGAGGGTTCCAAATATTTTGTAGATTAAAGTAAGCTACTTTTTAGTATTCTTTTTTTTACATAGTTGTTATTTGCTAAGCTCCATTCTAAGTTTTATAAATTGGAAAATTCAAACTAAACCCTAATAGTTATATAATTAATATTGTAACTTTATACATTCAAATTTTCAATTGCAAACTACAATAAACACATTCACAAAATATTGTTTGTGTTTGTAAATATAAATTCATATGTATATTACCTTAGCCTTTATTTGCCTTAAGAAATCTGTTGGGAAGTTTTATAAAAGTAACCAAATGGATATTTATCTGGAAATACTGTGCCTGCAAGTCTCTCATAATTATTCAGATTCTGTTAGAGTGCTTCAGTTGTTGTTAAGTAGCAAGAGAAGGAAAATACAGGGTCATTGGTGTAGTTTAATTTAATTTAGTTGGAATTTTTTTAATTAAAGAGGAAACATTAAACAATATGTACCATTTGATGACATCTAAAAGTCTGAAGTGCCTGCCTAAAAGTGCTTCATAGACACAGAGCCCTTCCCTTAGCCAGAGAGCGGTGCCAGACGAGCAGGATTTATGCCACGCGGCTTCATGGGCCATAAAGCCTTCAGGAGCTCCACAGCTCTGCCATCACTCTGAGGCTTGGCTGTGATGGATAATTTTCTTTTATGGGAACGTAACTATAACTGACAAGGGAAACATTTAAAGGAGGGGCTTCTGGTTAATCTTTATAAAGAGAGGCTTGTCTACGTCTCGAGGAAATTCCAGAAGGCCTCAATAAAATAAAATATTTTTATATTTTTAAAAGGTAACTACAAATTTACAACTATAGTGTGACTTCACAGAGATGAGACTACTTATTTTGTCGTTAGCTTAAAAGATTGGACTCAGCCTTTAATATAGTGAGTGTGAATGTTATGTATTTAAAGATTCCTTTAACAGTTTGTTCTTGTTGTCTAATACTTTAAAAATAGCCTCATTAACCCTTTTTACTGGAAATCAATGAGACAGATGAACATATATAACCCATTGAGGTAACATACATTAGCAGTTGAGCTTACTGCCTGAATGTCCGGGAACTTGATGTCTTCTTTCTGTTTCTAAAGAAGGACATCAACCTCGATCTCAAGAAGAAATGCCACAGTTCAGCCACAGACATCTGGAGTGGCCACTTCAGTTACGCACATCTGGTTAGTTTGAGGCTTTTATAGGTTTGCAGGAGAGCGGGATAGAGAAGAGCTGGAATTATGCACACCCCTTCTTTATCCCTCGCTAAAGAAAACTGCTCTACTGGGGATCAGGTCTTCATGCTTAATCTTATTCCGTCAAGTGTTTGTCACACTTAGATGAGGCAGGACTGTGATCTCATAGCCGCAGTAGGGTTGGACTTTGAGGCATGCTTATCTACTGCTTGGTCAGTTCTACCCTTGTTTCTTCTACACAGGTTGTTTTTTACTCTCTGGGCTGCAGGTTTCCTCTGGGGAACATTTTATCATCTAGCTTGTAGGTTGGAAAACTAACTTCAAGAAATGTATAAACATGTAGAAGTGAAACTCATGATGTGATCAATCCTTGTTTCATGGTTTTTACACAGCATATTTTTCTTGGGTGAGAGGGACATGAGATATGAATCATTTCCAACAATACCAAATGAATGGACATAGATTAAATGCCTCAGCTCTCAATGCATAATCCTTATCACTCAGATGCTATAGTGAGTAGCTCCTTTTATGACCATCAAGACATTCCATGGAAGTAAACGGCAGAACTGATACTTTGTATCAGGGACTGGTTCTCTACCTAGAGTGCAACTTGAAGAAATTGCTGCCTTGCTAGATTCATTAACCAAAAGATACACAAGATACCATTAAAATACTTAGCTGGAGGTGTGTCAACAAAACTTAGTGGCCTCTGCAGTCTTAACCTTTTTGGCATTGTATAGCTCCATGAAATCTAGCATTCTGTTGGAGTACCTCTCCTGACTCTTGCCTTTCCTATTTCCAAAACGGAAATTGTCTCAAAGGCAAATTTAATTGAATTGTAACTAATCAACTTTTCCTCTGGTGTCAGGGATTAGATTTCCAAGGAAATAAAACACCAGAATAACAAATTTAGGATGGAAGTTGCAGAGGTAGATTGATAGCTGGCATATATCCAATCCAATATGAAAGTGGAAGCAATCAGTGCTTTGTTCTATTAATACAAACATCAAAGTTATGATTCCTATTATCAATCATAAATGTTATTTTTTTAACTGAAGAAAAATTATTCTTACACTTGAAATTTGAATAGTTAATATCTCAAGATATTTCATATAAGTTTTATAACAGAAGATGAAAGAACACACTCAAAAATAGCAATTTTTGTTGAAGTAAGTCAACCATCTCCAATTGCCTCACAGAAGGAGTACTGCCCTCCAGTTCTGAGTGGCTTATCTCTCACGCCAGAGATCACATCTTCATGAGATTGTTTTCTAAACAAACTTATAGCCATCTCACTGTTTGGCATTTTTTTCCTTTGAATATAATATTGATGTTCCTAAATCTGAGGCAATCTGTTATAAAAGTATATATTCTTGTGATAAAAAAATCTTTCAAAATTCATTAAAATTATTCATTTTAATAATAAGGACTCTATTGGAAAAATGTTACATTGTTAATTGAATGAAAATCATTTACAGTTACTGAAGTGAACCTTATTTGAGGTCTAGGTATAGCCTGTTAATTTAAATTTTAAAACATATCAAGAAATTTCTAAAAAGCAGGTGTACTGATAGATGTCTAGAAATAATTTGTAGATTTAGTGTTATGTAGAGCTCTGACTCATTTCTACTAGTGATTCTATTTCAGCCAAGAAATCTTTCTGTGATGTATGTGTGTGTGTGTGTTTGAAATATGCATACAAATTAAGCATTTGTTGATTGATAAAATAGAATTTATTTTAAACAATTCTTTGTGTACATATAATTATGCTGTTTATTTAAAATGAAAGAAAATTTACATACAAATAAGATGTGTGTGTGTGTGTGTGTTATACAATAACTTATACTTTGGCACAATATTTGGTGCCAAAGCAAATACAAGGCATCTTTAACATTTTTCATAATGGACTGGGCTTTTTTTTAATCATCTATGCTGCAGGTTGCTTCTCCCATGAAAATGTTGTAGAAAATGGAAGAAGCATGTTCACAGCCATTTCAGAAATTGTTTGAACTATGTATGGTGATAAATGTCTTTAGTGGAGGGCACAGATACAGGCAGGTTTCTAAGGGTTGAGGCCAGTCTGATCTAACTGATAAGCATACATTATGCACTGAATATTTTTTAAAAGGTCAGGATAGATATCACAATATAGCTAACATACTCATATTTTTATATATCAGTTAAAAATAAACTTAAAATTTGTGAATCTGAATAAGATCCCAATCACTGATCAGATCAGAGATACTGATCCCTCCTTGTCTCCTATGACTATTTTGCTTCCCCTTCAAAGTGTAATTCAAGCATCCTTGCTTGGCCTTCTTTCTTGTTTAACTTCTTTGGGTCTGTGGGGTGTATCATGGTATTCTGTACCTATGGCTAATAACTACTTATTAGTGATTACATACCATGCCCATTCTTTTAGATTCAGATTACCTCACTTAGGGTATTTTCTAGTTTCATCTATTTGCCTGAAAATTCATGATGTCCTTGTTTTAATAACTGAATAGTATTCCATTGTAAATGCACCACATGTTCTGTATCCATTCTTTGGTAGAGGAACATCTGGGTATGAAGATGTTAGCTGCAAGCATTAAGAAGATATTGGGAGCTCTACATGGACAGAAATCTAGAGCCTGTGTCATTTAAAACAAAGAGAATAAAGACTCAGAAGGACCTTGCTGGATCAGATAATGTGGGAACAGTGCCTAGAAATTACCACTGCTGATTTATTCAAAATAAGCATATATGAAAATGTAATTATGAAATACATTTATACCAATTATATATCAATTAAAATCTCAGCCTTCTCAATTTTAATTGGAATAAGTGATGGAGTAATTGATGCTCAGGGAACTTTTCTTTTGTATAATAGTGTTCAACCTAAGATGAACTGCTTTCTTTTGTAAGATGCTTTGGTCATGGTGTTATATCACAACAATAGAAAAGTAAGTAGTAAAGAAGACAGAAGTTGGTACCAGAGTAGGATTTGATTTGGAGTTAATAGTTTCAGAGGGTTAGAGTCCATGAAAGCAGAGTAAAGGCACAACATCAGGAGCAGGTGAAATCTTATAGCTTATCTTCAAGTTGAAGGGAAAGAGAGGAATGGTAAAAGTATTTTGAAACCAAAATATCCAACCCTCATTAATATACCTGTCAACAAAGCCATACCTCCTAGTAGTTCTCAGAGTTCTACTTCCTGGGAACCAAATATTTTTTGATTATTCAATTGAATCTCATATTCAAATGTATAAGCCTGTGGGGTCCTTTTCATTCAGTCCACCAGATGTGCTCTACAGTTTTCCAGTGAGGAGGGTTGTTGTGGGAAGCATTTTATACTGTAGAGACTGCAAATCCTATTAGTTGTGTTTTGTGACCTTTGACACCATGTGTACCATTCTGCAGCAAGGTTACTTTTCAGGGCTCTGTTAAGAGGAAAGTACCAAGGAGATGAAGAAAGGGAAAGACACCTGTGTAAAGCTATAGCCCACTATGAATTATTGAATGGAGCCCATTAAAAATTCAAGTGGTTGGAGAAGCACCCTATCCCCAATGGAGGGAGTTATTAGTATGAACAGCTATGGAAGGATATAACCAAGCCACTGTAAGAAAAAGTAGTCCTCTGGAAATATAGGTCTCAGGCTTTTCCCAAGAGTATACTTGCCTGCATGGGTATAATTAAAAGCCACATTAGAAATTTAGCCGCTGTGTTATTTCTTGTTCTTTCTAGTTTATGTCAACTTAACACAGACTAGAATCATTTGTGAAGAGGGAACCTTAATTATGCCCTCACTGCATTGCCTTGTGGGCAAGGTTGTGATACATGTTGTCTTCCCTTTTCTTCCCTCCCTCTAAACCATCCCATATAGTCTCCCCACTCTCTCCAAATTCATGGACTCATTTTTACTAATTTGTTATTTCATGCATATATGTATATACATATATATTCCTAAATATACCTGTTCATTCCATATAATGTTACTTGTATGCATGTTTTAAAGGCTGAGCATTTGGCATGAGACAGCCGGACGATGTGCTTATCCCTAGAAAATGTACACCTCTCCTATTCCCAGCTTTTCTCAGTTGCCTGTAGTTCTTTGTGTGTGCCTGTGGCTTCATGGATGTTTGTTAATCTGACATGTTCATTATTGTAATCCCTGGTACATTTTCTTGAATGAAGATTAATATCTGTGTGACTATTTCACAAAGAAGTGATGCCATCTCTGTGTGAGTGGTCCTGGATTGTATAAAGAAGCAGGCTGAGCAAACGGCCGGGAGCATGTTAGTAAACAGCATTCCCTTCATGGTCAGTCTTTGCCTTAATTCTTGCCTCCATGTTCCTGCTTTGAAATCCTACCTTGACTTCCTTCAGTGATGGACTGTCAGCTAAGAACTATAAATGGAAATAAACCCTTTCCTCCCCAAGTTGCTTATGATCATTTTACTATAGCAATAAAAACTAACTAAGACATATATTAATCCAGAGCCTCATGTGTTTTCCTCTGCCATTTGGTTTGGATTCTCTGGATCTGATCAGAGATTACAACCATTAATGTCTTCCCTTAAATTTCTCACCTAGTTGTAAGAAGTGAATTTATTTTCCCTTAAATACCATGACAGTTCAGATTCAAGGTACTATTTGGCCAAGAGTTGGGTGACAATGTTTTTATTGTCACTTTCCTCAATATCCATATCCAAGGTATCAGGCAGATCAGGCCCAGAGTGACACATCTCTCCAATTTGCATCTCTGTCTCCGGAGGTTCCAGGGGTCCTGCCAGAGATGTATCTGTCCTTCTCTTCTTCAACACTGTAGTGATTATCTCTTGGAGACAGGAGGTCAGTTTATCTCTAGGGATAAGATGTATGGAGCCAGACTTCCCCTGGGTCCAATTTGGCAGAACCCTTTTGTGAGAAAATGGTTGCTGATCTATAGAATAATGTATAAGACTCCATAAGCCAAAACTAAAATCAGAGTATATTTGGGTCCTTCAGCCATGTATCTATGCCCTAAGTTTTCTTCAGTTTCCTTCCAAGCAGCTAAGCTTACTCTCCTTCTGGAAACTAAGGGCTTGTCCCTGAATAGTCTAAGAGCTGATGAAATTGTAATTTTTCCCATTAGTGACACAGTTCTTCAACCTCTTCTCCAAATGACTGTCACTTAACTACCTATGTCCAGATCCTGCTTGGCCCATGGCTTTCATCTGAAGAATAGAAATATGACACATACCCCCTTACCTTTATTTTAGCACTTCTCACAGGTGTGTCCCCTGGCTCAAATACCAAATTTAGTGTTCTTTCTTCAGGAAACCTCCTGAATAGTCTAGGAATGGAGGAAACTGTAATTTTTCCACATAGTTCCATAAAATGTCTTCCAAATAAGGAACATATCCCAACACATAGAAATGCTCTCCATTTACTTTTATCTAATGCTTCTCACCAGAATGCCCTATGCTTTATCAATGCAAGATCTGCATTGACATAGTCCTTGTTCTTCCCCAGCCTCTGCTTTCTGTAAACTGCATGGAAATTGACCTGACTGGTGTCATGAGGAATGGGGTTACAGACACAAGTAACACAAAGCTGGTGTTGGGCAAACCATGTGGGCTCCGATTGAGATGCACCAGCAGTAATCTGAAAGTTCAGTGCATTTTCAGTATTCAGTCCCTGTAGGAGAGCAGTCTCAGGCTGCAGTTAGTACTTTCTGAAAGTATTGTACTGGTTTTGGCTAGACATTCTTTGTTGACATCCATACTTAGACCAGGGGAAGACCTTGCCATGCTCATGGATCTAAGGTAAGGCATTGGTTTCCTAGACATGGCTACACTCATATCAGCAATAGATAGTCACTCAGGAATTCATCACACTGACTTTGGAAAATCAGAGATTGGCAACATTCAAAGGAGGTGCAGGAGTCATCTTCCAGTGGGTACAGAGCTGAGTTTGTTTCTAGATTGGTGAAATGCTTTTAGATCAGACAGTGTCATGTTTGGCCACTCTATAATAAATAAATTGCAGCATTTTAATTGGTGGTCATTAGGGTATGTGTGTGCTTTCATTTCCTCATTTGTTTTTGTTTTATGGATTCATGGTTTTACTATATATACTTCAGGCTAACCTCAAGTGCTCAATCCTCCTGCTTCAGCTTCCCGAGTTCTGATGTTATACACATCATGCCTGGAACATTATGTTGATTGCAACTCCAAAAAGTCAAGGAATGTGAAAGGAGAATTTCTGTGTCCTTCCTTCTCCTTTCTTCCCATATCATTGCACAATATTCCTCTGCACAGCACTATTTCTATACCAGAACATAATTTGAACTCCCCATAGTTCCTACTCTAGGAATCTAGAAAAGTATTTTTAGAAATGGTTCTTTATTATGAAACAGAGAGTCAGAGATAATGAAGTAAAGGAATGCAACAGCTCTGGGCTCCAACAAGCCAGCCCATTACCCTTTAGTGACTTTAGGCATTAGAGCTTAGTTTACATTTCAGGGTGAGATGTATATATGTATTTTATATCTGTTCACCATGTGAGTGCACATGGTACCCATGGATGCCAAATGAGGCGGTCAGGCTTCCTGGAACTAGAGTTAGAGTTACAGATGTTTGTGAGCTCTTGTATGGGCTCTGGGAACTGAACCTAGTTCCTGGGGAAGAGCAGTCAGAGCTCTTATCTACTATGACATCTCTTCAGCCCCTTGATGTATTTTTTGGTTAAGAAAAAAATTCTTGATTCAAATAAAGACTGAAAGTTACTATTTTATTACATAGACTCATCTATGTGGATTTGCAAAATGCTTAACTTGAAGCCTGTTAACTTTTAGATTACTGGTCTTATGCTAAAAAATGGATATTCAAGCAGGAGGATCACAGTTTGAGATCTACTTAGGCTTCAGAACAAGTTCACCGCTAGCCTGGGAAACTGCAAGACTGTCGCAAAACAAAAATTAAAGGTTGGATGTATACCTCATTGCAGAGCGTGTGCCTAGCAAGTGTATGCAGAACTGCATAAGAATTTTGATTATTTGAGGCCTTAATACTTAAGTAAATCTTGGTGAAGAAAAGACAGGCATGCATGTCAGAAAGCTCGCTATTGGGAAGCTAATTCCACATGCCTGCACTGACAAATGGTAGTGTAAGAAGCTTGAACTGTTTTCATGATGTGCTCATCGTTATCAGGAACGTGGAATTCTAAGTAGAAATTTCCCATATGATTTTAAAAGCTTTTCATCCACTGTGAGGTAAAGAGCCCCTTAATAACAGTTCAGTTTGGTTTACTTCTTTAGCCATTAATTTATATACATAATCCAAGGTACAATTGTAAAAAATGTATTCTTAGTGAATAAAAGTTAATTCTTTCTTTTAAGCCTGTTTTTCTTTTTTCTGTTTTGAAGTGACAGAGTAACCTTCCCCAGCATACAATATGAGTTTCTTAGTGAAAAAAAAAATGTAAGAAGGACATGTATAGGACAAACACACAGAGGCCAAAGTGTTCACTCTTGACAAGTGAGCTTCAACAAGTACCATAGAGGGAAAGAAGCAATGTGCTGCGATTCTTCCAGCTTCTGGAAAAGAATGCTCACTGAGGCCTAAGCAAGTCCTTAAAATAGGAACATCTGTGTGGATAGAATCTAGGTTTTATGGGCCATATCTGTTTCCAGCTTGGCATCCTATCACAGCAAGTTTTTATCCTGTGCTTGGATTTTCCACTCTCTGTTGCTTTTAGTCATAGTTAAAGCTTCTGTTACTGACTGATGTCTTGAAGCTATGGGAAAGCTTCTGGCGTGTTCATGAGGTACACAGTTGTAGCAAAGTGGTATATGACAAAAGATGTTTTTGAAAAGTTCAATTTCAGCTCTCTCCTTCCTCCATAAACTCAGAACTACAGTGTCGGTTCTCTTAAGCCTACATAGTCACTCTCTCCGTCACCCCTTTGTGTCTGTGGATTTCCTAACTCTTTTTAAGATCTTGAGTATGTCTGCTATATTTTCTTACATGTTATCACTATGGATTTATTTATATTTTACTTAAATTTTAGGAGTAGCAACTTCTCTTCAGGGCTATGTAACTACCAGTAATATAAATATATACATTATTTAGGTTAATAATTACAACATTGCCTACAAATTAGGAAGAATTGAACATAACTTGTATAATAAGCATATAATACAACTCAGAAATTTCACTCTGGATTACATATCCAAGAAAAATTTAGAAATATATCAATACAAAAACTTGTACACAACCTTATGCAAAAATATAGTGGTATAAGTCAAAATAGCCATTGCAACAAACCAATGATATATATGAGCTGCATAAGCATATGTATCTAGGAATATATATCTATTAAATATATACAAAATATGTAATATATAACTTACACACATGCACACACACACGCATATATTATAAAGCCATAAAAATGCAATGCTTTGATACATGTTACAGTATCTGAACAGCATCATGCTGAGTGAAAGAAGCAAGTCACCAAGGACCAAGTACTAGAAATCTCGTTTGTGTTTATTGGTAGAAACAGACAAACCCGGGGAGACTAGGTGTGGATTTATGTTTGCCCTGTGCTGGAAGGATGAGAGTATGGGATATAGCTGTTTATTGTTTGGAGAGGATTATTGCTTTTTTTTTTTTTTGGAATGATGACATTTTTCTGGGATTAAGTTGTAGTGATAGCTATATAATGTTGTCAATTTAATGGCATTTTAATTATAGCTCTGAAATTTAAAAAGATGCTATATATCTGTTTAAAGGGCAAGAAAATTATTGTTTGTTGTTATTTAAAATATAAATGAAAATAACCTGGTGCTTTATTCTAAGCAGATGCCCAGATTTTTGGGGAAATAGAAGTAGTTTAGGAAAACCTCAGAGGGCCTACCCAATGTTGATTTTTAATTAATTGCCCAAACCAAACATGTGCATTTCAGTTAAAGTATAAATTTTAAATTCAAAGATGGATTAATATATCTCAAACATTGATGCAATTAAAATATTTCATTTCACTTTAATCAAGTTTTATTGGTTGCTTTTAATTAAAAGGCAAGATTATAGTATGAAATTGACATTTTCCCTAAAGAATCTCTGAGGAGAAAAACTCTATTTTATGGCTGTAATTGATGGATTTTTTCCCCTAGAGGAGCTGTCTGTGTTTGTATTTAAACATTGTGCTAATGTGTTTAGAGGTAATAAAGATGATTTGGTCATTTTCTTTCTGAAAAATACCCAAATGAGAGCTATTTGCTCACTTGGCTTTAGCAGTTAGAGTCAAGTCATGCTTCCAGGTGTCTGCTTTTGTTGGAACCTGGCCAGGACCCTAAACCCAGGGAGTATGTATGGGAGTGGGGGTGAATTACACTATGGTTAGCCTCCAGGAACCAAAATAAAATTTGGACTTTTGTCCTTCTTTTGGTCATGGAGATGATGCTGGGTGAGTGCAGGGGCGTCAGGAAGAAGCTCTGGGTGTCATCCTGCAGATGGAGCTCAGTTGGTAGACATGCAATGAAGCTTCTGGTAGATATTTGTAAGATCTAAAACCCTGAATGTATTAGAAGCCTTAGCACCTTTAGTACTGAGGGGTGAGGGTGGACAAAGATTCAGATTCTATCCATTCTTCTAGAGGGGATTCTTAACTTTACTAGGTAACCTCATTTTAAATAAATCAGATTCCAGAGGTTTAGTAAAGGTGTCTGAAATTGCTAATGATCTTTGGAAATTCAGTCACATGAAATTATTCCAAGAAAAATTCAGATGCTTTTCCAAATCCCAGCAAAGCAGAAAAGGCAAACTATGCTCACAAGGTTATTTGGATTTTCAGAGTCTTGGAGCTGAGGTTACTGCAGCTGGGCCTAATTCCACTGTGCTGTTCTTTGGCTAGTCCCCGAGCCTTCTCTGCCCACGTAAGGATTTCTTACAATGCACACCGACAGCTGTCGTTATAGAGCAGCTCACACCGCTCAGGTCTAATGACTGCTTCGCTCGTCATATTTGTTTACGTAGCTTTTTGTCTCAGATCCAATGTGGCCTAATAATTGCTACCGAGATATTTCTGAGGCCTGTGGGTGAAATAATAAACTTCCTTTCGTCTCTTTAAATAAGCGTCAGAAGACATACTCCATTGTCAGGTAGCCCTGTGCCCACTGAGAACAAGAGAGTTCATTCCCAAGGTGAGTAACTTTGGAAGCTGAGCAGAGCTCAAGGCCCAGATGGAAGTGTTCCCTTCTTATTGTATCCCACATACATTGTGCAAGCCCTCTTCCTACAGGTGATTTCAGCATTAGAAGATAATCCCTTCATTGCATAGGCTAGTTTGAATTCAACTTTATTTTTTTCATTAACCAAAAATATATTGAGATAGAGTTTAAAGTAATACATGTTTTAATATTGTCTCTGATGCTGGGATATTGCTTAGTAGAGGCCTAAACTTTATTTCTTGATTATATTGGTGATGAAACATAAGAATACATTTAAGAAGTTAAAAGATCACTGTAAACATGGGGACCAATGAATGCAGAGTGAAATGTATCCTTGCTGTGATTGTTTTAGGGTTAAAGGCAGTCATCTTATTTGATCTGGAAAAATGCAGTGTTCTCTGCCAAGAATAAAGAAATAATTGGTCTTTATGCTATGACATGCATATTACCTTCAAATGAGTTCCCTTAAGAGCTTTTTGTTTTTCATATTGTTATAAAGAAAACATGGTTAAAGAATATAGCAAAAGTGGAAATGGACCATTTGATGATGGATTACAGTTAAGTATATCCTTGTATTAGTCAGGATTTCCTAGAGCAGAGGTTCTCAACCTTCATAATGCTGCAGCCCTTTAATATATTTCCTCATGTTGTGGTGACTCCAACCATAAAATTATCTTGTTTCTACTTCAAAAACTGTAGTTTTGTCACTGTTATAAGATATCTAACATGAAGAATATCTGATATGTGATGGGGCCATTCAACTCCCAACATGGTCGTGAACCACAGGTTGAGAATAGCTGTTCTAAAGGAGCAGAAGTGATAGATAGGTATGAGTGTATGTATATATTGTACATAAAAGGGGACTTATTAGAGTGGCTTACAGGCTGTGGTCTGAGTGGTTCAACCATGGCTGCCTCCTGACAGAAAAGCCAAGCATCTTGTAGTTGTTGATTTTATGAGCTTAGCTGTATCAGTAGTACCAAGCTGGTGATAGAATTTCAGGGAAGGTCTAGAGAACTTCCATTTCTCAGTCTACACTGGAATCCTGAAGAAGCAGGTTCTAACACCAGAGGAGGAATGACTCAGCAATAGGATAGATGAACTTTCCCCAGAGAGTAAAGGCAAGGAAGCAAAAAGCAAAAGACACTTTGTTCCATGTTCTTTTATGTAGGCTGCCACAAAAAGGTGTGGCCCAGATTTAGAGTGGATCTTTCCACTTCAAATGATCCAGTCAAGAAAATCCCTCACCAGGGTGTCTGGATGCTTTGGTTCTAGGTAACTCTAGGTGTAGTAGTCATGTTGATAGCAAAGATTATCTATTACACTTGTTAAATAAATATTATTCAAGTATATTTTTATTCAAAATAAACAGAAAATGCACATATGAGATAAAACATCCATCCATCATTATTCCTTATGCTATCCTGTCTGAAGTGTAGTGAGAGTGCTGCCTTTGTTCACAGGTCCTCAGTTCAACACCACATGGGAATTACAGAACAACCTGGGTGGTAGAGGTTGACTACTCCATGTGTGGTTGATGTCAGGACTCTTGGGTTGCTGCCTCTATATACACGGTGTCCACAGAGATAAGTCTCTGCCTGGCCGAAGGAGTCTTCCAGCTCCTTCCAGCTTTGCCCTGCTGTCTCACTCTGAAACTGAGCCAATGAATCTGTGTATATGGTGGGTACATTCTTAGTTTCAAAATCATGCATTTTATAACTTACCTTCTTTGTTGAAATGTTCTGTTTACTGAGAACTCTAAATAACTTGAGGAATGTTTTTTTTTTATTTTTTTTTTATTTATTTTATTTTTTTATTTTTTTATTTTTTATTTTTTTATTTTTATTTTTTTTATTTTTTTTTGTTTTTTTTTTAATTTTTATTTTCAGCAAATCAAAAAAAAATTAAAAAGCATTCAAACAGAATAAAATGAAAAGAAACAAACAAGCAAAATACCAAGGGTCAGATATACTTATACAAGAATTCCATAGGGCCTTCAAACAAGCAACACTTTTTGAGTTATGTTTAAAAAAATTCAGAACCACAATAAGCTCCTTCACAAAGCAAATAATATTGAAATAGTGAAATCAAGTGTAGACCCAACAAAAAATATATAAATTATAGTCCAATATCCCTCATGAATATACATACAAAAATTCTCATTGAAGTAGTTGCAAACTGAATACAAGAGATATAAAAAAAATAATATTCCATGAATAACTGAACAACTGTTTTTTTTTTTTTTTTAGAAGACCATACTCCATATACAGGCTGCATGTTTTGGGATAGCCCCCACTCCAGATGTTTGAGACCTACATGAAAACCAAGCTGCACATTTACAACTTATGTGCAGGGAGGCCTAGGTTCAGCCCATGGAGGTAGATCTGTGTAGACTAGGTATGCTCCACGGTTGGTGATTTAGTCTCTGAGAGCTCCAAGGGTTCAGGTTCATTTACTCTGTTGATCTTCCTGTGCAGTTCCTATCTCCTTAGGGCCCTCAATCCTTCCACCTATTCTTCTTTAAGAGTCCTCAAGCTCCATCCACTGTTTGGCTCTGGATGTCTGTATCTGTCTGAGTCAGCTGCTGGTTAGAGCCTCTCAGAGGACAGCTTGCCGGTCTGTTCTCAGGCTGGAGGTTTAGCTCCTGGGAGCTCTGGTTGAATCTTTTGATACTCGTTCTAAAAAGGACAAAAGCACCCTCACTTTGGTCTTCCTCCTTCTTCTTGAGTTTCATGAGGTTTATGCGTTGCATCTTAGGTATTGTGTGTTTGGGGCTAATATCCGCTTATCAGTGAGTGCATACCATGTGTGTTCTTTTGTGATTGGGTCATCTCACTCAGGATGATATTTTCTAGCTCCATCCATTTGTCTAAGAATTTCATGAGCTCATTATTTTTGATGGCTGAGTAGTACTCCATTGTGTAAATGTACCACATTTTCTGTATCCATTCTTCTGTTGAAGGACATCTGGGTTCTTTCCAGCTTCTGGCTATTATGAATAAGGCCGCTATAAACATAGTGGAGCATGTGGCCCTGTTGCATGTTGAAATATCTTCTGGGTATATACCCAGGAGGGGTATAGCTGGGTCCTCAGGTAACACCATGTTCAATTTTCTGAGGTATCGCCAGACTGCTTTCCATAGTGGTTGTACCAGCTTGCAATCCCACCAACAATGGAGGAGTGTTCCTCTTTCTCCACATCCTCGCCAACATCTGCTGTCACCTGTGTTTTGGATCTTAGCCAATCTGACTGGTGTGAGGTGGAATCTCAGTGTTGTTTTCATTTGCATTTCCCTGATGACTAGGGATGCTGAGCACTTCTTTAGATGTTTCTCAATCATTCGAGTTTCCTCAGTTGAGAGTTCTTTGTTCAACTCTCTACCCCATTTTTTAATAGGGTTATTTGATGGTCTGGAATCTAGTTTCTTCAGTTCTTTGTATACCTTGGATATTAGCCCTCTATCAGATGTAAGGTTGGTGAAAATCTTTTCCCAGTCTGTTGGTTCCCGCTTTGTCCTGTTGACCGTATCCTTTGCTTTACAGAAGCTTTGCAGTTTTATGAGATCCCATTTGTCAATTCTTGATCTTAGAGCATACGCCATTGGTGTTCTGTTCAGGAACTTTTCCCCTGTGCCCATCTGATCAAGGCTTTTCCCTATTTTCTCTTCTATTAGTTTCAGTGTAGCTGGTTTTATGTGGAGGTCCTTGATCCACTTGGAATTGAGCTTTGTACAAGGAGATAAGTATGGATCAATTTGCATTCTTCTACAAGTTGACCTCCAGTTGGACCAGCACCATTTGTTGAAAATGCTGTCTTTTTCCCACTGGATAGTTTGAGCTCCTTTGTCGAAGATCAAGTGACCATAGGTATGGGGGTTCATTTCAGGGTCTTCTATTCTATTCCATTGATCCTCCTGACTGTCTCTGTTCCAATACCATGCCGTTTTTATCACTATTGCTTTGTAGTACAGCTTGAAATCGGGGATGGAGATTCCCCCAGAAGTTCTTTTATTGTTGAGTGTAGTTTTCGCTATCCTGGGTTTTTTGTTATTCCAAATGAATTTTAAGATTGCTCTTTCTATCTCTGTAAAGAATTGAGTGGGAATTTTGATAGGGATTGCATTAAATCTGTAGATTGCTTTTGGCAAGATAGCCATTTTTACTATATTAATCCTTCCAATCCATGAGCATGGGAGATCTTTCCATCTTCTGAGATCTCCTTCGATTTCTTTCTTCAGGGTGTTGAAGTTCTTGTCATACAGGTCTTTTACTTGCTTGGTTAGATTCACCCCAAGATATTTTATACTATTTGTGACTATTGTGAATGGTGTCATTTCCATAATTTCTTTCTCAGCCAGTTTATCCTTTGTGTAGAGGAATGCTACTGATTTGTTTGAGTTAATTTTATACCCAGCCACTTTGCTAAAGTTGTTTATCAGGTTTAGAAGCTCTCTGGTGGAAGTTTTGGGGTCACTTAAGTATACTAACATGTCATCTGCAAATAGTGAAACTTTGACTTCTTCCTTTCCAATTTGTATCCCTTTGATCTCCTTCTGTTGCCTAATTGCTCTGGCTAGGACTTCCAGAACTATATTGAACAGGTAGGGGGAGAGTGGGCAGCCTTGTCTAGTCCCTGATTTCAATGGGATTGCTTCAAGTTTCTCTCCATTTAGTTTGATGTTAGCTACTGGCTTGCTGTATATTGCTTTTACTATGTTTAGGTATGGGCCTTGAATTCCTGATCTTTCCAAGACTTTTATCATGAAGGGGTGTTGAATTTTGTCAAATGCTTTCTCAGCGTCAAGAGATATGATCATGTGGATTTTTTCTTTGAGTTTATTTATGTAGTGGATTACGTTGATGGATTTCCGTATATTGAACCAACCCTGCATTCCTGGATAAAGCCTACTTGATCATGGTGGATAAGTGTTTTGATGTGTTCTTGGATTCGGTTCGAGAGAATTTTATTCAGTATTTTTGCATCGATATTCATAAGGGAGATTGGTCTGAAGTTCTCTTTTCTTGTTGGGTCTTTGTGTGGTTTAGGTATAAGCGTAATTGTGGCTTCATAGAATGAATTGGGTAGTGTTCCTTCCGTTTCTATTTTGTGGAATAGTTTGAAGAGAATTGGTATTAGATCTTCCTTGAAGGTTTGATAGAATTCTGCACTAAAACCATCTGGACCTGGACTTTTTTTGGTGGGGAGACCTTTAATGACTGCTTCTATTTCTTTCGAAGTTATGGGACTGTTAAGATGGTTTATCTGATCCTGATTTAACATTGGTATCTGATACTTGTCTAGGAAATTGTCCATTTCATCCAGATTTTCCAATTTTGTTGAGTATAGGCTTTTGTAGTAGGATCTGATGATTTGTTGAATTTCCTCGGTTTCTGTTGTTATGTCACCCTTTTCAGTTTGGATTTTATTGATTTGGATACTGTCTCTCTGCCCTCTGATTAGTCTGGCCAAGGGTTTATCTATTTTGTTGATTTTCTCAAAGAACCAGCTCCTGGTTTTATTGATTCTTTGTATAGTTCTCTTTGTTTCTATTTGGTTGATTTCAGCCCTGAGTTTAATTATTTCCTGCCGTCTACTCCTCTTGGGTGTTTTTGCTTCTTTTTGTTCTAGAGCTTTCAGGTGTGTTGTCAAGCTGCTAGTGTGTTCTCTCTCCAGTTTCTTTTTGTATGCACTTAGAGCTATAAGCTTTCCTCTTAGCACTGCCTTCAGTGTGTCCCATAGGTTTTGGTATGATGTGTCTTCATTTTCATTAAATTCTAAAAAGTCTTTAATTTCTTTCTTTATTTCTTCCCTGACTCCATTATCAACGAGTAGAGTATTGTTCAGTTTCCATGTGAGTGTGGGCTTTCCATTGTCTTTGTTGTTATTGAAGACCAGCTTTAGACCATGGTGATCTGATAGGATGCATGGGATTATTTCGATTTTTTTATATCTGTTGAGGCCTGTCTTGTGACCAATAATATGGTCTATTTTGGAGAAGGTACCATGTGGTGCAGAGAAAAAGGTATATTCTTTTGTTTTGGGTGAAATGTTCTATAGATATCTGTTAAGTCCATTTGGTTTAAAACTTCTGTTAGTTTCACTGTACTTCTGTCTAGTTTCCGTTTCCCTGATCTGTCCAGTGCTGAGAGTGGGGTATTGAAGTCTCCCACAATTATTGTGTGAGGTGCATATGTGCTTTGAGCTTTAGTAAGGCTTCTTTTATGAAAGTGGGTGCTCTTGCATTTGGTGCATAGATGTTCAGAATTGAGAGTTCATGTTGGTTGACTTTTCCTTTGACAAATATGAAATGACCTTCCTTATCCTTTTTTATATCTTTAAGTTGAAAGTCAATTTTATTTGATATTAATATGGCTACTCCAGCTTGTTTCCTAGGACCATTTGCTTGAAAAATTGTTTTCCAGCCTTTTACTCTAAGGTAGTGTCTGTCCTTGTCACTGAGGTGGGTTTCCTGTATGCAGCAAAAAGTCGGATCCTGTTTGCGTATCCAGTCTGTTAGTCTATGTCTTTTTATTGGGGAATTGAGTCCATTGACATTAAGAGATATTAAGGAGAGGAGACTGTTGCTTCCTGTTATTTTTGCTAAAAGGGGAGGCATTGTTTGTGTGGCTATCTTCTTTTGGGTTTGTTGGAAGTGGATTACTTTCTTGCTCTTTCTAGGGTATGATTGCTCTCCTTGTAATGGGTCTTTCCTGCTATTATTCTTTGTAGTGCTGGGTTTGTGGAAAGATATTGTGTAAATTTGGCTTTGTCATGGAATATCTTGGTTTCTCCATCTATGGTAATAGAGAGTTTTGCTGGGTATAGTAGCCTGGGCTGGCATTTGTGTTCTCTTAGGGTCTGCATGACATCTGACCAGGATCTTCTGGCTTTCATAGTCTCTGGTGAGAAGTCTGGTGTAATTCTGATAGGTCTGCCTTTATATGTTACTTGGCCTTTTTCTCTTACTGCTTTTAAAATTCTTTCTTTGTTTTGTGCATTTTGTGTTTTGATTATTATGTGACCGAGGTATTTCTTTTCTGGTCTAGTCTATTTGGTGTTCTGTAGGCTTCTTGAATGATTATGGGCATCTCGTTCCTTAGGTTAGGGAAGTTTTCTTCTATGATTTTGTTGAAGATATTTACTGGCCCTTTAAGTTGTGAATCTTCACTCTCTTCTATACCTATTATCCTTAGGTTTGGTCTTCTCATTTTGTCCTGGATTTCCTGGATGTTTTGTGTTAAGAGTTTTTTGCATTTTTCGTTTTCCTTGACAGTTGTGTCAATATTTTCTATGGTATCTTCTGCACCTGAGATTCTCTCTTCTATCTCTTGTATTCTGTTGGTAATGCTTGTGTCTGTGACTCCTGATTTCTTTCTTAGGTTTTCTATCTCCAGAGTAGTCTCCCTTTGTGATTTCTTTATTGTTTCTATTTCCATTTTTATGTCCTGGATGGTTTTGTATAAATCCTTCACCTGTTTGGTTGTGTTCTCTTGTGATTCTTTAAGGGCTTTTACCTGTTTACCTGTGTTCTCCTCGGATTCTTTGAGAATGTTATTTATGTCCTTCTTAAAGTCCTCCATCATCATCATTAAAAGTGATTTTAGGTCTGACTCTTGCTTTCCTGGTGATATGGGGAGTTCAGGACTTAATGTGGGAGAACTAGGTTCTGATGATGACATGTGTTCTGGGTTGCTGGCCCTTGTATTCTTGCTCTTGCCTTTTGCCATCTGGATCTCCTTGGTGCTACCTGTGCTGTCTCTGGCTGGAACCTGTCTTTCCTGTTCTCTTGGTTGTGTCAGAACTGTTTAAGTTGGGTGTCGCTGCTGAGGTTCGAGCTAGGGCCCAGGATCTGCTCAGTGCTTTGGTCCGGACCGGAAGGAATCAGTGCTCTGGGCCAGGAGTGAGTTCCTGGATCCCTGTGGGCCCTGGTTACTCCCTGTTTGGGGCAGGTGTTGCTGCCTCCTTGCTTAAGAAGCTGCTGGAGTTAGAGCTCCTGGGAGCCACGCTTCCTCTGGGTTCTGTGAGATTGGTTGCAGAGTTGCCGCCCGATCTGCTGAGCGCCCAGGCCCAAACCGGAAGAAACCAGTGCTGGGGCCCGGAGTTTGTACTTGGGTCCCAGTGGGTCCCGGTTACTCCCTATTTGGGGCAAGTGTTGCTGCCTCCTTGCTTAAGGAGCTGCTTGAGTTGGAGTTCCTTGGAGCTACGCTTCCTCTGGGTTCTGTGAGATTGTTTGCAATATTGCTGCCCGAGATCTGCTGCGCGCTCAGGTCCAAACCGGAAGGAACCAGTGCTGGGTCCAGGAGTGAGTACCTGGGTCCCGGTGGGTCCCAGTTACTCCCGGTTTGGGGCAAGTGTTGCTGCCTCCTTGCGTAGGAAGCTGCTTGGGTTAGAGCTCCTAGGAGCCCTGCTTCCCCTGGGTTCCGGGGGATTTGTTGTAGAGCTACTGCCTGGGATCTGCTGGGAGCTCCGGCCCAGACCGGAAGGAGCCAGTGCTCCGGGCCAGGAGTAAATCCCTGGGTCTCAGTGGGTCTCTGTGGGTCCCAGTTACTCCCTGTTTGGGGTGAGTGTTGCTGTCTCCTTACAGAGATACTGCTGGGTCAGAGCTGCTGGGTGCCCACTTCTGCCGGTTTTGTGAGGTTCAGTGCAGAGCTGCCTCCAGGATCTGCTGCTGGGCCCAGACCGGAAGCGGAAGTCCTTGAGGAATGTTTTATGAAGGTTCTTTGAGCATTTTGTCTGATGATTGCAATGTATGATGCTAACAATAGCTGTAACAATAGCTATTAGATGACCATATTTATTCTTTTATGTTGTAGATTTCATAATTTTCAGTTAAACACAAATTTTATTGGTTCTTTTCTTTGTACTTGTTATGCTACAACACTCTGGGTCCCAATTAACATGTACACATGTGTGCACATACACACTTGGCTTGTAGGGACTTTAAGAGTACAATAATTTTGTCAGTGTAGGTGTCACTGAGAGCAATGGTGCCTTTTTTTTTTTTTTTTTTTTTTTTTTTTGGTTATAGAAGGAATCCTAAATAAAAGAAGAGATGATTACTCCCAGAGGTTCTCAATGTCATGGCTTTTCTGCTTAGTACCATTTACTGCTTGCTTACAACTTGCTCAGTACAATGTGGCTCTCTATTCATCCAGTGGTGATGCAAGCCTGGCTTTCTGTGTTTAGGTTGGGGATGGTGGGATATTAGGCCTGGGCATCCTTCCTTTGTTGAGAAATGGGATATGTAGCTTTCCTTTTACTCTACTCATCAAGTTCTGCACCCAGTGTCCCATGCCCCCATTCTGTTTCTCCAGGGTCTGTAGTTGAGCTTATAGGAAGGATTAGGAAGTGCTAGTCATTACCGTATTGCCTGGAGTGTAATTGCCTGGAATTTCTTATTGATTTTTCAACATTGTTCTTCCCTCACACCTTAGCAACACTGTATTCCCTAGAGGGAAAATTGAATAAATGATAAGAATTGGGGATCTGAACTCTGAAATCCTATTAGACAAATTTTAAAAGGAAAGCAGAGGAAACATTGTTCAGTGAACATATATGGCTCTGGGGCAGTTCCAAGTCCCAGTGTGCTGAGTGCAGCGGTGACAGTCCCCAGCGAGCATAAGGATAGGTTATGCAAAACCTTGGGAAGGAGGAATCTAACAGTGGGCTAGAAGAGGAAGGATGATTTTATTGAAGAGATCCATTTCCACTGGAAGACAAGCAGAGGAACAAAAAAGAGTATCATAGGTTGTATGAAACTGCAGCAACATTTTTTGTAAATGTAAAAAAAGGAATCTGCTATTAAGAGCAAGAGAAGGAGAGTGAAGATTCCTGGATTACAACAATGGACATTTTTCTCCCAGTATCTGGTGACATGAAGAATTTTACTAAGCTTTCTACACTTCAGATTTTCTGCATGAAAAAGAGTTCAAATGCACTTCTGCCTCAAGGGCTGCTTAGGGGATTAAATGAGCCATTTACACATTTCTTTTATATCAAATTTCTTTTATTATAGTTTATAACTTTAAATATACAAAATACATATATTTGTAATAATGGCAATGTGTTAAACAAGGTTGTTTTTATACAAGTATATATTATGTGTTAGGAATAGTCCCACAAACTTCCGATTAGTTATGTTTTGTATGGATCCCATCAGTGGATAGTCCTTCATGAGTTTCCAGGAGCCCTCTAGGAGAGGCTAAAAACTAGCAGGTGATCTTCCTGAGATGTTTTCACCATGGAATCAATGTAAATCAATGATGAGTGAATCTTTTTCAGGCAAGGCCAAAAGGACTACATTTTAGGAAGGATTCCTGCTATTAATATGTCTTTCATATATATATATCACTAAATATTTTCCCACGCTTTTGGGCAGATTTCTGCAGATCAATGAGGACATACTGTCTTGTAGTGTTGCTACATAAACAAATAGATAGTATCTTAATTCTTAATGATGATCCTATAATTCCTAAAATTATACTAGTACTTATTAAACCCATTATAATAGGACTGGTTTTAAAAATAAAGCCTTTTCTGATATGAAAACTGCAATCAGAACTCTGCAAGTCTTCAACTGTCAAGAGTTAATTGCTTCTGAAATAGAGAACAGGCATTTACAACTTAGGGACACTTTCTTTAGGCTGTAAAACAATTAACAGAAGGTCATAAAATGTAACAAAATTTTATTGTGGGTGTAAGAACAGAAGATAAAATATTGGTTGGGTTTATCGCTACAAAACTTTAATGCTAACTTAGTCACAAGAATTATATGGTTTTTAACTTTCAATGAATCTGTGGAGCTAGTGACAGAGAATGAAATCCGCCTGCCTCTGCCTTCCAAGTGCTGGGATTAAAGGTGTGCGCCACCACTGCCCAGCTTGATAATTAGTCTTAATGGAAACACATGTAAATGTCTTTGTCGTAAGCTTCTTATTCAATTTATGATTTGAATTTGAATTTATGTTTGAACTTTTAGTGAACTTTTGTAAAAAACAAAAACAAAAAAAGGATGCTTGGAATAACCATGTGATCTATTCCCCTATAAAAAGTACAAAAACCGAGGAAGGATTACATTACATCACAGCAGAGAGAGCAAGGTTCGGAGGAGAGAGAAGACAGCAGAGTAGAGTAACGTAGAAATTAAGAGAGCAACTTAGAAATTTAGAGAGCATATGGTCCCACTTTTACTTTTTCTTAGAAATAAAGATTAGAATCTTTTAAAAAAGAGTCTCCTTTTTTTCTTCCTGCTAGCAACCGGGCTGGAGGAGGACCAGTGGAGAAAAGAACAAAGGACCTCTTTACTTAATCCCCTACTGTTAAGGGACAAGTGTTAATTCGACCAGAGGCCTGAAGCTTCTGGCTTGAGAGTAATTTAATGTTAAATTAGATAAATGATATTATAAAAAAGCAACCTAATCTCTCACAAGACCAAGTCTTGCCGCTCTTTCCCTTGTCTACCTTCAAGAAAGAACCAGAGCCCTTGAGCTGAGTTAGGTTGCTGATGCTGGCCATATCTCTGGGTGTCCTTCAAGGGACTGATACAAATAGTCTCCTGACCCTTGGGGTGGTGGTTTCCAAATCTACATGCTTTGCTTGGAAACTGGGTTCATATTATGCAGACCCTTTATCTGACCAAATTTCCATCTTACTTAGTACTGCAACGTTCTGTTGTAATTTCTTTTCCTGCAGTCTGGTGAGATATCCCATTTGGTGAGGGTTTCAAAAATAGTCCTGTGCCATTGGCTTTGAGCTTTTCAAGAGTGCTATTTATATGGCATCTGGGTCACCAAGTTACTGCCTCAACAGGGTCATTCTGACACAACATTCACCATTGCTCCTGCTTAGTACTGAACAAAGTTTCTCTTCTCTCGTCTGCCACCAAGCCCATCTTTACTTCTTCCCATCTTTCCTCTTTAAAATGTGTTACTGAAAGTAATGTGACAATTCACCAAGGCTATCACTTAAGCATGGCTCTACTTGCTTGGGAGGTGGAGTGCTTCATATTTGACACTTGCTCTGGGTAGACTCTGAAATTTTTTTTCATGTTTTGATTTACAGTTTCCTTACTTCACTAACAGGCTTGAGATTTTTGTCCACCATCCACCTCTTCTGATAGCCATTATCCAGTTCATTTCAGAGAGTCTAGCACACTGTTAGAATGCTGTGTTAATGCAAGACCGTGTTAATGCAAGTCCTTAATGCAAGATTCTGAGTAAAATCTGATGATTGATATAGTTCTATTAGATATATCCTGTAGGAGAAAGGGCATTTTTTTCTTTTATCTAAAGTTCAAAGCTAAGGCTTCTGGGGTGGGTGACCAAGTCGATGGATATATGACTGAGTGATTGATGGATGGATACCCAGACATTCTCTCAGTTTTACAGTAGAGAATTCAAGAAAATGCTTTGCTTCTTTAGTTCTTCCTAAACTTAATTTAGTAAATGAAATCACATTTTAACTACCTGTTTTGGATTTGAAGATGTGCTAAAGTTTGTGTGTAATTAAGTATGTATTCTTAGGCAGAAAATTTATTTAGTGAATTAAAGAGGTATTATGGCATTTTCTCTCATGTACATTCTTATTTTGGATAATTTTCAAGTATCTTTAATTTCCCTTTTTCTCTTCCACCACTTACCTCTTACAGAGAACCAATTCTCAGTTTGTGCTTCAACAAATTATTAATTATCACAATGCCAAGTGATAATTTGATATGTTAGGCCGGTTGTCCGTCTTTGTCTCTTCTGCACCATGAGTTTGTATGGCTTGCATGTGAGTTAATAAGGGCTTATTCTGAGATGGTACATTGCTCCCATTTACAGCTACTATTTGATTTATTTGTCAGGCTTCCTTTCTTTTTTATTAAGTTATTTATTTTACATCCTGATCACAGCTTACCCCCCTCCTCTCCTTCTAGTCTCTCCTCCCTCTTACCTCCTCCCTCAACCACCCCTCCTTACCTTATCCTCAGAAAAGGGGAGGCTTCCCACTGATATATCAACCAGCCATGACATATCAAGTTGTAGTAAGACTAGGCACATCTTCTTTGATTGAGGTTAGACAGGGCTTCCCAGCCAGGGGAAAGGGATCCAAAGGCGGGCAGTGCAGTCAGAGACACCCCTTGCTCCCACTTTAGGAGTCCCATATGAAGACCCAGCTACACAACTGTTACGTGTGTGCAGAGGGACAAGGTCTGGCCTATGCTTGTTCTCTGGCTGGCAGTTCAGTCTCTATGAGCCACTATGGGCCCAAGTTAGTTAATTCTGTAAAGTTTCTTATTGTATCCTAGACTCTTCTTGCTTTATCAATTCCCCTTCTCTCTTGCACAGGATTCCCAAAGCTCCACTAACCATTTGGCTGAGGGTCTCTTTGTCACTTTCCACTTGTTGCTGGGTGAAGTCTTTCTGCTGACAGACAGTATAGCGGAATATCATTAATAATGGCAGGGATGGACTCCTTCTCATAGCATAGGTATTAAGCTGGGCCAGTCATTGGTTGGTCCTTCCTTCAAATTCTGTTCCATCTTTTACCCCTGCACATCTTATAGGCAGGAAAAATTGCAGGTTTGAGGTTTTGTGGCTCATTAGTGTCTCAGTCCCTCCATTGAAAGTCTTGACTGATTAAAAGAGATAGCCTCATTACTAGAAGTCTTAGTGAGGGTCACCCTCATAGGTTCCTAGGAGTTTACATTGTCTGAGGTTTCTAGCTTGTTCCACAGATGGTTCCTCAATCCAGTTGTCTTTTCCAGCACTCTCTACTCTGTCTTCTCCCCGCCTCATCCCTCTTATTCCCATCCCTACCCCTCCCCTACACAGTCCACTTCATCCTTCCACCCTCCATATCTATTCCCTCTTCTCAGCAAGATTCAACCATCCCCCTTGGGCCCTCCTTATTACTTAGCTTCTTTTGGTCTGTGGTTTGTGGCATGGTTACCCTGTAATTTATGGCTAATATCTACTTATAAGTGAGTACATGCCATGTTTGTCTTTCTTGGTCTGGGTTACCTCACTCATGGTGATCTTTTCTAGTTCCATCCATTTGCTTGCAAATTTCATGATGTTATTGTTTTGAATGGTGGACTAATACTCCATTGTGTAAATGTACAATGTTTTCTTTACCCATTCTTTGGTTGAGAGACATCTAGGATGTTTCCAGTTTCTGGCTGTTACAGATAAAAGTGCTATGTGCATAGCTGTGCAAGTGTCCTTGTGGTATGGTGGATCTTCTTTTGAGATTATGCCCAGGAGTGGTATAGCTGGGTCCTGAGGTAGAACTAGTCCAAATTTTCTGAGAAGCTTTTACAGTAGTGAGATTCCATATGGCTTTGCCCAAAGACCTTTAGTGTGTGTTATGTGTTCCCATATTCCCTCTACCTTGTCCTCCCATGCCCCACCCCAATTTAATTCTTTTTGTTGCATTTTTCCTCTTTAATTTTTTATTTCACTATATTCTGTCTACTTTGCCTTGAAAGTCCCTTACATGACTCCTTACTAATTTCTTGCCCCTTATACATATTTTGGATACACAACACAACTGAAGATTCAAAGCTAACATCCATAAAATGAAAGTATACATGCGTGGATTTCCGGATTACCTCACTCAGAATAATTTTTCTTAATTATTATCTTAATGATTAAGAAAGATATTATCTTAGTATCTTAAAGATATTATTCTAAAGAGAAAGATATTATTATCTTAAAGATAAAGATATTTTCTTAATAATAATAGTACATTATGCAAGCACATGTTTTTATTATCCATTTATCAGTTGATGGACATCTAGGCTGGTTTTATTTCCTGGATATTGTGAAAAGAGGACAGCAATGAACATGGATGAGCAGACAACTCTATAGTGACAGATCACAATTTGTGGACATATGCCAAAGAGTGACATCATATTTCGCTTTTTACTGCTTTTATAAGATATTATGACCACAAACAACTTGGGGAGGAGAGGATTTACTTCAGTTTATAGCTTATAGTCTCTCAAAAAACAAAACAAAAGAAAACAAAAGAAAACAAAAGAAAACAAAACAAAACAAAACAAAACAAATTAATGCAGCAGCAGCAGCAGCAGCAACAACAAGAAGAAGAAGTCAGGGCAGGAACTCAAGGCAGGAATCTGGAGGCAGGAACTGAAGCAGAGGTAATGGGAGAACTCTGCACTTATTTGCTCTATGTGATTTGCTCAGCCTAATATTTTTCTTTTTTATTAATCATCCCATTCATTTACATCCCAAATAATTTCCACTTCCAAGTTACTCCTCCACAAAGCCCCCATCCCAATCTGCCCTTTTCCCCCTCCCTTTGCCTATATGAGGGTGCTCCCCCACTCACCCACTTTCTCCCACCCACTGCTCCAGCATCCCGTATGCTGGAGCATCAAGCCTCCACTAGTCCACGAGCCTCCCCTCCCATTGATGCAGACTAGGCCATCCTCTGTATCTAGAGTCGTGGATCCCTCCCTGTACACTCTTTGGTTGGTTGTCTAGTCCCTGGGAACACTGTGTGGTCCAGTCAGCTGACATTGTTCTTCCGATAGGGTTGCAATTCCCCTTCACTCCTCCAGTCCTTCTGCTAGCTCCCCTACGGGGGTCCCCGAGCTCAGTCTGATGGTTGGCTCCAAGCATCCACATCTGCATTGGTCAGTTGCTGGCAGAACCTCCCAAAGAGCAGCCACACTGGATTCCTGTCAGCAAGCACTTTTTGGCAACAGCAACAGTGTTGGGGTTTGGTGTCTGCAGACAGGATGGATCTCTAGGTGGAGTGGTCACAGATGGCCCTTCCTTCAGTCTCTGCTCCATTTTTTGTCCCTGTCTTTCCTTTGGACAGAAGCATTTATGGGTTAAAAACTTTGAAATGTGAGTTGTATCTTGGGTATTGAGAGCTTTTGGGCAGGACCTTCTCTTCCACCTATGCCTGATAAGGCCTTTCCTCTCCTACATAAGCAGCTGGAGCTATGGGTCCCTCCCTATGTGCTCCCAGGCTGGTGGTTTAGATGCTGGGAGCTCTGGTGGGTTGGTATTGTTGCTTTCCCCATGGCCCCAGTGTGGGGAAATTCGAGGGCAGGGGAGGTGGGAGTGGGTGGGTGGGGGCACATCCTCATAGAAGCAGGAGGAGAGGGGATGGGATACGGTGTTTCTGGGTCAGGGGAATGGACAAAGGGGATAACAACTGAAATGTAAATAAAATATCCAATAAAAATTAATTAAAAAAAATAAAAACCTTTGAAATGGGTGGATGGCCCCTTTCCTTGACTGGAGCCGTGCCTATCTACTGGAGGTGATCTCTACAGGTTCTATCTCCCCTCACTGCACATTTTGGCTAAAGTGATCCCCGTAGGGTCCTGGGAACCTCTTGCTTCCCTGGTGACTGGGAGCCTCCAGTGGCTACTCCCAGTTCCTCATCCCCCACTCCTACATATTTTTATTCTATTTCCTGACCCTTTGTACCTCTCTCCCATCCCCTCCAGAACCTTATATTGCTCCCCTTATTTCCTCCCCCTCCTCTCTCCCTCTGAGGTCCTCCCCTCCCTCTACCTCCCTCATTATCCTGTTCCCTCCCCTCTCTCAATGCAGGACTGAAGCCTGTTTTTCTATACAACATAGGACCACATGTCCAGGAATGGTAACTCACTATGGTATGGGCCCTCCCATATCATTCATTAATCAAAAAAATGTCAGCAGCCTTCCTAAAGAGAAGTCGAATAAAGACATACTCAATTAAGAATCCCTCTTCTCAAATATATCAAGTTGATAAAAATAAAACAATACAAACAAAACAAAAAGCAAAACAAAGAGCAAACCCACTAACCAGCACAATAGAGCCATCAGCATCTTGTCATGCAAATATAGCACTATTAAACCATAAACTTTCCTTTCTTGTTTGTTCACAATATATCATGTTAATATTAATATCAAAATAGGAAACATAGCATGACTAACATTTTTACCATCTTTAAAAGATTCTCAGATAATAAATTGAAAAAAGAGTAAGATATTAACATAAAGACAGATTGGTCAATATTGTCTGAATAACAGTGTCCTTTGATGTATAGAAGTGTTTAAATTTCATGAGGTTCCATTTATTAATTGTTGTTTCTATGCTAATGGAGTTTTGTTCAGAAGGTCTTTTACTGTGTCTCTGAATCCACACTGTCTTCTATTAAGTCAGTATATCTAGTTCATTTGGTTCATTTGAAGTTGAATTTTTGTAGGATGAGAGTAAGGATCTATTTGAATTCTTATAATGCAACAATTTATTTTGACCAGCACCATTTGTGCTGTCTTTTCCCCAAAGTGTTTATTACTTTCAATTTTTAAGAACAAAGGTGGCAACCCCCCACCAACAAAAAAACAAAAACAAAAAACAACAACCAAAAACTAAAACAAAAAGAAAGAAAGAAAAAGTATATATTGACCAATCTCGTTAATGAATTTAGATGTAAAAATTCTCAATAAAATACTTGCACACTGAATCTGAAAACACATCAAAACGATTATCCCATGTGATCTAGTGATAAAGTTGACTTCCTCACAGAGAGGCAAGGATTGTTTAAAAAGCTTAAATCAATAAATGTAACCCATCACATAAATAAAAACAGAAACCACATGCTTATCTAATTCAATGCAGAAAATGCAATTCACAAAATCTAAGGGCTGCTAAGAAAAAAAATGTGTATTCATTATTTTGGGTAAGAATGTTCTGTAAATATCTGTTAGATACATTTGATTTATGATGATATTTAACTTCAGAGTTTCTCTGTTTGATTTTTGTCTGGGTGACCTGTCTATTGGTGAGAGTGGATTATTAAAGTTTTTACTGTTACTATGTTGGGAGTCAACCTGTGATCATAGAACAAATAGGGTTTTTCTTATAAAGCTGGATGCCCCTGTGTTTGGTATATAAACATTTAGAATTACAAAATTTTCTTGGTAGAATTTTTCTTTAATGAGAATGAGATGTTTTTCCCTATCTTCTGATTAATTTTGGCTTGAATATTTTTTTTTCAGATTTTATAATAGCTATACCTGCTTGTTTCTTTTGCAATTTATTTATGGTAGTTTTTCCATCCTTCAAGTCCAAGGTGATATCTATCATTGATGGTGAAGTGTGTTTCTTAGAGAGTTAGAGGTAACAAAAAATATGACCTTTTTTTTGTAATTTAATCTTTTAATGTCTTTTTTAATTGGGGGAACTAAGACAATGCTAAGAATTATTATTGGATGCTTATTAATACAAGTTATGTCATTGTTATATCATTGCTTTCTTAGATGTAATTTGGTTATCCACTGTAGGATTACATTCTGTTTGTACCCTCTTGAGGATGTTTAATCTTTTTTTCAGAGTGAAATATGTATTCCAGTGTCTTCTATAGAGATGAGTGAACATACGATTCCTTAAATCTGTTTTATTTATGGAAATAGTTTCTTTCTTCTTTGATTACTAGTGATAGTTTTGTTGGGTAGTTTGGCATGTGAATACAGGTATTATTCTCAGAGGTCTGTTTTATATGTCACTTGATATTTCTTTCTTGCCACTCTCAGTATCCTTTCTTTGTTCTATTCATTTGTTGTTTTGATTATTATGTGACATGGGAAGTTTCTTTTCTGTTCCTGTCTATTTGTTGTTCTGTATGTTTTTGTACCTTAATAGGCATCTCTTTATTTATATTTCTATATATTTTATTATTATGTAGCTCTGGATAGGGCCAATAGTTCCCCAAAATAGTTTTGTTTGAAAGGACAGTGTGTTACTGTTAAGACCACAGGACCACATTTAGAAGCTTTGGGGTTTGTCAGGATGCAAGGAATATGATCTGTATATTTCCAACTTCACAGAGATTTCTGCAAGATGGAGCATAGGAGGCAGGGCAAGCAGGTATTTGGTCCATTCCTTCAGTCATTCCACTGAGCATTGAGTAAGGAGGCTGTCACAGGTGTCTGGTATAATATAATAGTTGGCCTACATTGCAGAGCATGAGTCCATGAAGGAGGGGGTGACTGTGGAGTAGTTGCTTTGCAATTGAGAAGTGATGTCTCATGAATGAGTTGTTTATTATAGGTGAAGCCTGAGGGGAGCTGGGTAGTCCTTCCAGCATTGGAGCAAAGCATCTGGTGTTATAGTATTCAACAGATACATATGGACAATGTGGGCCTGAGAACTTTGCTCAGTAAGTGACTGTTGAATGCATGAATGAATTGGATCCATTAGTCACCATATGGCAATATAAATGTTTAATCCAGAAAAAAAGGGACAGTGCTATTCTTGAACAGAACAGTAAGTGTACAAATTGCAACTCTTAGGAAAAGGCTTTCTTTCCAGTGAAGAAAATATCCAATAGCAAATTGCAATTTACTTTCTCAGAACAAATTCTTTGAGACTATTTGTTTGTTTTCTTTTAACTTTCTAATTTCCTTTTTAACTTGTAATTTTTTTGTTTTAGTTAATGTACAGCCTCTAGAAATGACTATATATGTACATCATTACCAGTTTTGTCAAAATAGTTCTCAGGACATATCAGGTAAATTTTTAAATGGCGCTTATATTGAATTGAGCTTTCCATGTATTTGATATATTTTTTCAGTGGTCAGAATCACAAGGTTAGAAATGTTTTGGATAGGCATGCTAATGAGGACAGACTTGGTATCTAAAAACCTTACCTGAATGGTGAGGGAGGTATACCTCCCTTGCCAGCCAGAACACTCCAATCAATGAGGTGATGAATGTTACAGTCCGATCATCTTCACATCTGAAAAAGCTTTGTGGAAACCCACTAGTTACTAAACCAACTTCAAAATACACCTATCATTTCTGCACACACCTCATCCCAAAAGAGTTTAAGCAGAATTATTTGAACAATGACGTTTCCAGGAGACGTGGGTTATTAATTAAAAATTTCAGTACCAGACATGGAATTCCTTCCTGTGTGTTATTGGTCAGGGAAGATCCAGAGGTCTTCAAAATAGCACAGGCTATTGCCATTGCCATTGGCTATCCATGGTAACTGCAAGGTATAGACATTACTGAAGATAACACACGTTTTGACTTTAGGTCATTGAAAAATGGTTCTCAAACCCACTGGGAAACTCCTTTCTTCATTTCTGGCTTTTACAGTGCTGAAGATGCTGTGAGAAAAGAATTCAATGGTAATATGTAGGGCTGCAAACTAGACACAGGAGAGACATACCCTCTAGTGCCATAATGGTTGGACTATTCTGAACATAACAACTTTCTGATTGGATGTGAGGCTGGTTCCTTAGGGGAAAAATATTATCTGATACATTAATCCTAATAAAAAACCTATAGCTAGGGAGGTCATAGACCCTAATTTAGAAGTTTCTGTTGTCACCTTCTTAAATGGTCATATCAAAATTTCTTCTAAATATGTATACCCTTGGACTTGGACTGCTCTTAGCTTTATTCACAAGAGTTTTATAACTTTTATTTGTTTGTTTTAGTTGCTTTTCTGGTAGGGACAAGTGAATGTAGAGATGCAAAGCTGGTCAGACTGTTGGGAAAAGGAGGTTGAAGGCTCATCCCTGAATAAGATATTTGTATTGTCAGCTTTTCCACAAAGGCTCAGAGATTTGAAGTAGAAAAAGAGACAGGAAGAATATTTGTATGGAGGATGGTGAGTAGGGCTGTGAAATTCTTTCTTCTGGACATGACATTGCTGTTAAACACATGAGCACACAGAAGGTGTGGTTACCTACACAACACCTGCACAAGATGAGGATAACCAGAATTCTAGCATAGATATGAGAGGTGGTCTTTGGCCTCACCCCTTTTGGGGATCTACTGGAGTTGATTACTGGGGAGGAAGGGAGAAACAACCTTTGAGAGTGTGTTCCAACTGTCAGCTGGCCATTGCTCCTGATTCTATTTACTCCTAGCATCTTTCTCTCTTCTTCCATACCATGTATACTCTACATAATTCAATTGTAGTTTTCAGTTACGTTATGACATAGTACTCTTTGAGAGAGCTACCAATTTACCTTTCTTTTGCATTAGTTCTTCTCTCTATAACCTGGTTTTGCCCAGACACCTGTACCTCTCCCATCTAAATCTCCCCACCTTAGGCATTCCACCTCTTTAATTTCTTTTTATCTACAATCTAGTATCAATGATTATGTGATACCAAGAAAATGCTAGATGGCATTAATTCCTTGTTAAAATGACTTACAAAACCATACATACCAGATTGCTTTTAGAAAAGCTAATTTTAAACTGGGTGAATAATACTTTCTTCATGTGAATTATATACCCTATTGCTCTCCTTCAGGTTTCTCTTCCAAAGCAGCACTGTACATGTTACCCAACAAGCAAGCAGTCTGTACTGAAATGTGAAACTTTCATACATTTTCTTGATAATATTGCTTTGCAGAAGTAGATCAAATGATGCAAAAAGCCAAGTGGAAGCATTTTTTATGAGTATCTTAAAATATTAAAGTACATTCTTCACCTTCCACGACAAAATAAAAACCAATTTTCCATTAAAGAGAGCATATTCGTGAATTTTTTTAAAATGACCCAGATTATCATTTATTTTAATCCTAATTCATGTAAACTTCTAACTCCTAGGTATATTTTTCCAGTACTTACTTTACTATGCATTCATCTGTGTCTGTAAAGCTACTAATAAACCCAGACCTTAAATTTGTTCTGTCAAAGTTGGTGCAAAGTACAATATTTAGTTCTGTGAAATATTTACTTGTTTTCAAGAAGTATGTTTTACCATACTAATTACACTAATGCACATATAATATATTAAAGCAGAGAACAATTCAGTGAAGATCAGGGAATGCAGTAGGTGAGTCAAGTAATCCCTCTGTAGTCCTATGGCAGGATAAAGCTACCCTATAGTTTTAAAGTCTTCCAACAGTGATTGAAGTTTTCTAATGGTTTGGAAAGCACTGTACCTTTGTAAATCATACTGTCTTAAAATATTTATGCCAAGTTCAGCATGGTAAAAGCAGTAAGCTCTTCTCTCAGTGATATGTGGCCCTCATTCCTATTCTTAGATTCCATGAATAAAGAATCTATAGTAAGGGCAAAGGGCATGTCATTGGGTACACTGAAGCCACTAACTTCATCTCACACATTGACAAAATGATGGGATAGTGCTTATGTAAGCTAGCTTGCAGGCAGCCTGGATTCTTCCCGGAACTCTGTATTTAGGTTTGTGGCCCAGATTTTCTTCAAGTTTAGGCTGCTATATATTTAGAGTAGAATACAAATGAGTTTCAGAATATAAGTTGCCTAAAGTTGAACTGTACCAAAGTTCATATATTTATCCTCATGTTTTATTTGATCCCTCTGTATCATTTTCCATCAGCATGATTTTTATTATATAAAGACTCTATTACATTTTCCAAGTTTGGTTTCTTTTATATATTGATACATGAATATTTTATCAAGATGATTTTGTCTTATGTGTAGGATATTTTAAAATGGCATATGCAGAGGATTCTAATACTTGCTTTCTGTCTCTTCTCTGGGGAGACATTTTCAACTTTAATTTTATAGTGTCTTAGACTACTTGCTGTGTATATGTGTAAAAGAACATGATGCATTTTTCTTCTTTAATTGTAATATGCTTGTCTGTCCTATAAACTGCACAACACGTGTAGAGCTTCTATTAGAGATGACATTGAACTTCCTAAGACTGGAGATAGTTGAAAGATGATGCAATGTGGGTGCCAGGAATTGAGCCCAGGTCCTCTGAAAGAGCAGTCAGTGCTTGCTCTTAACAGCTCATCCACCTTCCAAGCTCCCTCCTTCCCTCTCAGTAAGGAAACTCTCCTGATTTTTTCCATTTCTCCCTTCATATCATTTTATACTGCTATTTATTCCTCTCTCTAGCGCTCCCCCTTGCTTCAAGAATACAGATTTTTAAAGCATAACCTTATGCTATTCTGAATTTTCTCAGTTTCTTTTTTTTTCTTTTCTTTTTTTTCTTTCTTTCTTTCTTTCTTTTTTTTTTTTTTTGAGACAGGGTTTCTCTGTGTAGCCCCGGCTGTCCTGGAACTCACTCTTAGACCAGGCTGGCCTCGAACTCAGAAATCCGCCTGCCTCTGCCTCCCAAGTGCTGGGATTAAAGGCATGAGCCACCGCCTGGCTTCTCAGTTTCTATTGACCTGCCTCCTTTTCCAAATCTAAGTTTATGAGTTTGAGTCCTCTTTTTCCTCTGGTAATTTGACTAAAGGTTTGTAAATCATGTTGACCATTTACAAGAACTAACTCCTAGTTTCATTGATGTTTTTGTATTTTTATTGTTTATATTTCATTAATTTCAGACCTGAGTTTAATTATTTCCTCCTATCTACTCCATTTAGGTGTTTCTTGTTTTGATTTTTTCTAAGACTTTCAAATGTATCATTAAGTTATTAATATGAAATCTCTGGTATGGGCACTTAGAACTATGACTATTCCTCTTAAGGCTGTCTTTATTATATCCTGGACATTTGAGCATGTTGTATTTCCATTTTAATTCAATGCTAGTAAGCTTTTATCCCTTCCTTTACTCCATTATAATTCAGTGATGTATTGTTTTATAGCCATAATTTTGTATATTTTCTGGTGTTGTTATTTTTCTAGCTTTATTCCCTTGTGATCAGGTAGGCTGTAAACACAAAATGAGTCTTAAACATTGAAAAATTGATCATATTGTTACTATATTTAGAACATTAGTGGAAAAATGGGGTGAGTGTGTTTTAATAGTGGAAGGAACCAATAAAATACCATTTTCATAGCAAAGTGCAAGCTCGTGCCATGGAAGCATGTGCTCTTCTGGCCTGGTTCTGGGCATTCTTTCACAGATGCTTACATGACTCTGTTATGAGATGGTTTGGCATATTCTGATGCACACATTCATCACATTCTGTGGCTTGGTGAGTTGATGGAAAGATGTGTAATTGTCTCCAAACATAGATCTAATGACAGTTTGCCTATTGGGTTCATTCTTCATATGTTTTGGAGCTATCGATGTGCACAGAGGAAATGTGTGTTATTTCCTGTTTATGACACCGTTATTAGCAATCTTCTCTATCTGTTGGCATCATGGCTGTCCTTGCTCCATTTTGATTCCTGTTTTCATGACATGCCCTTTGCAGGGAGTTCATTGTTTGGTAACTTGTTATCTTTAAACATACAACCTACCTTTGTCTTTTGTTTTTGGAGACACAGCCTCATGTAATTCCATCTGGCTTCAAATTTACTATGTAGCTGATGATGAACTTGAATAACCCTCTAAGTTTGCCCTGTGTTATTAAAAAAAATAGAAAGTTTGTTTTTATTTGTTTGTTTTGTTGTTATTTCTTTAATTGGTTTCTTAAAAGTCACACATCAACAGAAAGAAGGGAAATTATATTTTCAATAATGGGAAGTTTAATGTATTCTTTCACTGCAGAGGCCAGAAATCAGCAATGAGGGTAGACTGGGAGTAAAAAGTTTTCTTCTGTTCATTTAACAGACAGCATAGAAATCTCCAATAATCAGATATATCTCTTACTGGACTTGGGCTCTGAAAAATATTACCATAATTTTCCTTCCCAGTCCAAATAAATTCAGAAATGATATCTCACAGTTCTTGTCAGAACACTATAAGTTCTAAAAACACTATAAGTTTATAAAAACATGGTCACTCTCATTCATATGTTCAACTCCGTCATAAACCTGCTTTTCTGCATGATGCCACGACCATCTGCAGTAAGCTATTGTCAGAAAACTTACGCTCGTCCTCATGGTGATTTCTGTGTCTGTTCTATTCTCTTGATGGTAAGTCACAGTGAGAGGGGAGAGAATCTCACTCACTTTCTGGGCATCTCCAGCTCATCACATGCAATGCTGTTGAAAATGGGTGGCATCGCTGAAGACATAGTATGTGTGCCTATGTATCCTTTATATGTAAACATACTACACCAAAAGCTTTTTTCTTTAGTTACATCACTGGTTTCTTTTTCTCCTGATGTGATATCATCGTTATTTTGACTGAAATTGTGTTCTAACAATAGATTTTGTTCCCTAAAGGGGAAGACTATTATGGGACTACACACCTGTAAAATATACAAAAACTTATGGAAAAAAAGTAAAGATTATATAACCTGCAATCTTGGTTACATGTTTCTGCGTAACATTTGTGACACAAGTTTATAAGTTACTGGGCACCTGGAGCTTCTTCATCCTACTCCCTCATGATGCTTTGAATTCTTGCCTTATATCATTAGATGATCCAGATTCCTTTTTAAAGTAAGTACATATGACAATTAGCTAGGACAGCCATCATGTTTATTTTCTAAGTTTAGAAAATTATCAGCATTCTATATATTTTTGCAATCTAATTAGTTGTCCAGTATTGCGAGAAATATTAAAAAAGAACATAACATTTCTGCCCAGTTACTCTCTGCCTCGGTGGTCCCGGTCTCACTGCCTCCAAGGCTAGCTCCAATGCAGCGACCAATTGTGATCTTCCCCACTCCGGTTCGCTTTCCTCAGAGCTGCTAGTTCCTTCTTAGCCGTCCTTTCCCTGTGGTCGGCAGTCACAAATCCTTTTAACCTAGTAAATCAAAACTCTTGAAGTTTATAATTAATCAGTCAGATTTATTATATGTCAATAAATTCTCAATTCACAAGATGCCTACACGATAATTTCAGAGACAGTTGATAATGATACATGCTGCCCACCTAGATTAGACAAGTTATCTCAATTATTCTATCCCTATATTATATTATAGCTACTTGTGGCTATTAAAAGCCACACAGAATCTGAATCCTCCTTTTCATCCTCCATTACTGGTTAAGGGGATTTGTGACCGCTGACCACAGGGGTGGATGGCTGGGAGTGTGAGCGGAATCCACCGTGAGAGAACCATGATTCGTGCTTGGAACATGTGATAGCGGGTAGCGGAGTATGGAGCAGATGAGCTGTATGTTTGATTCAGTGACTAGAGGCAGAGTCAGTAATTAACTAGCATGGAGTTCCATGAAATAAGTAGCTGAGATTGAAGGATTCGACTGTAGCAACAATCCCACAACGCCCAGGTCTCCTGCTTACCATGCTCCCTTTCGTTAATAATAAATCCTTTATCTGGGATACTTGATAGTAGTGTTTAACTGGGGAATATGAGTCCTAGATTGTGGAACATGCTTAAATGTTAAAACAATTAACCCTCTCTTAATATCAAAACATTATTTGATTTTACCATGTGGCATTTTACATACCTTTTAAAAGTTACTGTAGATATTCTGAAGTGAGTGATAATCAAAGATCCTCTCACTAACTCTCTGTCTCATCACTGGCTCCTCTTCCTGTTCTTCCCTTCTCTCTCCTCTTTTTCCTCCTTTTTCCCCTCTGGAAGTACTTTGCTATGTAGGTCAGTCTTTACTCAAATTCACATCTCTCTGCCTTCCTGTCCCAACCCCAAGTGCTAATATTGAAGGTGTGTACCCAAAGACCTTGATAACCACTCCTAATCCCTATAATGTTACAATCAAATAGAGGGCCTTGTAAAATGAGGCAACTTTTCTGTGACTGAGACACAACCCCAGGCCCTAAAATTACCTTTGATTAGTCAAGAAAGGGAAATGGGCACTGAATTTAAGACTACCTTAGTAATATTAGTTTAAAGTTGAAGAGCTGCACTGAGGGTCTGCAGAATCTTGCTTGTTGAAATCATGTGTACACACTATCACCCCTGTGTCCCCATGCAAACAGTTGTGTGGAGAACCTAAAATATGCATTGACCTCATATCCTGGGCAACACTATCAATATGATCAGAGACTAAATGCTTCCTCTGTGCAATGTTTTGACAATTAGGCCTATAGTTTTGCATCAGGAGATCACAGAAGTTGACCAAGCTTTGATGTTGACTGTCACAAACTCATAGCTAAGTAAACCGCCAGGAGGAGACAGTGAATGGGAGGATGAAGACCAGGGGGAGAAAGCAGCTGTTGTCTGAGAGTGCCTCTAGCATCTGACAATGAATTCTGAGTTTTCAGCTCATTGGATACCGTCTTAGCATAACAAGCACTACTTGAAGTAGTGCTTTATGTTTTACTGAAGTAATCTGACAAGTTTGTTTCCCTGAACACTTGATTTGGATTACACTAAGTGCTGATCTGCCTAGTCTGATCATGATTTTTCAGGCTTCATAGAAGTCATGTGGAACCTGGTGCAAGCATCCAAGTGCTCTGGGCAGACAAGAATACATGTGCACTTAGCAGCTTGAGTCCCATGGCTTCTGGGATCAAACTATGGTGTTAAACAATGAAAATCTGTGCCATGAACTTAAAATGGGCACAGCTGTTCTCTGTATTGATCATAGTCTCCAGCTGGATATGATTATTTTATTTCATAAACTATTCTTGCAATAAAAATTCAGCACAATTAGCCGCCCATTCCCTTGTCTAAACTGAGATCTAGCACACGTGGGCCCCTGTAATTGGGGCATATTAACTGACCATTTTATCCATGTTTAATAAAATAATCACGTTGTCTTAGTTCTCTGTAGAGCTCAAAGACTGAGCTGTTTATTAGAAAAAAAAAATTATAGTTTCCATTTCTGAGGACTGGGAAGTAGATGGTTCAGAGTCCACATCAAGCAAGGGCCTTCTAACTGGTAAGGGGTGCTTGTAGTCTCCAGGCCCTGTGCATTAGCAAAGGCAGGTAGACAGTTATGAAATGGTTCTCCCTCAAGATTTAATCAATTATGAACAACTTACTTAATCAATTCAAGGCAATATAACTTCATCACCCAATCAGATGACCCAATTGAATCAATATTAATTGAGTATTAACTTTACAAGAAACATAATTCCAAAAGCACAGATAATTTTCATTGGTTAGTTTTTAGTGATTTTTAATTCTTATTAGTTAATAAAGTAAGCAACATTTTCCCTACTAACCATGACAATTTCTGTCATTGGAGTCTCCTGTATCCTTCAGTGGACAACAGGTTTCTAGTTTCCTTGTTGATGCTTTAGCTTAATTGGCTATATTGCATGATATATCTTTTTTTTTTGAGTATATTTATGCATGTGTGTTTGTGTGTGATGGGTACATGCCTGTGCAGGTACAAACAGAGGACAGAAAAAAATGATAGAACACCTGCAGCTCAAGATTAAAGTGACCAGGACATCCAACATGGGTACCAGGAACCCCATAAAAACTTAATTCATGAACCATGCAAGAGTAGTACTTGCTCTTAACTGATGGTCTGTCTCTACAGCCGGATGTGTCTTTTCTACTCACATGGGCAGTGTAAGTGTAACCAGACTGGCAGAAATTAAGAACTTCTAAAGAGATACGTGTGTCTCTCAATTGTACTATCAGACCACTGAAACAATGAATCCTGGGTAATTTACAGGCCCATAAATTGCAGTTTAAAACCTTACTTTACTAATGAAAGGTGAGGATAGAGAGTAGATGTGGCCTTTGGCTTTGCTGACAGATTTCAAACTGAGGTCTTGGCATGCTTATGAGGTTGGGGTCGAGCGAGAAGCACAATGACTCTTAGGAGCCTCACAAAGAATAGAACTGTGAGCAAAGATTTCTGAAAGAGCACCTGTGTCTTCTGTGTTGCTCACAGGGTCACTAGCTGTCAGCACTGATATCTGACTTTGCCTCAGGATAACAGTGCTCCTCACCTAGCTTTGAGCTGTGAAGAGGCTATGGTCTTTCACCCCAAACACTGAAAGTCAGTGTATATCACTCCATATATTTGTTTTTACAAAAGGGAAAAAGAAAAACCCTTCACTTTTTGTTATGCAACTTGTTAAATAATATATAAATACACATAAACAATGTACATATTAGTTATCAGTCATCATCTTTCTTAATTAGCATGAGGTTAATATTACAATACAGGTTTTAATTTGCTAATCATCAATTAAAATGTTTTAAACTTACCAAATTGAAATTGTAACGTAAGGTGAGTGGTGTGAAGCTTACACAGAGATCACAAAAATTGTCAAGTGTTCTATTCAGGAAACGTTGCGAATTAAGACAACCAACATGACTTTTTCAAATAAAACATGGGACAAGATAAAGGAAGGAGTCTAGCCTGTGAGAAAGCTCATTTTCCATTACACCTGGTGAGATGAGTCAGATCTTCAGAAACCAGTGATTCTAGAAGGTAAGAACTGTTTCCTGCAAGCTGTCCTCTGACCTCAACATATATACAATGCATCTCCCTCCATTTTTTCTCTCTTCCTCCCCCTCTCTCATATACAGTATACAAATAAGTAAGTATTTGTCAAAACTATAAAAAATATTTATAAAAGGTGGAAGGTACTGATTATCAAATGGTTAAGTGACAGTATAAATAAACATAGACATTGTTTAGATCTCAATTTAAGCAATAATTTAAAAAAGAGATCTGAGAGTTTTTGAAAAGTTTACAAATGCACTGGATATTTTATGGCATTAAACAACTGTTACTGATTTTATTATGGATTTCATTGCACTGTGATTGTTTCATCTAGACACAAACCAGGAGTTTTCTATTTTAAATTCAGGGGCATTACTGAGTTACTTTAAAATTTAATAGACATTGGTGGAGAATGAAGGCAGATAATAGGCACATAAGGAAATAATGGGAACAAGCAGGGTCACTACCTCATTCTAACCTCTGATTTTTGAAAACATACTAATAAATTATGTATACTAGATTAATGGGGTTATTATTAAGAGCTTTAAATATTTAATTTTACAAAACCAATGACTTCCTTAAGAAGTGTCTGTCAAATTCTTAGCGTACTGAACACTCTATGTGTATACTTGCCAGGTTTGTTGTTGTATTTCTGGCTTCTAGAGTTTTTTTTTTTGTTGTTGCTGTCAATCTTTATATATGGCATAGCTTTTGATATCCAATTCTTTAGCCTCCAATGTATGGCAGTTAAATACATATTACTTTTTTCTCCTACTCTAAAAGAATAAAAAAGCTAAATTTTGAACTTTAACAAATTTTAGTATGCAAAATAACATTTGTCACCACCTATTAAAAATTGTGTTTTTCGTTAAGTCGTCTTAGCCTGAATAAAGCCAGGGATCTGATATCTTTTGAGCGCCAGAAGGGATCATGTTCTTATTCAGAGACCACTATCCCAAAGTCTTCTTAAATCATTTAGTGCATATTAGAAAATTTTATTTAACAATTTTTGGAAAAAAGTTAAAATGCATATTTTTTTAAATCACAGAATTCCACCACAGCAAAAGATTAAAAATATTAAAAAAAGAATAACTGAAAATTCTTTACATTGTGTTGGATACTTACTTATGTGAAGTTAATAAAAGTAATTTTAGTAAATGATTTTTAATTGTTGTGTTACATGACAAAGTAGCTGGAGTGAAGTGTGATATGTGTCAGCTATTTCAAGTGACCTGCCTAAAATTTCCAAAATTTGTTATGTATACCTACAATTAAGACACACACCACACAATCCCAAAACTAGTTTATGGGATATCTCATCAACAGCAGCCTTGAGGTTGCTATGGACCACACTGTTGAGTGCTTGTAGAGTAAGACTATGATAATCAGCAATAAGCATCTGTGTGTTCACAGCATGCTTATGTACACACCCCCCAGAGACCAGTCTGAGAGGAAAGGACATCATCTTGAGGGAAGTGGATTTTCTACAGTAATGTAAGTCCAGGGAGACCTGCTTAGTGAGTATTCATGAAGATTCTTTCCAGGCAGAGGCTGTCAACACCTCCCAGGCCGCAGGATGAGAAATCATCTAGTACAACTCCAGCCAAGGTTAATTTTCTCTTTCACTGGATACTTTCCTGAGCACTGACAGCTTTATCTTACACTGAGCAGATTTTTTAAAAAGTCAGTTTGAAAACTTGAGGCAGGACAAAGGAGAAAAGTTTGTATATCTCCCCTAGCAAGGAAAGAAGTGGTCTCAAGATTAAATCAAGTTCAGTGTTAGTGCATTCAATTTATTAGTTGGAAATGAATCCCTTAGTTGAAATGCCCATAGAATTTTAAAGGAAACAATTTGAGAATTCATGAGACTGACTATATGTTTATCTAATAGCAATGAAAGAATTTATCCAGTTCCATTTTAAGGATAATTATAGTTACTGATGGCTGCATTTTCTAGATAAAAATCTCCAGTCATAGTTGGGTATTGTCTAGCATACTTTTAATCCCAGCACTTGTGAGGTAGAGGTGAGAAGATCTCTATCTAGCACACCTGATCTATACAGTGAGTTTCAAGGCAGGCAGGGCTATCAAGTAAAAACAGTTTCAAATCAACCAACCAACCAGCATTTCCCTGTTTATAAAGCATAAAATAAAATTATATTGATGTTCTCTAATGACGCAGTGAGCTAACGAATAAGATTTAGACTGATAATTTCCTACCAGAGCCTTTGAGTTTTTCTAATGCTTTCAACACAGCCTTCCATGACCTCAACCACAATTACCCATGATTCAGGCACTGTGGCAAGCAGCCCAGAACCTGTAGTTCTTAACAGCTCTGAAATAAACAAAAATGCACTTTAGCTGAGGAACATAGATTTATATAAAGGTCTAGAATTAGAGATTTGATATTTTTCTTCTATCATCACAGAAATTATATCTATATATTGTTATATATTATTTAAAAAATACAATTAACAAATTGTTTCATAAAATTAGCCATCAAAAAACATTTGCCCTGATAAGGACACAAAAAGTTGTTGAATTTTCAAGAATATTTAGATATTAAAACTTAATAACTGGTTTTATGGCCATAAAAGGCATTCATAATTGATCAATGGATTAAACAAGAGACTGCTTCTGTAACAGAATACTGTCAAAAACATAGTATCATACTGACTATATTGATAGGTGAGAGAAAGGTACAAAGATAGTAGATACTCAGAGTGATAAAAAAAAAACAGTCAGTGTTCACAGTCTGAGGATAAAATTTATATGAAATATGTACCCTTTTCTGGGCCAGATTGCCTAAAAGTGTCCCTGCAGATGAGGACCAAATATGCAGAAGTGTTGGACACAAGAAGGCATTGACTGTCATCAAGTCAAATCCTTGTCTAGCTTGAGACTTCCTTTCATTTGAAGGTGTTATCATCATCATCACCATCATCATTATTTATTGTCATTATTATTACTAAGGCACAGAAAATGGAAATGGCTAATATGCATGTTGCAATGATCAAACTAGGTAAGAGAATTACTTCAGACAGTGCTTCATACAGCAGCATAAATGCTGAGTAGAATTCAAGAATACCTTCGGTAACTAAATTCCATTGCCATGTGATTTCATCAGGACTGAAGGGTCATCACAGGATGACAGAAAGTCCTCACAGACAGATTGGCATGATCCTGATTACAGTTCTGGTAGCAGGTGTTAGCAGGATGCCAGACAGCTCAACACATCTCTGAAACATGAGTAATTAACACAAACTTTAGACAAAGATTGAAGTATCTATGCTTTGGTTGTCACCCAAAATTTGTTGCAGTAATTTACTACTCTGGGAGGAAGCAAACAAGCATTCTGGGTTCAAAAAACTAGATACTGAAATTTATATAATATCTATTTTCATTAAATGGTATGTTGCTTGAATTTGATCTATAATATTGAAATGTAAAAAAAAAAAAAAAAACCAAAACAAGCAAATAAACAAAAAGAAAAACCATCTCTTCCTTGTAGACCATGAATAAAATAGACAATAAACTTCATTTGGTGTTGAAGCTGAAGTTTGCTTAACTGAAGTAGATTTTTTCCAGTAGTCACTATCCTCTTGAGTTCTGAATTCTGGCATGACTCCCCACTCTTCTTTGGCCTGCTTTCTGATTCTCATGACTACTTCAATGTGTGTATATCTGTTTGGTATTTTTCTGTAAAACACCTGATAGTTACAAGAAAAAAGTTTCTCCAGGGCAGTACATATCCAAGAGATACATTCTTCTTCTATTTAACTCCTATACTTGAAAAATGTTTCATAAATATAATCAAACTCATGATAGAGTGGCTATCAAAAATCTCTAAAAACTTAGGACAAAAGTAAGTTTTCATTAAATCAAATTCAATTAATTAATAAAAATCAATGCAATTTACAATCACAAGCATCAAAGAGCAGAATTACAGACTTCCTTTGGCTTGTGTTTGTATTTTTATGTAAACAGATGGAATGCTTTCCCATCTTCATGAATTGTATTTATGCAAGATTATGTCATTTCATGTTTTGCTGTATATCTTATTATGTTGATGTATTTATTTGGTGTTTACTGTCTCTTCATTTTAACATTTGTGAGAATTTCTTAGATTATTTTATAACATGATAAAACAGTTTAAAAAAATCCTGAATCTAACATTTTTTTAGTTAGACTGCTAAATAATGGATTCTAATGTGACATTTTCTCACATGTTGGGTTTTGTTCATGGTCATCCATTTTTTCCTTTCTTCCTATTTACTACTGAACTTAATACTCATATATATTCAAGATTTTGAGGATAATTTTTCTTACTTCCTAAGGACCACAGTACCACTGAGCTATATAGAAAACTCCTAGTTTCCTTCAACAAGATTGGTTCTCACAATGTAGCACAAGCTGGCCCCAAGCTTTCTGTCCTCTTGTCCCTACCTCTCAAATGCTGGGATGATAGATGTGTACAGTAATGTTTCTAAATTTATCACTCTTTAAAATATTAAGTAAAAATAAATTTATGTATCATGTGATTGATAGAAGTTAGATCTAATAGTCAAAGTTGAAAGACATTAAGTAACTTTAAATGCAATTTTAGTCAAAAAATATAGTAATCATATGGGCAGAGTATTTTTTAAAATGTTTTCTATGAAATTAGCATTTACAGGGAAAGAGAGCCCTTATGCTGGTGAGAATGCAAACTGGTGCAGCCAGCATGGAAATCAGTGGGTAAGTTCCTGAAAATGCTAGAGTAGATCCAGATATACTACTCTTGCATATGTACCCTGAGGATTCTATATCTTACTATATAGTGTTCATCCATAGTAATTGCTGCTCTTCTCACAGTAGCTAATAAATGGAAGCAGCTTAGACATCAATCAGTTGAGTACCATGATTTATGAATGGATATTAGTAATATAATGTAGTTAAACAATAGACTATTAAGAAAAGTGAGATTATGAAAATTTTAAGTAAATGGATGAAGCTGGAAGGAATCATTGTGAGCAAGGTAAGTCAGGTACAGAAAAACAAATATCAAATGTATTCTCTCATCTCCAGAAAAGTGTTTAATTTTGAATATTATGGGATAAGAAGATTACTTTTAAGTGCAGGGAGATAAACCACACTTGAAAAAAGGGTTAAAAGTAATAATGGAACAGAAAGGTTAAACTTTTGAGGTAGGGAAGTGGAGAGTAGACATAGGGTAGATGCGTGAGTACAGGGAGAGATAAATAACACTGAGAGCTTTTCAAAAAAAAAAAAATACAATAAAAATGACCATTATAGAAGTGAGTGTGTGTGTCTGTGTGTCTGTGTGTCTGTGTGTCTGTGTGTGTGTGTGTGTGTGTGTGTGTGTGTCTGTGCTGTGTTAAAATGAAACTACCCTATATCTGGAAAATAGTTATTTCCCCTTCTTGACAACAGAAGTTAGCAAATAAGAATCCAGAAATGGATTACTTCTTTTGGAGTTATTTGACAATGAGCTTACTAGACCATAAATCATTATAGGCTATTGTCAATATTCTTAGCTATCCTCCACAACTTGAGATTAGGAGCCTGTTGTTGAAGATACCACTTGTTGAGTCATATTACATGGTGAAATGAAGTGGGTACTGACATGGAAACTTCATCCCTACTGGCTGGCTTCCATAGCACTGGAAGGTACCTATCCATGCTACTAGAAAAGAGAAATAATCATCAGTAATACCTAGCTATGAAGCTCACTGCCTGGCAAGACATGCACATTTGTGCAATAGTAGTACAAATTTTATGAGAGTCACTAGCCAAGTTCTCATTAGATTTAAGGCCCACTCCACAAGATGAAACCCAAACCTGGCTAAGAACCTGTGGCTAGGCAGATCATGAATCCTAGGGGAGGGCCTACTACTCATGTTACTGAATTGACATGTTATTAAACTGACTTCTAATGAGTTATTATATACATAGACAATGACTTTCTCAACTATTGTCTGAGAAGCTTCTATTTTCAGTAGATGGAAATTAGCACAGTGACTCACAATTGGCCAGTGTGTAGAGAAGAAGAGTATACAATGTTTATCTGTAAGTGGAGCATTTATACAGTACCTCTCCATCTAAGGCTCAGGAGCCAGAAGTGGGAGATGACTATGAGGAAGCATTATTTTTCTGGACACAGCAGGGCAACTACACATATGAATTCACAATGGCTATGGCCACATGAATCAAATGTGTGTGAGCCTAAGCTATACCAAATCCCAGCATGAGGATGGGAACTAAGAGTACAATCTCACCCTAGACATGGAGCTTTTGGCAATTATTAGCTACTGGAAAAGGAGCTTGTGGTAAGGTGACCACACTCCAGGCAAAGGCTATACATCCAAAAATATTTGAATAACACATACTGATCTCAAATATTTTAAAGAGAAAAAGGGGAGCAGGTTGAAAAGGTACGAAACAGAGGTGGATTTGGGAGGAGGAGTTTAAGGAAGGGTGAATTTAATGTAAACACATTATATAAAAACTCTCAAAAAATTTAATAAAACAAACAAATGCCCTACTTCAAAATAAAATGATGCTCATTAGCTAATTAGACTTTTCTAGTATATTTTTATTTCCTTTTTAGCATTATATTTTCATAAAACAAAAAGATACTGGCTGCTAATAAACACAGCACTCATTACAAAATGGAAACAATGAAGTTTAATTTACTTAAAACATCATCAGTGATTTTTTTTACCCTGTGTTCATACTTGTCAACATAAAATTAAAGAAACATGGACAAACTAGCATGTCAACCTTTTGTGCTTAGCTTTTGTATTTTGACTCTGTTTTGAAATTAATTTTGTACTGTTATAAATAAGAACCACTGACTTTCTTTTTCTTTAACTTTTGTGGGATGATAAATTTTGTCTATTCCTTATATGATGAGTCACTCACACTGTGCATCATTTCTTTTGTGAAGACCCTGATAGTGTGAATATATCTCCCAAAGGATCATAAGTTCAAAATTCAATCACCAAATTCATAAGTCAATGTAATTTGAAGAAAGCAGGCCTTTGAGAAATAAAGTTAAGGTAAGGCATGAGAAGAAGGCCTCATACTGGGATTAATGGCTTTATACATACATATATACACACATATACATACACATATACATACTTTTCCCTCAATCATTTTTTGCTTTTATACCATTTTAATTAATGCAAGTATTAAGGTCAGTTCTAGGTTGAGGAACTAGCAATTCACTAGATGCAAATAGTCACGGAACAAGCAAGATAATAAACACAAATAATCACAAAATAAGCAAAGCAATAAACAAAGTCCTGTGATCACTTCCATGATCGCTGTTTCTAAGGGATTACCAAGATGACCAAAATATCTGAGCCTACTTCCCTGTCCTAACCCAAGGTCATTTTCATGTCTGAAGCTTACTTTTTGTTCTAGCCTAAGATTTAGATTCCTTCCTGAAATTACTACTTTGTTCTAGCCTAAAAACAGATTCCTGCCAAAAGCCCCCAAAGCTCTTCTGATCTTCCTCTGTTTTATTTCATAAACAAAACTGAGTCTGTCTTAGGTTGTTCTGCCAAGAATGACTTTCTTACCTGTCGTGGAATATGCATTATCAAAAGCAATGCACTTCTGTCTTAGGTTGGTAAGGCTCTCTGCAGAATCTTACCTGTCCTTGGTTTGCCAGCCTGTTAAATTAATAACTCTTGTCTGGGGGTCCGTTTTCATTTTCAAGTGATGTACTTTGGCTGCCAACATGTTGATGTTGTTAAAGACAAACTTTAAAACGATGGGCAGGAATAAAGGTATTCCCAGGACAAAAAGGGTTAGCATGATCAAGCTATATATGCCATTCTTGAAGCTTGACCAAAATGGAAATACTGACCTCAGGCCATGGATAATTTGATCTGCAGTATCTGCAGCATCAAAGCTTAGGAAAGCAACATTCTTTACATTCATAATCTCACTATGCAAAGTTAAAACATCCAGAGAGGTGATAGAATTATGCCAAAAAACACTGCAAGTGTCTTTAAACTTTTTCCTAATTATAATGACTATCATTGTAAATTTTAGAAGTAACACAAATCCATAAGTATTGGCATGCCACTCGAGATGGTTCCTTACTCCTAAACTTTGAACCTCCTTACAATATTTTGAATAGGATAAAGAGCATCAATCCATTGTTGCAACTGCCTATCTAAATCCTCTAGTATACTCAACACATTAGTAACATTTTTGTTCTAAATGATAAACAAAAGTAGCTGTCTTAACTTCACGTGTCAAAGCAGTTGCAGAAGCAGTGATGCAAGCAATTAATGTAATCAAAGCTGTTATACCAGCAATTATCAAGCCCACTACCCTCTTGCTTCTGCTTAAAGCCTAACTCATTTCTTCTGGTACTTGCAAGCTTTTTTTTGAATACCAAGGTTCTGTAATACTCAGGGCAATAAAACAAAAGCTGCTTGATAAACCTCCATAACAGATATGCCAGGTTTCAACACTCTAACATAATTAAAAAGTGTACAACCAAAACAACTTACATTAACTATTGTAAAAGAAACAATAGTAATTTTAACATGACAATTAAAAGAGCCTTAACACATGCACTAATACTTGTTTGAAATTCAGATCCTGCCCCAACTTTATTTCTTCCTAACATAACATCATAGAGAACTGCAGCTAACTTCAAAATATGTCTCTGAAAATGTCCAGAACCAGTCTTCCAGATGAAGACTGTTATTTCCAATATTGGATTAATTTCTAGGCCAGTCTATGATTTAGTCACAATAACTGATCACATTTAAGAAAAATACAAGTGTCCTTATAACTTCTCTTTTTGATTCTCTGTCTCATAATGTCTAAAAATTTGAGGCAAGGCAGCTTGTCCCATCTGGAATATAGGCAAGCAAAGGTGGGTCAGGAACATATGTCCAATATAGCTTCCCAGTCACCATTGTCAGGACACTCAGCAAGCTCACAGGTCAGCACCATTCTTTGTCCCAGCATCAGCATGTCTTACCAATCACTCTGGCAGCCACCATGCTCCTTCAGCATCCTGCAGAAAAAATATAAACATGCCCTCTTCCCCCTATTAAATAAATACCTGATTGGGATCATGCCATATGCCAGTAAGTGGTTCCTTCCTTTTCACCTATGCATAAATATGCCTAGTTGTAGGGTGCCATAGACACTCAGCAGAAAGTTCTGTGACATTCACATTTTTAAGAAACTTAAAATAAAAGAAGATGATTTAAATAAATTTGTGGTGTATGGGGATATACTTCCTCCCTTTTATATTTTATGAAGATATTGTTTTAAAGTTCCATGGGCCTGTTCCACAATACATTGTCCTTGAGGATTATAAGGAATCCCAGTAATATGGGTAATATTAAATTGTTGACAAAAAGACTCAACTGCTTGACTGCAATAGACAGTTCCATTATCTGTTTTTTTTTTAAATTGGATTTTTATTTATTTACATTTTATTCCAAATGAATTTGCAAATTGTTCTTTCTAACTCACTGAATAATTGAGTTGGAATTTTGATGGGGATTGCATTGAATCTGTAGATTGCTTTTGGCCAGATGGCCATTTTTACTATATTATCCTGCCAATCTATGAGCATGGAGATCTTTCCATCTTCTGAGAACTTCAGTTTCTTTCTTCAGAGTCTTGAAGTTCTTGTCATACAGATCTTTCACTTGCTTGGTAAGTTCACACCAAGGTATCTTAAATTATTTGTGACTATTGTGAAGGGTATCATTTCCCCAATTTCTTTCTCATCCTGTTTATCCTATGAGTAGATGAAAGCTATTGATTTGTTTGAGTTAATTTTATACCCAGCCACTTTGCTGAAGTTGTTTATCAGGTTTAGGAGTTCTCTGGTGGGACTTTTGGGATCACCTAAGTATACTATCATGTCATCTGCAAGTAGTGATATTTTGACTTCTTCCTTTCTACTTGTATCCCTTTGACCTCCTTTTGTTGTCTAATTGCTCTGGCTAAAACTTTGAGTTCTATATTGAATAGGTAGGGAGAGAGTGGGTAGCCTTGTCTAGTCCCTGATTTTAGTGGGATTGCTTGAAATGTGTCTCCAGTTAGTTTGATGTTGGCTACTGGTTTGCTGTATATTGCTTTTACTCTGTTTATGGACCTTGAGTTCCTGACCACTCCCAGACTTTCACCATGAAGGGGTGTTGAATTTTTTCAAGTATTTTCTCAGCATTTAGTGAGATAATCATGTGGGTTTTTTACTTTGTATTTGTTTATATAGTGGATTACATTGATGGATTTCCATATATTGAGCCATTCCTGAATTCCTGGAATAAAGCCTACTTGATTATGATGGATGATTGTTTTGATGTGTTCTTGGATTTAGTATGTGAGAATTTTATTGAGTATTTTTGCATCAATATTAGTAAGGGAGATTACTCTGAAGTTTTCTGTGTTGTGTCTTTGTGTGGTTTAGGTATGAGCCTAATTGTGTCTTCATAGGACGAATTGGATAGTGTTCCTTCAGTTTCTATTTTGTGGAATAGTTTGAAGCAATTGGTATTATGTCTTCTTTTAAAGTCTGATAGAATTCTGACTAAAACCATCTGGTCCTGGATTTTTGTTGTTGTTGTTGTGGAGACTTTTAATGAATGCTGCTATTTCTTAAGGGGTTTTGGGACAGTTTCGATGGTTTATCTGATCCTGTTTTAACTTTGTTACCTGGTATCTGTCTAGAAAATTGTCCATTTCATCCAGATTTTCCAGTTTTGTTGAGTATAGGCTTTTGTAATAGGATCTGATGATTTTTTGCATTTTCTCAGTTTCTGTTATTATGTCTTTCTTTTCAGTTCTGGTTTTATTAATTTGGATACTGTCTCTGTGTCCTCTGATTAGTCTGGTTAAGGGTTTGTTTATTTTGTTGAGTTTTTTCAAAGAACCAGCTCCTAGTTTTGTTTACTCTTTTTATAGTTCTCTTTGTTTCTACTTGTTTGATTTCAGCCCTGAGTTTGAATATTTCCTGCTGTCTACTACTCTTGGGAGTATTTGCTTCTTTTGTTTTAGAGCTTTCATATGTGCAGTTAAGCTGCTAGTGTATGCTTTCCCCAGTTTCTTTTTGTAGGCACTTAGAGCTATGTGTTTTCCTCTTAGCACTGCTTTCAGTGTGTCCCATAAGTTTTGATATGATGTGCCTTCATTTTCATTAAATTCTAAAAACATTTTTAATTTCTTCCTTGAGCAAGTAATCATTGAGTAGAGCTTTTTTTGGTTTCCATATGTATGTTGGCTTTCCATTGTTTCTGTTGTTATTGAAGACCAGCCTTAATCCATGGAAATCTGATAGGATGCATGGAATTATTTCAATCTTCTTGTATATGTCAAGGCTTGTTTTGTGACAAATTATATGGTTTATTTTTGAAAGGGTACCACAATGTGATGAGAAGAAGGTATATTCTTTTGTTTTAGGATGAAATGTTCTATAGATATCTGTTATGTCCATTTGTTTCATAACTTCTCTTAGTTTTACTGTGTTTCTGTTTAGTTTCGGTTTCCATGATCTGTCCATTGCTGAGAGTGTGATATTGCAGTCTCATACTATTATTGTGTGAGGTGCAATGTGTGCTTTTAGCTTTAGTTAAGTTTCTTTTATGAATGTGGGTACCCTTGCATTTGGAGCATAGATATTCAGAATTGTGAGTTCATCTTGGTAGATCTTTCCTTTGACGAGTATGAATTGTCCTTCTTTATCTTTTTTGATAATTTTTGATTGAATGTTAATTTTATTTGATATTGTTAACTCCAACTTAGTTTTGGTACCATTTGCTTGGAAAATTGTTTTCCAGCTTTTTCCTCTGAGATAATGTCTATCTTGGTCACTGAGGTGCATTTCCTATATGCAGCAAAATGCTGGGTCCTGTTTACTTATCTAGTCCGTTGTCTTTTTATTGGGGAATTGAGTCCATTGATGTTAAGAGATATTAAGGAAAAGTGATTGTTGCTTCCTGTTATTTTTGTTTTTAGAGGTGGAATTATATTTGTGTGTCTATTTTCTTTTGGGTTTGTTGTAAGATCACTTTTTTGCTTTTTCTTAGTGCAGTTTCTCTCCTTGTGTTGGAGATTTCCATCTATTATCCTTTGTAGGGCTGGATTGGTGAAAAGATATTGTGTAAATTTGGTTTTGTAGTGGAATATCTTGATTTCTCCATCTATGGTAATTGAGAGTTTTGTTGGGTATAGTAGCCTGGTTTTATAGTCTCTGGTGAGAAGTCTGGTATAATTTTTATAGGTCTGCCATTATAAGTTACTTGACATTTTCCCCTTACTGCTTTTAATATTCTTTCTTTTTTTTGTGCATTTGGTGTTTTGATTATTATGTGATAGAAGGAATTTCTTTTCTGGTTTAGTCTATTTGAAGTTCCGTAGGCTTCTTTTATGTTCATGGACATCTCTTTCTTTAGATTAGTGCAGGGTTTTTGTTTTTTTTTAATAATTTTGTTGAAGATATTTACTGGCTCTTTTAGTTGGGAATCTTCACTCTCTTCTATACCTATTATCCTTAGGTTTGGTCTTCACATTTGTGCTCTAGATTTCCTGGATGTTTTGGATTAAGAGCTTTTTGCATTTTGCATTTTATTTGACCATTGTGTCAATGATTTCCTTCCTTCTTTTTTTTTTTTTCGTATTTTAAGTATCCTTTTTTTATTCTTTTTTTTTATTGGATATTTTATTTACATTTCAGATATTATCCCCTTACCCCATTTCCCCCCTCCTGCCCAGGAACCCCCTATCCCATCTCCCCTCCTCCTGCTTCTATGAGGATGTACCCCCATCCCCCCACTCCCACCTCCCCACCCTTGAATTCCCCCACACATGGTGTCCAGCCTTCATGGGACCAAGGACCTCCTCTCCTAACTATACCTGACAGGACCATCCTCCCTTGCATATACAGCTGGAGTCATGGGTCCCTTCCTATGTGCTCCCAGGCTGGTGCTTTATCCTGGGAGCTCTGGTTGGTTGGTATTGTTGCTCTCCTTATGGAGTCACAAACCCTTTCAGCTCCTTCAGTCTTCACTCTAACTCCTCCACTGGAAACCCCAATGGTTAGCTGTGAGCATCCGCCTCTAAATATCTCAAGCTCTGGCAGACCTCTAAGGAGACAGCTATATCAATCTCCTGTCAGCATGCACTTCCTGACATCCACATCAGTGTCTGCACATGGGATGGATACCCAGGTGGAATGGTCTCCAGACAGCCCCTCCTTCAGTTTCTGTTCCACACTTTGTCTCCATATTTGTTCCCTTGAGTATTTTGTTAATCCTAAGAAGGACCAAAGCACTGGTCTTCCTTCTTTATGAGCTTCATGTAGTCTGTGAGTTGAATCTTGGGTATTTCAATCTTCTGGGCTAAAATCCAATAATCAGTGAATGAATACCATGTGTGTTCTTTTGTGATTGGGTTACCTCACTCAGGATGATATTTTCTAGTTCCACCTATTTACCTACGAATTTCTCGAATTCATTGTTTTTAATAGCTGAGTAACATTCCATTGTGTAAATGTACCACATTTTTTGTATCCATTCCTCTGTTGAAGGACATCTGGGTTCTTTCCAGCTTTTGGCTATTATAATAAACCTGCTATGAACATAGTGGAGCATATGTGCTTGTAGATGTTAGAGCATCTTCTGGGTATATGCCCAGGAGTGGTATAGCTGGGTCCTTAGGTAATGATATGTCCAATTTTGTGAGGAATCACCAGACTGATTTCCAGAGTGGTTGCACCATCTTGCAATCCCACCAACAATGGATGAGTGTTCCTCTTTCTCCACATCTTCGCCAGCATCTACTATCACCTGATACAAAGAGGAAAGGAAGAAGTCAAAATATCACTATTTGCAGATGATATGATAGTATACTTAAGTGACTCCAGAACTTCCAACAGAGAACTCCTAAACCTGAAAAACAACTTCAGCAAAGTGGCTGGTTATAAAATCAACTCAAACAAATCAGTAGTCTTCCTCTATGTGAAAGAAAAACAGGCTAAAAAAGAAATTAGGGAAATGACACCCTTCACAATAGTCACAAATAATATAAAATAACTTGGTGTGAATCTAACCTAGCAAGTGTCAATGTTTTCTATGGTATCTTCTGCACATGAGGTTCTCTCTTCTATTTCTTGTATTCTGTTGGTGATGTTTGAATCTATGACTCCTGATCTCTTTTCTAGGTTTCTTTCTCCAGGGTAGTCTCCCTTTGAGATTTCTTTATTTTTCTACTTCCATTTTTAGATCCTGGATGGTTTTGTTCAATTCCTTCACCTGTTTGATTGTGTTTTCTTGTATGTCTTTAATGGATTTTGTGTTTCCTCTTTAAGGGCTTCTACTTGTTTACCTGTGTTCTTCTGTATTTCCTTAAGGGTGTTATTCATGTCCTTCTTAAATTCCTCCATCATCAACATGAGAAGTGATTTTAATTCTGAATCCTGCTTTTCTGGTGTGATTGGTTATCAGGACTTGCTATGTTGAGAGTACTAGGTTTTGCTGAACCCAATTAACCTTTGTTTTTGTTGCTCATGTCCTTGTACTTGCCTTTCACCATCTGGTTGTCTCTAGTGCCACATGCCCTCACTGTCTCTGACTGGAACCTGTCTCTCCTGTTACCTTGGTTGTGTCAGAATTCCTCAGAGTCCAGCTGTCTCTGTGAGCCTGTGATCCTGAGATCTTGGGTGTATGAGCTCCTGGGACTCAGGCTGCCTATGGAATCTTGAAATCCTATGATACTGGGCATGTTAGTGATCCTGGGATTCAGCTTCCTCTATGATCCTGAGCTTCTTAGACTCCTGGGAGTCCAGCATCCTCTGTGTGTTGTAGGATTGGTTCCTGAGCTACAGCCCAAGGTGTGCTCAGGGCACCAGCTCAGATCAGAAGGTACCCATGTCAATGGGTCAGGATATGTTGTCTTCATGAGAGTAGACCAGCTAGAAGTCAACTGCTCTGGGTACAGTGGATTTTCAACCACTCTGAGTGCAGCAAATCCTCTGGGGTGGGTAGGAACATGTTGTCTTCTCAGGAGCAGACCAGCTAGGAGTCTTCCCCAGCAAAAGGACTAGGCAGAGCACTTTTCCTCACTCTTACAGCGATAGTTTATAGTGCTAAATTTATACCAACTGCTTAATTAAAGCCAAGACACCAAATTTACAATATACAGACTATCCCACTTTAAAAAAAAACCCAAAACAAAACAAACATCAAATAGTAAAGAATAACATGTATAAAATCTCCTTAGCTAACTATTATCAATAGTGTGCTAGAATCATTGATTAAAGTCAGAGACAGGCTGGAGGAGATACCTCAGTCAAAATATGCTTGCTGTGTAAGTGTAAAGTTATGATTTTGATCCCAACAATCCACATGAAAACTTGGGAAAGGTAGTACACATTTGTGATCTGACACTAAGAAGAATGAAACCTAAAGATTCCTGTGATCATTGGTCAGTCAGGCAAGCTTACTTGTTGATAGACCCTAGGATAATTAAAGACACTGCCTCAAAAATAGAATGGAGGTCATGCAGTGGTGTCACACTTTAATCCCAGTACTTTGTAGGCAGAAGCAGGTATATCTCTGAGTTCAAGCCAGCCTGATATAAAAAGTGAGTTCCAGGTTAGCCAGGGCTACATGGAGAAGCAAACAAACAATCATACAAACAAATAAAACAGCAAAACACAACACAACAAAACAAAAACCACAAAAGAAGATGAGGTTTTCAGGATGCCTTAGTGATAATAAGGATGCAGTAACCTTACCAAAACCAAAGTTCAGTTCACAGCACCCACTTGGGAGGCTCATAACCACAAGTAACACCAGCTTCAGGGAAGCCAGTGACCTTTTCTGGCCTCTTTGGTCATCTGCACTTACATGTATCTCCCCTCCCCAACTCCTCACCGTGTGGATACACAGCTACTTAATTCCAACCAACCACATAGGCATCCAGACCAGCACCCCTCTCCACACTGAGTCTCACACAAATAAAAACCAAGGTAGAGACAATCAGAACAGATAAAAAGAAATTCCCAACTTAGTGTTGCTAATAAGATGAACACTCCTAAATGGATGCAAGGTGCTTACTTTGCTAAGAGTAATCAAAGGTTTGTTGAAGTGATAAGTTATTATGTGTTTAAGGGGCTGATTATGCAGAAGACATAATAATTCTTAAAATACATGTACTTACAAGTAGACATATAAAAATCCATGAAAGAAATCTCAAGAGAACCATAAGGAGAAACTGATAAAATCACTATTATCTTTGGCAGCTCATCCTTACCATATCAAAATCTACAATGCAGAGAATGTGCGCAGATTGGAAACTAAGCAGCAGCATCAGTTACAGGGGCAGAATGATTTCAACAGACAGAGTTTTAACTCACATGGAGTGTTCTCTAAAATTGATTACATTCTGGACCACAAAGCACATCTTAAGAAAAACGAAGTACTGAAGCTATGTAAAGAGTATTTGTAGGCCCCAAGAAAATTAAATAAAAATCAGTAACAGAAAGATAGTCAGAAGATTCAAAAAATTTGGAGGCCAGTCAACTCTATATAAAAATGGGCCTGAGTAAGATGTCATGGAGAAATTTTAAGACATTTTGAATTAAATCAAAATGAAAATACTACTTGTTAAAATCCTTGGGATTAAGCTAATAGTGCTTAGAAGGAAACATAAGTCAATCAATTTATGTACTAGAGAAAAAGAAATGTATAAATTCAGTATCAAAATTCCTACCTTAAGAAACCAGAACAAGAAGAATCAACTAAATACAATATATATATATATAAATTGAGATTTCTTTTTATTTATTTATTTATTTATTTATTTTTAATTTTTTTTTTAATTTTTATTTTCAGCAAATCAAAAAAATTTAAAAAGCATTCAAACAGAATAAAATGAAAAGAAACAAACAAGCAAAATACCAAGGGTCAGATATACTTATACAAGAATTCTATAGAGCCTTTAAACAAGCAATACTTTTTGAGTTATGTTTAAAAAATTCAGAACCACAATAAGCTCCTTCACAAAGCAAATAATATTGAAATAGTGAAATCAAGTGTAAACCCAACAAAAATATATAAATTATAGTCCAGTATCCCTCATGAATATACATACAAAAATTCTCAATGAAGTAGTTGCAAACTGAATACAAGAGATATAAAAAAATAATATTCCATGAATAACTGAACAACTGTTTTTTTTTAGAAGACCGTACTCCATATACAGGCTGCATGTTTTGGGATAGCCCCCACTCCAGATGTTTGAGACCTACATGAAAACCAAGCTGCACATTTACAACATATGTGCAGGGAGGCCTAGGTTCAGCCCATGGAGGTAGATCTGTGTAGACTAGGTATGCTCCACGGTTGATTCAGTCTCTGAGAGCTCCAAGGGTTCAGGTTCGTTTACTCTGTTGATCTTCCTGTGCAGTTCCTATCTCCTTAGGGCCCACAATCCTTCCACCTATTCTTCTTTAAGAGTCCTCAAGCTCCATCCACTGTTTGGCTCTGGATGTCTGTATCTGTCTGAGTCAGCTGCTGGTTAGAGCCTCTCAGAGGACAGCTTGCCCCTGTCTGTTCTCAGGCTGGAGGTTTAGATCCTGGGAGCTCTGGTTGAATCTTTTGATACTCGTTCTAAAAAGGACAAAAAACACCCTCACTTTGGTCTTCCTCCTTCTTTTTGAGTTTCATGAGGTTTATGCGTTGCATCTTAGGTATTGTGTGTTTTGGGGCTAATATCGCTTATCAGTGAGTGCATACCATGTGTGTTCTTTTGTGATTGGGTCATCTCACTCAGGATGATATTTTCTAGCTCCATCCATTTGTCTAAGAATTTCATGAGCTCATTATTTTTAATAGCTGAGTAGTACTCCATTGTGTAAATGTACCACATTTTCTGTATCCATTTTCTGTTGAAGGACATCTGGGTTCTTTCCAGCTTCTGGCTATTATGAATAAGGCCGCTATAAACATAGTGGAGCATGTGGCCCTGTTGCATGTTGAAATATCTTCTGGGTATATACCCAGGAGGGGTATAGCTGGGTCCTCAGGTAACACCATGTTCAATTTTCTGAGGTATGCGCTGCTTTCATAGTGGTTTCCGTGCAATCCACATGGAGGTGTTCCCTCTCCCATCCTGGCCACATTGCTGTACTGTGTTTTGGTTTAGCCAATTGACTGGTGTGAGGTGGAATCTCAGTGTTTTTTCATTGCATTTCCCTGATGACTAGGATGCTGGTCACTTCTTTTAGATGTTTCTACAATTTCGAGTTACCTCAGTTGAGAGTTCTTTGATTCCTCTAGATCTTAGTTCTTAAGGTTCTAATCTGAGTTTCCTCAGTTGAGATTCTTGTTAATCCTCCCCATTTAATAGGGGTTATTTGCAGTATGAGTTTTCTTCAGTTTTTGACTTGGATATTCCCTCTATCAGATGTAAGGTTGGTAGATCTTTCCAGTCTGTTGGTTCCCGCTTTGCCTGTTGCCGTTATCCTTTGCTTTACAGAAGCTTTGCTTTAGATCCCATTTATTCTTGATCTTAGAGCATACCATTGGTGTTGTTCAAAATTTTCCCTTTCCCATATTCAAGGCTTTTCCCTATTTTCCCTTCTATTAGTTTCAGTGTAGCTGTTTATTAAGGGTCCTTGATCCACTTGGAATTAGCTTTGTACAAGGAGATAGTATGGATCAATTTCTTCTTCTTACATTGTCCCCAGTTGGACCAGCACCATTTTGTTAAAATCTGTTCTTTTTTCCTGGTAGTCGAGCTTGCGAAGACAAGTGCCTAGTATGGGGGTTATTTCTGGGTCTTCTATTCTATTCCATTGATCCCTGACTGTCTCTGTTCCAATACCATGCCGTTTTTATCACTATTGCTTTGTAGTACAGCTTGAAATCGGGAATGGAGATTCCCCAGAAGTTCTTTTATTGTTGAGTGTAGTTTTCGCTATCCTGGTTTTTTGTTATTCCAAATGAATTTTAAGGGTTGCTCTTTATCTCTGTAAAGAATTGAGTGGGAATTTTGATAGGGATTGCATTAAATCTGTTTGATTGCTTTCGGCAAGATAGCCATTTTTACTATATTAATCCTTCCAATCCATGAGCATGGGAGATCTTTCCATCTTCTGAGATCTCCTTCGATTTCTTTCTTCAGGGTGTTGAAGTTCTTGTCATACAGGTCTTTCACTTGCTGGGTAGATTCACCCCAAGATATTTTATACTTTTTGGACTATTGGAATGGTGTCGTTTCCATAATTTCTTTCTCAGCCAGTTTATCCTTTGTGTTTGAGGAATGCTACTGATTTGTTTGAGTTAATTTTATACCCAGCCACTTTGCTAAAGTTGTTTATCAGGTTTAGGAGTCTCTGGTGGAGTTTTGGGGTCACTTAAGTATACTAACATGTCATCTGTGAATAGTGAAACTTTGACTTCTTCCTTTCCAATTTGTATCCCTTTGATCTCCTTCTGTTGCCTAATTGCTCTGGCTAGGACTTCCAGAACTATATTGAACAGGTAGGGGGAGAGTGGGCAGCCTTGTCTAGTCCCTGATTTTAATGGGATTGCTTCAAGTTTTCTCCATTTAGTTTGATGTTTGCTACTGGCTTGCTGTATATTGCTTTTACTATGTTAGGTATGGGCCTTGAATTCCTGATCTTCCAAGACTTTTATCATGAAGGGGTGTTGAATTTTGTCAAATGCTTTCTCAGCGTCAAGAGATATGATCATGCGGTTTTTTTCTTTGAGTTTTATTTATGTGTGGATTACGTTGATGGGATTTCCGTTATTTGAACCAACCTGCATTCCTGGGGTAAAGCCTACTTGATCATGGTGGATAAGTGTTTTGATGTGTTCTTGGATTCGGTTCGAGAGAATTTTATTCAGTATTTTTGCATCGATATTCATAAGGGAGATTGGTCGAAGTTCTCTTTTCTTGTTGGGTCTTTGTGTGGTTTAGGTATAAGCGTAATTGTGGCTTCATAGAATGAATTAGGTTTGTGTTCCTTCCGTTTCTATTTTGTGGAATAGTTTTGAAGAGAATTGGTATTAGATCTTCCTTGAAGGTTTGATAGAATTCTGCACCCAAAACCATCTGGACCTGGACTTTTTTTGGTGGGAGACCTTTAATGACTGCTTCTATTTCTTCGCATTATGGGGCTGTTAAGATGGTTTATCTGATCCTGATTTAACATTGGTAACTGATACTTGTCTAGAAAATTGTCCATTTCATCCCAGATTTTCCAATTTTGTTGAGTATAGGCTTTTGTAGTAGGATCTGATGATTTGTTGAATTTCCTTGGTTTCTGTTGTTATGTCACCCTTTTCAGTTTGGATTTTATTGATTTGGATACTGTCTCTCTGCCCTCTGATTAGTCTGGCCAAGGGTTTATCTATTTTGTTGATTTTCTCAAAGAACCAGCTCCTGGTTTTTTTGATTCTTTGTATAGTTCTCTTTGTTTCTATTTGGTTGATTTCAGCCCTGAGTTTAATTATTTCCTGCTGTCTACTCCTCTTGGGTGTTTTTGCTTCTTTTTGTTCTAGAGCTTTCAGGTGTGTTGTCAAGCTGCTAGTGTGTTCTCTCTCCAGTTTCTTTTTGTATGCACTTAGAGCTATAAGCTTTCCTCTTAGCACTGCCTTCAGTGTGTCCCATAGGTTTTGGTATGATGTGTCTTCATTTTCATTAAATTCTAAAAAGTCTTTAATTTCTTTCTTTATTTCTTCCCTGACCCCATTATCAACGAGTAGAGTATTGTTCAGTTTCCATGTGAGTGTGGGCTTTCCATTGTCTTTGTTGTTATTGAAGACCAGCTTTAGACCATGGTGATCTGATAGGATGCATGGGATTATTTCGATTTTTTTATATCTGTTGAGGCCTGTCTTGTGACCAATAATATGGTCTATTTGGAGAAGGCACCATGTGGTGCAGAGAAAAAGGTATATCTTTTGTTTTTGGGTGAAATGTTCTATAGATATCTGTTAAGTCCATTGGGTTTAAAACTTCTGTTAGTTTCACTGTACTTCTGTCTAGTTTCCATTTCCCTGATCTGTCCAGTGCTGAGAGTGGGGTATTGAAGTCTCCCACAATTATTGTGTGAGGTGCAATATGTGCTTTGAGCTTTAGTAAGGCTTCTTTTATGAAAGTCGGTGCTCTTGCATTTGGTGCATAGATATTCAGAATTGAGAGTTCATGTTGGTTGACTTTTCCTTTGACAAATATGAAATGACCTTCCTTATCCTTTTTTATATCTTTAAGTTGAAAGTCAATTTTATTCGATATTAGAATGGCTACTCCAGCTTGTTTCCTAGGACCATTTGCTTGAAAAATTGTTTTCCAGCCTTTTACTCTAAGGTAGTGTCTGTCCTTGTCGCTGAGGTGGGTTTCCTGTATGCAGCAAAAAGTCGGATCCTGTTTGCATATCCAGTCTGTTAGTCTATGTCTTTTTATTGGGGAATTGAGTCCATTGACATTAAGAGATATTAAGGAGAGGAGACTGTTGCTTCCTGTTATTTTTGCTAAAAGGGAGGCATTGTTTGTGTGGCTATCTTCTTTTGGGTTTGTTGGAGGTGGATTACTTTCTTGCTCTTTCTAGGGTATGATTGCTCTCCTTGTAATGGTCTTTCCTGCTATTATTCTTTGTAGTGCTGGGTTTGTGGAAAGATATTGTGTAAATTTGGCTTTGTCATGGAATATCTTGGTTTCTCCATCTATGGTAATAGAGAGTTTTGCTGAGTATAGTAGCCTGGGCTGGCATTTGTGTTCTCTTAGGGTCTGCATGACATCTGACCAGGATCTTCTGGCTTTCATAGTCTCTGGTGAGAAGTCTGGTGTAATTCTGATAGGTCTGCCTTTATATGTTACTTGGCCTTTTTCTCTTACTGCTTTTAAAATTCTTTCTTTGTTTTGTGCATTTTGTGTTTTGATTATTATGTGACGGGAGGTATTTCTTTTCTGGTCTAGTCTATTTGGTGTTCTGTAGGCTTCTTGAATGATTATGGGCATCTTGTTCCTTAGGTTAGGGAAGTTTTCTTCTATGATTTTGTTGAAGATATTTACTGGCCCTTTAAGTTGTGAATCTTCACTCTCTTCTATACCTATTATCCTTAGGTTTGGTCTTCTCATTGTGTCCTGGATTTCCTGGATGTTTTGTGTTAAGAGTTTTTTGCATTTTTCGTTTTCCTTGACAGTTGTGTCAATATTTTCTATGGTATCTTCTGCACCTGAGATTCTCTCTTCTATCTCTTGTATTCTGTTGGTAATGCTTGCGTCTGTGACTCCTGATTTCTTTCTTAGGTTTTCTATCTCCAGAGTAGTCTCCCTTTGTGATTTCTTTATTGTTTCTATTTCCATTTTTATGTCCTGGATGGTTTTGTATAAATCCTTCACCTGTTTGGTTGTGTTCTCTTGTGATTCTTTAAGGGCTTTTACCTGTTTACCTGTGTTCTCCTCGGATTCTTTGAGAATGTTATTTATGTCCTTCTTAAAGTCCTCCATCATCATCATTAAAAGTGATTTTAGGTCTGACTCTTGCTTTCCTGGTGATATGGGGAGTTCAGGACTTAATGTGGGAGAACTAGGTTCTGATGATGACATGTGTTCTGGGTTGCTGGCCCTTGTATTCTTGCTCTTGCCTTTTGCCATCTGGTTCTCCTTGGTGCTACCTGTGCTGTCTCTGGCTGGAACCTGTCTTTCCTGTTCTCTTGGTTGTGTCAGAACTGTTTAAGTTGGGTGTTGCTGCTGAGGTTCGAGCTAGGGCCCAGGATCTGATCAGTGCTTTGGTCCGGACCGGAAGGAATCAGTGCTCTGGGCCAGGAGTGAGTTCCTGGATCCCTGTGGGACCTGGTTACTCCCTGTTTGGGGCAGGTGTTGCTGCCTCCTTGCTTAAGAAGCTGCTCGAGTTAGAGCTCCTGGGAGCCACGCTTCCTCTGGGTTCTGTGAGATTGGGTGCAAAGTTGCTGCCTGATCTGCTGAGCGCCCAGGCCCAAACCGGAAGAAACCAGTGCTGGGGCCAGGAGTTTGTACTTGGGTCCCAGTGGGTCCCGGTTACTCCCTATTTGGGGCAAGTGTTGCTGCCTCCTTGCTTAAGGAGCTGCTTGATTTGGAGTTCCTTGGAGCTATGCTTCCTCTGGGTTCTGTTAGATTGTGTGCAATATTGCTGCCCGAGATCTGCTGCGCGCTCAGGTCCAAACCGGAAGGAACCAGTGCTGGGGCCTCGAGTGAGTACCTGGGTCCCGGTGGGTCCCAGTTACTCCCGGTTTGGGGCAAGTGTTGCTGCCTCCTTGCGTAGGAAGCTGCTTGGGTTAGGGCTCCTAGGAGCCCTGCTTCCCCTGGGTTCTGTGTGATTTGGTGTAGAGCTCCCGCCTGGGATCTGCTGGGAGCTCCGACCCAGACCGGAAGGAGCCGGCGCTCCGGGCCAGGAGTAAATTCCTGGGTCTCAGTGGGTCTCGGTGGGTCCCAGTTACTCCCTGTTTAGGGTGGGTGTTGCTGTCTCCTTACCAGAGATACTGCCTGGGTCAGAGCTGCTGGGTGCCCCACTTCTGCCGGGTTTTGTGAGGTTCAGTGCAGAGCTGCCTCCAGGGATCTGCTGCCTGGGCCCAGCATAAATTGAGATTTCTTTCATGGATTTTTATATGTCTACTTGTAAGTACATGTATATATATATATAAAATTCTAGCAGAAATCAATTAAATTGAAAACCAAGCATCAATAGAGAAAAAAAATCAATAAGTTAACTAATGATTATTTGAAAAGATCTAAATATTAATAAACTACAGTTATTATAGGAAGAAAATAAACAAAGAAAAATTTAAAATTAAAGAAAATATCTGCCATTTAGAATTATCTAGGTTGTAATAGAAGTCTTTCAAATCAACATCCAAAAGATAATCTACCTTTGGAAACAAGAGGTTTAAACAAATACTTCTTCAAAATTGATGTAACAACGAACTATAAAAAGGTAAAAATTGCTTACAATCACGTGTCACCTCTGAAATGAATGTAGAAAGTATATGAAGTCACTGCTTGCTTTTCACTATAATAACTACCACTGCTGCCGCCACCACCACCACAACAAAATAATCAGACATTTATAGAAGTCAACCCAGAGTGGATATATTGGAGGCTTTTTATTTTGCTGGAGGAAATATGCAAAATGATGTAGCCACTTTGGAAAATGATAGGCAGTTCCTTAATGATCAGCTCTAAGTTCTTTCTGGACTGAGGAATACGACTATTATAGTTAAGAAAAATATATCTTATAGCGACCCAGAACAACTTGCACCTGCAAAAATACTATTATAAAATGCTTTATAGGAGTACTATGTGTAAGGGTCACAATGTATAAATGATTCAAATATGTATTTAATGGTGAATGGAATAAAAATTATAGTATGTCCATATATTGGAATGAAGGTTTTTAGTACCATGAACCTTGACAACATTAGGCCAAATGAAGGAATTATAGTTCTGTATGAAATGTGCAGAATCCATGGTTCATATATTTGAAATGTGCAGAAATGTCTGCTCCATGAAGACTCAAACAGGTTTAAAGTCTTCAAAGACAAAAGGTAGGAATGATGAGAAAGTTACTGCTAATTGGCTAATAGTTCACACTTAATGAGAACTGATCTCATCACCCTTGTGGATGTACTGAAATGAAGGCTACAAAAAATAAACTTAATTCAATTTTGTGAATTCTATCCCAACAAATAAATGTAAAATTACATGTATGGGGGGGTATAGTATGTTCCCATGTCTCTGTGTTTCCTTTGCAAAATTGTTAGCTCATTCAAGATTTTCCACCTCCTAACACTGAAGACTGTTCCATGACATGACACCTTTGTTATATCTTAAAACAAACCCGTCACTCCATTCTTTATGACACTATCATCCAACAAGAGCAGAATGGAGTAAGAAAAGGTTTTTATGAGTGACCTGATATTAACAGTCTATATTGTCTTTTAAAGCAATGTATAAGACACTAAAACTGTCGAGTTGTGTCAGATGAACAAGAAGAAGCTTTAGGAACCCTTATGAAGTAAAGCATTTGTGTTTGGCATCTTTAACCAATCTAGGACCGTCTAGACACATTGCCTAAGGTGCAGTTGGAAACAGTTTCCATTCTTGCTTTGATCTGTTCACGTCCTAGAATCTTGACTCTTCATAAGGAAAACAAAGATATTGTCACTATTAGGCTAGGTATTTTCAAATGTCAATTTTCTCCTCTAGCCTCTCTTGAGTTATGATCTTAACTCTACTTTGGAGGCAAGTGACTTAACCAAGTGGTTCCTATTCCATAAACAGGCAAAATGTGACTACTACTCCATGCTATTATGGTCTATATCTAGTCACCATGTCCTTCATCTTCTGAAGAGGCTTTGGAATTTTTTCATCTTTATCCTTACCTGTACCTTCCAACCCCATTAAAATATTTTTCATTTTATAATAAAAACATTCATTCACACCAATGAATTTGTTCAGTGGCTTCCAACACTGAGAGAGATCTAGATTTCACAGCATGTTCTTGAATAACCTGCCCCTTGTGTAATTACCTCAGTAATTACTTGTCATTACTCCACATAGTAGAGTGCACATGGCTGAAGCACTCCACTGTCCTTAACATTCTGCAAGAGGGCTGCTATGCATCCAACAACCCAGCTCACCTACCATCCATTCTCTCTCACATGGACATTGGCTGCTTTTTATGCCCAATGGGCTAATTCAGCTGAAGATCTGTGAATATTTTCTGAGCTTAAACTGCTCCTCAGCATCATTCATGACATCTTTACCTTGGTGAAGTATTTTTGTGAATTTTCATGGTTTCTATTTTTTTTGTCATTGTGTGTTATATATTTTATTTCTTCTAGTCAGTAAGTTCTATGGAGCAGGGATGGCTCCTGTTTCATAATACCTTGTTTTGAATATAAGATGCCACACAGTAACATTTCAGATTGATTCAACAGAAGCTTATCTGAAAGATGTTTCCTAGACTTCAGTAAACTGAGAAATTTGTTACTACATTTGTCCCTTCCCATCTTACAGTGAAGAAGCCCACAACACAAGACTTCATAGCACAGTAGAGAGAGTAGGAAGAATAGAATGTGTCCTTGTTAGCAAGTTGAGAGCTGTTTCTGAATCTCTACTTTTCTATAGAGGCATAGTAACACAGAAGGCATGTATAAGGATAAAAGAAATGTTATATAAAACATATTAATTTAGTGAGCAGTTCTTTTCTTCTGCCTCTGCTCAACGACTATCCTTTCCAGGTTAGTCTTAACAAATGGTGTTTCTAGTGCGCCTTAACTCATAACTCTTTCAGTTGAATTTCTCATAGTGAAATGAGTCATTTGTATTATTTGTAAGAAGAGTTATGAAACTACTGATATTTAGACAATTCATTTTATATATTGAATTGGCTTTTTAACTTTTTTTTTTTTTTTTTTTTTTTTTACAAAATATGCTTGATGATCTTTTTTATCAAGAACAATGATTAATGCACTATGCCATAAAATTTCCTTTGACCTCATCTTGTCCTTTCTGTTCTCAAGAGCTTGGAATCTCTTCCAAGGGCAGGGAAATGAATCATCAGCTTACCATACATGCATCTCAGATTGTCAAAGTGGTTTTGAAAATAGCCCTACATTGTTTTATTCCACAATAGCTAAACCATGGATTTCTATCACCCTCGTGACCTTCTTTGTTCACTCAGAATACCTGCTTGAGTATAAGGATTCTTTGTCCTTGGCTCAAATCTTGGTAGAGTTAGAGAAAGGTAATAAAAGACCCAATATCCTACAATGTTCTATAGTTAAGATATCAGTTCATATGCAAAGGTAAAATAGGAATAGTGATATTGGAATAAAATAAAATTAATACTATTACATAGGAATGTCCTGGCCAGCAGGGCATTAAACAGGGTCTGGGGAGATCACCTGAAAGAGAAAGTGGAGACAGGCCGATGCAAAGGAAAGACGATCTGTCTATAATCTGATCAGACCGCCATGTTTCTCTTTCACACACAGGTTATATACACAAAAAGGCAGAATGTGGGGAAGGGGATGATGCAGGAGCATAGGTGTTTAGGGGGAATACAAATATCTTCCAGAACAGAGTGTCAGCTGGGTGAAGGTTCAGGAGACAGACCACTATGACTCTGCCTATGATTCACTTGTCTTTATCTAAGTTGGTACTATCCACCAAGGTTACCTATCTACAAGGTCTATGACTACTCAGGCTTGGCAGCCCTCCACCAAAGCTGCTTGTTTACAATAGCTTCTAGGCTTCTGTTTCAGTGTTTTTCCACAGAGACCCAAGACTTGGTGCTAGCAGGCATGTATGTCTGGCCTATTACTGATTTTTAGGCCTTCAGTGTATAAGCAGGGCGGCCCCTTCTCCAAGTATAGAAGGACCGTGGCAATTCCAATCTTGCAAAGGCGGGGATAGAGGCCTGACCTCCAGTAATTAAAGGGGACCTTGTAATGGCTCTGGTCCTCCTGTTGTTGTTCAGTAAGGTGTGAGAGCCATACCCATCCCAATGTCTTTTTCCTGGAGAGGGGATACTTTTGACATCAACCCCTATGCAGTCAGGCTTGTTCCTCAGGGAACCAAGAAAGATATTTTAAATTTTATATTCCCTTGCAGTGCTTAGCCTCACAGCCTAAGCAAGAATTTAGATTGCCAGTCAGAGGGGGTTCTGGGTGGCCCCTCTCTGCTTGGTCTAGGGCAGGAGTCTCCTCTTTTAGGTAGAGTGGAGAAATGTTTTGGGAACACCCTGGATAGAGTAACAACCTCATCTTGAGTCTCATGGTCTTCCATAGCTAACTCATGATAATGTATCTGAATAGGTTTTGCTATCAAATTATCTATTTGTTGTTTCACAAAGTTAGTCAGCCTATTTAGGGCCCAGGGACCAAAAGAAATAAGCAGAAGTAACCCAATTAATGGTCCCAAAATTGTAGGAAGTAGGGTTGACAACCATGGAGAGGTTGTACCAGCTCTCATCTTTCTCTTTCTGTCTGTGTCTTTTCTCAAAACCTTCTCTGACCTTTTTCATGTTCTCTTTAACCATCCCTGATTTGTCTATGTAAAAGCAACATTCTTCTTTAACAGTTGTACACAGTCTAGAGCTATACACAGTCTTTTCTATTCTAAAAGGGTAAATCAAGTCCAATAAAGTCATTTACAGTTTTTTGGATATCACTTCAGACAGCAAAACGAGGGATTTCTTCAGATTAGTGATGTCAATCTCTAGCTGTATGATGTCCTTGTCAATGACCCATTGAAGGTCTGAGTAGTGTGTCTGGAGGACAGCATCAGGATTAGAACTTCCAACAGCAAACACCATGGGTGATTCATTTTTACCTGGAAAGGAAAAAAGAAGGGAAATCTCAGGGAGATTTCTCTTCCCTGGATGTCAATTGTTATTCATCTTATTTATAATTGGGCCTGGCTTTGTGGGGGTATCTATTTATTTCAATTAATCTTTTTGGCAGCTATTTAGCTGTGCCTTCTTTGGTATCAAACAGGCATATCAATCCTTGGCCCCATGTGAGAACTGGCTTTGGGCTATTCCATTTGAAGGCAAGAGGGTCTTTCTACATAACTGTGGCATAGTTTTTATTGGTCTCAGCGTGCCAAAGGCAATCAGCAGCAGGTTTGCCATGAGCTTTCAGATTTAGAAAATTGAGAACTAACAAGCTATGATGGAGAGTGTTTCTGGGAGACTCCTTTTGGGGGTGTGACTCTCCCTCTTTTGTTTTTAAAAGCCAATTTTTTAGAGTTCTTAGTAAAACCAGGGCAAAAAGCTCCAGCAGCCACCTCTCCCACACTCAGAGAGTTATGAAGACACTATTTTAAAGTTCCACAATATCTGTTTTACAATACATTGTCCTTGAGGATTACAAGGAATTCCAGTAACATGGGAAATACCAAATTGTCAACAAAACATTTCAAATGTCTGACTGTAACAGTCAGTTTTATTTATTTTAATTTGGTTTATTTTATACTTGGCATAGTATAAAAGGTATAAAAAGATACTATAGGCAATAACCAATTGTACTTTTGATTGTTTTTCCTGTTAAAGTAATTGTAGCTAGAAATCTTGAAAAGGTGTTAAATCACATATGTATATTTTATTTATTTTTTTAAATAAAAAGTGAGTAACATCTACTTACCATAATTGACTAGGTATAAGTTCTCAAGTATTAACACTATTATTAAAAAATTGAGGACACTAAAAACAAATTTTTATAATTTGACTTATATATTCTCTAAAAAATCAAATTGTTGTCTCAAACTACTATTATTAAACATATGCAACAATCACCAAGCAACACCACATCCCTTTGGAGCAGATCTCCACAGATCCACAAAGATGCACTATCCTGTGGTGATGCCACATAATAGATGACCTTTTAAATCTTAATGATGATCTTATAAAAAATTTTAAAATTCATTTGGAATAACAAAAAACCCAGGATAGTGAAAACCACACTCAACAATAAAAGAACTTCTGGGGAATCTCCATCCCCGATTTCAAGCTGTACTACAAAGCAATAGTGATAAAAACGGCATGGTATTGGAACAGAGACAGTCAGGAGGATCAATGGAATAGAATAGAAGACCCAGAAATGAACCCCCATACCTATGGTCACTTGATCTTCGACAAAGGAGCTCAAACTATCCAGTGGAAAAAAGACAGCATTTTCAACAAATGGTGCTGGTCCAACTGGAGGTCAACTTGTAGAAGAATGCAAATTGATCCATACTTATCTCCTTGTACAAAGCTCAATTCCAAGTGGATCAAGGACCGCCACATAAAACCAGCTACACTGAAACTAATAGAAGAGAAAATAGGGAAAAGCCTTGATCATATGGGCACAGGGAAAAGTTCCTGAACAGAACACCAATGGCGTATGCTCTAAGATCAAGAATTGACAAATGGGATCTCATAAAACTGCAAAGCTTCTGTAAAGCAAAGGATACGGTCAACAGGACAAAGCGGGAACCAACAGACTGGGAAAAGATCTTCACCAACCTTACATCTGATAGAGGGCTAATATCCAAGGTATACAAAGAACTGAAGAAACTAGATTCCAGATCATCAAATAACCCTATTAAAAAATGGGGTAGAGAGTTGAACAAAGAACTCTCAACTGAAAAAAATTTTAAAATTTTATCTGTGATTATTAAGCTCTTTTATAATGAGACTGTTACTAAGTCTTTTTTTGATAGTCAAAACTGTAATAAGAATTCTGTCAATCTCAAGTATCATCAGTTAATTGTTCTTAGATAATAACCAGACTTTCTTCCACTATAACACTTAATATAATATAATTTGTCAATTATCATTAAAAGGGACAAAGTTCAAAAATTACTTCAACAATTATGCGGTCTGTGATGGCTACTCATTAAATAAGGAAATAATCTTTTAAAAAAGCAACATAAAGGAGTATAGAAAAGTTCTAAAAAAAAAAAAAAGTAGCACTGCACTGTTTATATGTGGAAAGGTTAACTAGAATGGAACATGGAGTCACTTTCTGGTATACTGTGAAAGGTATCCTTTCATGGATACTGACAGCCAGATTTCACATTATAGATGTAAAGCCTTTTAATTTTATTGAACATAAATTATAACTGGACTTAAATAATTAAAATGTTATTCATTTATTGGCTCCTAAAGTTAAATACAGCCTCCCATAGAAGGCATACAGTGGATGCTACTACTTTTAAAAACCCACAGAGGCATCTCAGAAAGCAGGTATAAAGCTTTAATTTACTGTGGGCATTTCTCTAACCACAGACAGCATTCAAACCAAATAGCACACCACTGCTCCTTTTTAACTAGCTCAGGACATATTACCTGGAACATGAAGCACTGACTGAATCTAAATACAGAAATTGAATACATGTAAGAAAGTTTAAATAAAACAAGATTAAGAAAGACTAAATTTCATGAAAATTTATATAAGCTGACTTTACTTCTAAACATTATGTCATGATTATGACAAATCATGAATAAAATCACAACTGCTTTAAATAACAGTACCTAAAAACTTTTGAATATCCAGTTATTTTCATTGTTTCCACATTGCATTTTCATTTCTATACATGTAGGCTGGCTTTCAGACTGTAGATAAAACTTCTTGGGGAAATAAGGATTGCTGTCTTTTTACAAGTACAGAAAGTAAAATTTATATTCTCTGTATTATACTGAGATGAGACATTAGTCAGCATGTAACACAGAACTCTCCTATGGTGGTATTCAAAAGCAATTCCAAAGAGTACTAAAAGTGGTGTTTCTAAGCCCTCAGTGAACCTGTGTAGCCACACAGGTAATGGATGTTCAGCCACACAATCACTCCCAACAAATATGTTATATAAACACCCTTCATTATAAACCTCTATTTCAATTTATTTTTTGGTAATAAACTTGTAACGAACCTTGCAACATGCCATCATATACTCTAAAAAATATATGAATACTGAGGACAAAAGAATAAGAGAGCAAATGTACTGGAGAGATAAAACAGAACTCTGTCTTTTTCTCACTTAGGATAGTATATAAAACAGAACCCTCTTCCCCCTTTCAAATAAAACAGAAGTTTTCTTTGTAATTTTTCTTTAGATAGCTTTCATAGGAAACCCCTCTACACCCAATAATAAACTCTTTAATAACTTATTTAAGTGACCTCAGACTTGTAGGCATAAGTCAGAGCCCAGCAGTTTTTTTCCGAGACAAAACAAAAGTTGTTTACCTAATCTCTGGCTGTTTTTAGAATGAAGTGTTAGGTGCCAAAAACTGTAGTTTCTGGCCTCAAGGATCACAAAAGGCAGATCAGCTACAGTGGCCCAGCAATCTAGATAGACAAATTTTTATTATATAGTAAACCCAATGTAAAGAGCAAAATTGCATGGCCAATTGTTTTTGTAAGGTCTGTAATTTATCTCATATACAAATTTGTTATAGCATTTTCCTGGAGTCCAGGCAATCTAGTATGAGCTCTTAAATGTCTTATAAAATTAATGAAAAATACATGTTTTTAAAAATTGAGCTGTATTTGTAAAATTTGAAAATTAGCAATATCTAAAAAGGAAACAATTTCAAGCAATTATAAACCATAAGCCATATACTGGCCATGATAATACCAATTAAAAGCTTAATTTTTGCATTTTAAATAGTGGCTACATCACATAGTTTAATTATTTGTACTGAAGCAGAGGAACTCAGAGTAAACATGTAATCTAATTATATATACTGTCTTTTCATTAAATGAGCTGTCTATTAATACAGTAAACACACCTTTTATGGGCTATATTTATAAATTCATAAGTGTAGAGAAAAGCTGTAACAAATTGAACATGTATTAGGCCAAATATCAGTATTTTTAAATAACCAATTATATTATTATTTGGAATAAGAAATATTTAAGTTCTTTCTTAAGATACCTTTGTGATCTTGACTTATAATTTTGTCTTAACATAGCAACAGCTTCAAAACAGAATGTTAAAACTTCTTTTGGAAATAAAGAAATATAAATCTATATTAATAATCTCTTTTATCAAAGGACTGTTATAAAACAGCCAACAACTAATTAATTTATATATCTATTAATAATAGTTTCTTTACTTTTTGTAAAATTACTCTTTTTTGCCAATTAATTATTGATGGAAATTAGGATTTATATCTCTCTTGAGAACATTAAACAGAGGCTTAAATTCTTTTGTGGAGAGTTTAAAATAAGATCTTAGCCAATTAGCATCTCCTAGAAACTTTTGAAAATAATTTAAAATAAGTATTCTATCTTTTCTTACTTGAATTTTATGTCACAGTTTATTTAGGAATATAGCTGATGTCTCAGATATTGAAAAGATATGGTCTTTGGATGTTTTTGGAGCAACAAGCACTCTCCAAAATGTTAAAGCTCGTTGTATGAGAGCAAAGGCTTGTATTAAAACTCCTTTAGAGGGATCAACTAATAAGCCAATTGTATGACAGGAGAAGGTGTTCTTCAGGGCTTTGTTTGATCTTGGATAAAACTCTTATTGAGATCTCTTTTTTTATTTATTTATTTATTTTTTTTTTTTTATTTAACTGTTTTTTTTTTTTTTTTTTTTTTTTTTTTTTTTTTAGAAGACCATACTCCATATACAGGCTGCATGTTTTGGGATAGCCCCCACTCCAGATGTTTGAGACCTACATGAAAACCAAGCTGCACATTTACAACATATGTGCAGGGAGGCCTAGGTCCAGCCCATGGAGCTAGATCTATGTAGACTAGGTATGCTCCACGGTTGGTGATTCAGTCTCTGAGAGCTCCAAGGGTTCAGGTTCATTTACTCTGTTGATCTTCCTGTGCAATTCCTATCTCCTTAGGGCCCACAATCCTTCCACCTATTCTTCTATAAGAGTCCTCAAGCTCCATCCACTGTTTGGCTCTGGATGTCTGTATCTGTCTGAGTCAGCTGCTGGTTAGAGCCTCTCAGAGGACAGCTTGCCCCTTTCTGTTCTCAGGCTGGAGGTTTAGATCCTGGGAGCTCTGGTTGAATCTTTTGATACTCATTCTAAAAAGGACAAAAGCACCCTCACTTTGATCTTCCTTCTTCTTCTTGAGTTTCATGAGGTTTATGCGTTGCATCTTAGGTGTTGTGTGTTTTGGGGCTAATATCCCTTATCAGTGAGTGCATACAATGTGTGTTCTTTTGTGATTGGGTCATCTCACTCAGGATGATATTTTCTAGCTCCATCCATTTGTCTAAGAATTTCATGAGCTCATTATTTTTAATAGCTGAGTAGTACTCCATTGTGTAAATGTATCACATTTTCTGTATCCATTCTTCTGTTGAAGGACATCTGGGTTCTTTCCAGCTTCTGGCTATTATAAATAAGGCCGCTATAAACATAGTGGAGCATGTGGCCCTGTTGCATGTTGAAATATCTTCTGGTAGATCTCTTTTATATATCTGTTTTCTGAGTGACTCTAACTTTGAATTACCAGCTTTAATCTAGGTTTTGTTATCAAAATTGTAAATTTGTAACCATATCTACTAATATATAACCAGGACATATAGAGCATACTTATGTATTTTTTAAACCAATTAAGAATAAGAATAAATGTACATCTAAACAAATTTTCTTACCTTTTTAACTGTAATTTAAGAGAAAAGCACTTATCAAACTGGGAGACACCCTTACTACAGAAACTGTTGGCCTCCTTTGAAGAGCTGCTTATGAAAACAGTTAACTCTTTTCAAGGTTCTTTCTGCCAGTGCTCTTCTTCCAGCCACAGAGCAGGGTAAATTATCAGTTTTTGCTGTGTAAATTGAGACTGCCTCTCAAGCAAGTTTCAAACTAAATTGAGCAAGCAGTTTTAACCGGTTTTTCTTTTAAACATGACACATAGAGAACAATCATTCATACCAGACAAAGACAGGCAAAAGACACACATGGACAATATTGGTGCACCAATGACAGACAATAGACAGAGAAAGCAGAACTCAGAATCTCTCCTAGAGAGAGCCAGAGAGACTAGGGCATCCCCAATCATCTCTTGCTTCCCAGAAAGGCTCTGTAATAAGCTTTTTGTTTTTCTTTTGTTAACCCGCCAGAGAGCAGGCAACTTCTTTCCTTTTCGTCCTTCCTCTCTCTCTCATTTTCAAGGTTCAACTTCTTATCTCCTCCTTAGGAGGTAAAACATTTTTTATCAATAGTCCTTGTGTTTTCTTATTTTTATCAGATAAAATGGAACATAAAAGATTCTCCTTTAATAAACTTGGTAAATTCAAAGACACATGCCTACTCCTGATTTATACCCAGTAGGGCTGTATCTTTAGCCACCATGTGAATTGTTAGCTTTAGTTTTTATAGTCTTTATATATTGTTTATATCTTTTCATTTCTTTTTTAAGTTAACTTAACAGTTTCCCCCTAAGGATACATTTAATGTTTTTTCTAATGACATCTTAAATCAGTTGAGATGATCATTATTTTTCATCCACAGCCTGTTGACACAGTAGATTTACATTTAGAATTCATCTAGTATAACTGTGATACATACCAATAAGCTTCAGTTGATGGTTCTATTTATATGTTCTTATATTCAATTCATTTGTACATAGTTTAAATTTTATCTAAAGAAATTCATGAAAAGCACATGCTACATGTGAGATATGACCTCTCAAGCCATTGGTCAGATATGTCTTAGAGACTCTCAAATATAGTCTATTACTGTTACCCTTTGTTGTCTACCAGAACTTGACGATAAAACCTTGTTGGTGAGGTCATGATGTACTTTGGCTATAGAATGTGGATAAAACAAGGTAATATTGACCAGGAATATTCCTTCCTTCCAAGTAACACTCATAGAGCTAGAATTTGTTCTTTAGGCTACTGGGGTAGGGTGTTATCAACAGTCTTAACAAGCTTTGAATACTGTTGTGGTTCGCTGAATAGGTTTGACCCCTATAGATTCATACGTTTCAATGCTTAGCCACAGGATATGCACTATTAGTAGGTGTGGCCTTATTGGAGTAGGCTTATCTTTGTTACAAGAAGTGTTTCACAATGTATATGAACTTTGAGGTTTCTTATGGAGGTCCTATGTAGAATCAGAGCCTTCTCCTGGCTGCCTGCAGAACAAAGTCTCTTCCTGAATGCCTTTGGATCAAGATGTAGAACTCTCAGCTCCTTTTCCAGCACCAAGTCTGCTTGGACTTTGGCATGCTTCCCACAATGATAATAATGGACTAAGTCTCTGAAACTGTTAGGCAATTACAATGAAATGTTTTTCTTTATAAGATTTACTTTGGTAATTGTGTCTTTTCACAGCGATGAAACCCTATGAGCACAGAAGTTGTACCAGGAGAGGGCCATTGCTGTGCTTTTGTTTGGAGGAATGTGGATTTGGGGACTTTGGAAAGCAGTAGAATGTGGGATGGTGGGCTGTGAGAGGCAGTGGGGCACCCAGTTGAGTCTGCTTTGTTCCCTGGTGACCCTAATGGGATGGTAGGAGTTCGACTTGCTCCTGGGCCCTGGTTCCTTTCACTTATTCACAGTCCCTCCCAAAGAAAGGTTTATGGCCTTAGGTCACATAGCACAGGTAGCACAGGTACAGGGTGTGACTACAGGCTTCAGAGCCTCAAGAAATCTCTATATTAATGAGGTAACTAAAGGCCAGAGGGCATAGCCAATTAAGTATTCCTTCCCAGACCCTCCTCCTTACAAACAGTATTTAACCTCAGGCTTGTCCTGAGGACACGGGGTACAGTTACATCCACTTTCTGCCATGACAATAAACCTTTTAAAACCATGGATTTCCTTGTGTCTTTGGGGCCCCACTGTAGAGAACCATGGAGGGGGTCTTTGACTACCCAGCTGCCCGTCTAATCTTCTGTGGAGGACTTCTATATGTTTCAGCCATGGAGCCCTGCCAACTCAAGCAATCTCCCTGAGCCAGCCATGACCTAGACAAGCGAGTGCTATGACCAAGAGTTTCCACCTGCGGGATGCTGCTGGAGCTCTCACTTTCATCCCTCTCAGCTGCAGGCCGGTCCAGCCCATACAGCCCCAGTCTCAACTCTTCTGCAGCTCCTAGCAGTGCCTGGGAGCCAGAGTTTCAGACCAGTCGATCCCTGCATGCCTTTTTGTCTTGGGTCTCCATCAAGAGCTCTGCCCCTGGGGTCTCAGGCTGAGACCTCTCCATCACTGGCAGAGCTTGGTGGCTTCTTATAGCCCAGTATCTTCCCAGCACTGTGTGGAATGAACTCAGTCAAATTCCCATGCTTCTGTTCCCTGAGCCATGGTTCCAGCCATCTAGGGATAGACATGCAGATTCACAACTTAGCCAACAGAACCACACCCACTGTGAACTACAACCCCATAGTAGAATGCTTTAAGAAGAGCTTAGAGGCCATCATAACAGGACTAGGAGACATTGGTGTTGAGGTTGATTTGACTCTGGGGCCTGGCTCAAGAGATTTCAGAAGAGGAGAATTTTAATATATTACCTAGAATCATTCTGTGATAGTTTGGTGAAGAATGTGGCTATTTTTGCCCTGGTCTGAAAAGTCTGCCTGAGGCTAAAGTGAAGACATTTAGATTAATTGCACTGAGTAAGGAAATCTCAAAAGAGTCTAACATAGACTCTGTCTTATCCTTCACTCTTATGAATAGAATTTTGATCAAGCATAGCAAGCTTAGAAAGAAAAAATACAAAATATAGGTGTCATGTATTAAAGGGGCACAAGAAAGTAGAACTGGAGCTAAATCCTGTGTTCAAGGAGATGAACAGATTAAGGGAGTTCTGACTTCAGGGCAAAAACCTACTCAGTAAAGCTTCCATCTTATGAAAAGCATGTTGAAAAAGATACATTGCCATCTAGTCTAAATTTACTATGTGTTTTCTGTTGTATTTTGGATAATTATATCATGTTAGGAATTATGACCTGGTTATTGTTTTCATTTGGATATTAGAAGACATTATTATGTGTCAAATTGATATGGGATGGATTTTGATGCTAGTCTAGGTTGTCAACTTGCCAAATCTAGAATGAACTACAGTGAGAAATGGAAGGCACACCTGCTCTCTGGATTTGAGGTAGGAAGACAAGATGCCTTTGATCCAGATCTTGAGGCATAGTGGCCATACACATAATGAAAAGGAATTAAAGGAAAGCTTAGGTCCAAGTTCGATGGTACATTCCTTGAACCCTAGAACTCAGGAGACAGGGCCAAGCAGATCTCTGAATTCGAGGTCAATCTACAGAGCACATTCCTGGACAACCAAGCTTAGGCAGTGAAGGAAATTATTAGAACCAGAAAGGTGATGGAAATGTAATAGAAGGAGGGTGTCATGTTCCAGCCTAGCAAGCAGCAGAGCTTGATAGCTTTTGTCACATGGCTCTGAGTTTAGAGTCAAAAATAAAAAAGGTTACTGGAGAAGTTGATGCTGTTTAGTTGGAGCTAAGAAATTAGCAGTGATTAAGAAGAGATCAGCATTACTGAGGTTAAATCTGGGAAATGTGCACAAAGCATCTGTGTTCCAGAGATAGACCTCATACTGAAGCTGAACTTGATAGTGTTTAAGAATCACCAGAAGGTACAGGTTTTGAAGGCATGAAGGGATGGAGCACAGAGAGCAACTGAGGCTTGGCACTGTGAGAGACCATGAAAGGCCTAAATACATTTTGCATGATGTTATTACTACAAGTCTTGGTGGGGGGTGTCAAATAATGGAATATGGTGGTTTGAGTAGGTTTGGCCCCATAGATTCATTTATATCAATTGTGCTTTCCATAGGAAGTGGCACTATTAGGAGGTGTGGCCTTATTAGAGAACATGTGGCCTTATTGGAAGAAGCATGTCACTGTGTTGAGGTCTCCTATACTCATGCTCTGTCCCATGTGGAATCAGAGTTTTCTCCTGGTTGCCTGAAAAACACAGATCTCTAAATAAACAGGTCTTTAAATTCATATTTTTTGTATCTGTAGGTAATACAACTCTCAGATTTCATCAGAGAAATTCTATTGTGCATAGATGGTAGTTAACACAAAAACTTACAACTGATCAAAGGGCAAAGAATAAATGACTAAGGCATGGACATCTATTTCATACTCCCTCATCAAAGCTCCTGGGCCACTGTGAAAGAGGAAGTGGAAAGTTTGTCAAGGCCAGGGCAGTAAGGATTAAAGGGAAACAGTGTCTTTTAAAATAAACAGGATCTAGGCACGCATGAACTCACTGCAGCCTTGGTTGCCAGTAAAAGATTTGTGAAGGATCAAGCCAGTCAGTGTTCCAGCATAGAGAGAGAAGAGTTTCATATGCTCCTACTCCTAACTGAGGATCTATGGCCAGTTGATGCCTTCTTAAGGAGGGAGATTCAGTTTTCTTTAAGGGTGGCTCCTGGCATGCTAACCAAACTGCTGAGGAGTGTCACACTCAGAAGCATATGAATAGTATAAATTGGAGTCAATGAGTTTTAAAAAATAGACATAAAGTTGAGGCATTAGGGAGACAGGGTAGATTAGGGATAAGAGTTAAAGAGAGAAATTATGGGATGAATATGATCAAAATACATTGTATTAAATTCTCAAATTGCAAACTGGTACAACCACTCTGGAAATCAATCTGTTGGTTCCTCAGAATATTGGAAATAGATCTACCTGAAGACCCAGCTGTACCACTCGTGGGCATATACCCAAAGGTGCTCCACCATGCAACAGGGGTACATGTTCCACTATGTTCATAGAGGCCTTATTTGTGATAGTCAGAAGCTAGAAACAACTCAGATGTCCCACAACAGAAGAATGGATACAGAAATGTGACTCATTTACACAACGGAATACTATTCAGCTATTAAGAATGAGGAAATCATGAGTTTTGCAGGCAAATGGATGGAACTAGAAAATATCATCATGAGTGAGGTAACTCAGATCAAAAAGGACCTGCATGGTATTTATTCACTAATAAGTGGATATTAGCCAAAAATGTACAGATACCCAGGATACAATTTACAGATCTCAAGAAGGTTACCAAGACGAAGAACCCAAGTGAGGATGCTTCACTCTCACTTGGGAGGGAGAAGACAGCAATCATGGGGGGGGCAGGCAGAGGGAGGGAGGGACCTGGATGAAAGGGGACAGGGAGAGGAAAAGGGAAACATGAGTGAAACTCTGAGGTCCAGCAGAAAGAAAAGAAACAGTCAACCTCTGCAGGTAGGAGGTGGGAGGACCCTCTAGAATGTACCAGAGACTAGGGAAGTGAGAAAAGCTCAGGACTCAGAGGGAGAAACCTTAGATGAAATGCACAACAGTGGGGAGAGGGAACTTGTAGAGTCCACATCCAGTTGAAAGACAGGGCATCAAGCAGAGGGATTGGGTTGACAACCCACAGTCAAAAATTAATAAAAAATTTTAAAAAAAATCTCAAAGAATTATAAGAATATTTTTAAACAAGTCAAGGAATGTTCTTTTATGTTTTATAGAACAGATTTGTAAAATTATTGGTACTATTTTCTAATATTTCATTAAATTCAAAAGTAAAAAAGTTGCATTTAGAAATCTTGTCAAGATAAATTTGTATTTATTTCAATTTATTAGAGACAGTAAAAGTATTAATGGCTCCAAAATTTTGGTTCAGTTTTTAGAGTTTATACTTTTCAAAGAATTGTCCATCTATTTTTATTTGTCAAGTTTATGAACATGAATTTGCTTATGTTGTTCCACTTTTATCGTATTTATAAGCTCAGTATTCATTTTAATCAACTGCCCTTCATTTCTGGTTTTGGTCATTTGTGACATTTCTTTATTCTTTTTAGCTTTGTTGGAAGTTAATTTTTCATTTTGCTATTCATAATTTTTATTTGTGTTATTTTATACTCTCAATTGCATTTATTTCACATATTGTTCTTCCTATTTCATATCTTATGTTTGATTTGTCATTTTTTGTTTCTAATCTTTAGGCTTGGAGCTTCAAAAATTAATTTGAGTTCTTCATTTTTATTGAAACATTTTCTGATATAATTTTTGTTTATATAAATATATTTTAATTCAGTTTTAAATATTATTTGCTTTTAAATATTCTTTATTACATAGTACTTTGCTTTTTTTTCATTTATTAATTTTCAGAGACTTTTCTGTCGGAGATTTTAAGATATGTTTTATGTCCTTGACTCTGGATTTCATTGTTTAAGCAGTGGTGTCCTTTTATTAAGTTGGTATAAATGTAATTGTATTACTTGTATTGTTGAAATGACATTCTTGAATAAATGTCATTATGCATATTGTAGTAGTGCACATTTCTTTATGTTTTCTGCTAATGATTTATTATTTGCTGCTTGTTTCATTTTTATTTTATACTATGGAAATTAGATAAAAAACAAATATAAGTTATTTCTTTATTCAAGTTCCATATGGATACATCAGCAACACATTTGATTCAGTAAATGCTATTAAACTTATCTTCAGTAGTGGTTGAAATGTTTCGCAAAAGAGATAAAGGTGAAGAGTAACAGAGGCTGGGCTTTGGAATCTGTCACTGACCACTTTGAACAGTTATTAAACCTGAGTCTCTTTAGAGTTATCAAGAAACACAGCATGAATGTGAACCATCTGATAGTCATCTTGGCATTGGAAGCAAATTGGAATGGTGGAAGTGCTCAGTAAGCTGATAGGTACTCAATGAACTGAATGAAAACTAAACAAAGAAAACACTTCATCTTTAAACATTCTTTTCTTTTATTCTACTTAGTAGCAACAAACCATTTTTCTATCAGTCTGTAAGGGTTGATGAAAAGTTGGTTCTATATTTATGATGACTGGTTGGAACCAGGAGTGGCTTTTAAATACTCCTCAGAGGCAGTCTTGAATCAAAAGCATGGTAATGACCAGGATAGTCCATTCTTAGTCAACTCTATTAGAGCTTTCTTAATCCTATTCAAACTATCACCTCTCAGAAGTTGCTCTGAAAAGCTGATGAGATGCTCTGAAAACTTCAAGACCTCTACCCATAAAATAGTTAGCAAAATAGCCCCAATTCTTCTCCACTGTGCAAGTCATACAACCCATACTTCAAAAACTGAACAAATTGTGACTTGAGATTTTGCTTCATCCATTAAATTCACTGGGCATTTCACACAGCAACTTCTCTTCTAGAAACATCTTGAAAACATTCACAGGCAAGATGCTTCCATAATCAGGAGGATGCAGAAGATGCTTCTCATGAGTTCCTCCAATCCTAAAATTGGATTTTTACACTTCAGAAAACACACTTTTGTACTGTTGACCAAGAAATGTATTGGTTATATGATTTTCATTTTGATTAAAGATGATAGGTTTGACCCTAATTATGATAATTTGATATTCCTGGCCTTAAACCACAATGTCTTTTGCATCAACCTAATAAAAACCAAAGGAAAAAAATTAGACCATGTTATACATATTAATGAGTTCAGTTTTTAGGATTGTGTTGTCTTCCTCTATATTGTCTGTTCTCTAAGAAGCATTGGATATAACACAGTGATTATGGATACATCAAAGCCTGGATTCAGAGCCTCAAAATCATTGATCCTAGATACTCAACTTTATCATTAAAGTATTCCCACGGACATAGACAATGGACAGAGTAGGCAACCTTGGAATGTGGACATATAAAAGCAGTGAATGACAATGCTGAGGTCTTCAGAGCATCAAGAATACTCATTATTGATTGTAAGGACACACATTTGTGTATTTATGACAAATCACTTTGTGTGTCTATATCATAAGTCAAAGAGGAATGCTCAGAAGAAGAATGAAGAGACTGAATTATATGTGATAAATGTCATCAGGCTCTGAAGATTGCTGATCCTCTTCAGTGACTGCTGATGTCACAGTTCTAACTCACCTTTCCTGAGAGGGAACTGCAGAGTTCACTAGTATCTCTTTCTTTAATTCCACTCTATAAATCAATGCCTTTGTACTGAAATATTATTTGAAAGTAAATATAGATTTCTTAGATCATATGATGGAAGTATGTACCTTTCTCCTCAAAATTGCTGATTTTCTTTCCTTTGATTTTAAATATGTTATGATTAAATAGCTTAACATTAACCAAGAATGTCTGGCCTTCAACTCAGAGATCTACCTGCTTCTGCCTCCTGAGTGCTGAGATTAAAAATGTGTGACTACTGCCCACTATTCTATGTGTGAACTTCACTGTAGATTCAAAATACTGGAAATTCATTGTCAAACCTCCTGTGGATGGTGCAGCTACTGTTGTGGAGTTCCTAGAGTTTATTCTCCTTTTAAAGTCTCAGTGACATGGCATAGGAGTTAAGGAAGTAGTTGCATTCATGCTGTCAAGACTTTCTCATCCTGTCCATATCAATGTCACTTTGGGTCTGATCACATGCAACACTATCATGACACTTTAAATAAATTTTCATAGAAAAGAAAAGCTTTAAAATATATCTGAGGCAACAGAGTAAAAAGCATGCTTGTGAAACTGTAAGATTTAGATTTTAGGCTCTTAGCCTTAAATATCTATTAAGACATTGTGGTTGGGTAAATCATCAACCTTACCTCATACATACATTTAGGTTTTCTACGATTAAAAACTACCTTTCAATATGCCAGAACAAAAGTTGATTTTAAATTGACAGTTTACCATAAATTTCTGAACAATTTCAGAATAAAAATAATTATAATTTAAAAATTTTGCATGATAAAGAGGCAAACAATAAATTACAACAAATACATATATTGGATAAATAAAAAGTTGTCAGTGAAAGCCAAATTTTATAAAACTGAGCAATAAAGTAAATCTTTGTGTATAGCCTTTCAAAACTGAGAGGTTTTAATCATACACTAATCATTAAGAGAAAGGTGTGGTTCTTTTATGTTATTTATTTATTATATTTTAGAACATATTATATGATCCTTCCCATATACATAAGATATGTATTAAAATTATATTGAGAAACATTATGTATATAGTCATTATAAAAATTTTTGTTATTACATGAGTGGACCATTTCTGTCATTCTCAGATTTCTTTAGTTGCCTATAGTTCTTTGTGTAGGGTTGAGGCCTCTTGGATTTTCCTCATCCAAGTTAGGCTATATGTCTATTGTTGCCTTTACTCAATTCCTATTTAGGGAGTCATATTGATGAGACTTTACAGATGTAGATTCTGACATTCCTGGACTATATAATGTCATAGCATACTCCCTGATCCTCTGATTCTTACAATTTTTCTGCCCTTCTGCAATGATCCTTGAGCCTTAGGTGCAGGAATTATATTGAAGATTTATCAACTGGGACTAGGGTCCACACTTTACATTTTGTTTGATTGTAGTTTTATGTAATTGTATGAGTTTGTTACAAAGAGAAGTTTCTTTAATGAAAAGTGGGGACTACACTTATCTGTGGGACTAATGACAAATATTTATATTGTAATTAGGTATTTTGTTAGTTTAATAAAGAGATTTTGTAGACTTTCCTTTGGGATCTATCTCTTCACTGGTTTTGGGTAGCTGGCTAGATTTCCAGTATCAGGTATGATTTACTTCTTGTTGAGTGAATATTAAGTCCAGATAGAGAGCTATTTTATGATTGCCAAGGTATGCAAGCCACTACTGTATCCTTAGATTATAGTACTATGCTGGTCATTGTTATGGTTCTTAGGCATCAAAACTAGGTAGGGCTGTTTGTTTACACCCTTCTTTGCAAGCTTGCATGATGCTTTCTAGTTCCATAAATGTGGTTCTCAGGGAGAATCATCCATGTCTCATCCAGTTGAGGTACCTCTAGACCCTATGTCTGAAGTAGTTTCTTATTATGGTTAATATTTAAAACAGCGGCATCCAATCTTGCTTGTTCTTATGGTGTCACCATGTTTCTGACTAGACAAGTCCTGAGGCCGTGAGCTGTGGCATGTTCTTGCCACTGCTCAGCTCAGGCAGACCAGGAGCATAGGCCCTGGCACCCACGAGATGCCAGCATGGGATATGGCTCTGCCAATCTACCATGCTGTCTCCACAATATTTGACTGAGCCCAGACCATCCTGCCATCTACGTGGTACCCAGTAGAAATGAGACTCTAATACTTAAAGATTATCTAATGGCTTTTTATATATGGTAATGCTCAATTATCAATTTGCCCACACAATTATATATATATATATATATATATATATATATATATTTAATTTTATTTTTTTGCTTATTCACTTTATAACCCGTCCCAGTCACCCCTCCCACAATCCTTCCCCATCTCTTGTTTTCTGAGTACCCCCTCCTCCTGTATCCCCCACCCTGCCACTTTAAGTCTCTGAGAGGTTAGGTGCTTCCTCTCCCACTGAGGCCAGATGCGGCACCCAGCTAGAAGACCATACTCCATATACAGGCTGCATGTTTTGGGATAGCCCCCACTCCAGATGTTTGAGACCTACGTGAAAACCAAGCTGCACATTTACAACATATGTGCAGGGAGGCCTAGGTCCAGCCCATGAAGCCAGATCTGTGTAGACTAGGTATGCTCCACGGTTGGTGATTCAGTCTCTGAGAGCTCCAAGGGTTCAGGTTCGTTTACTCTGTTGATCTTCCTGTGCAGTTCCTATCTCTTTAGGGCCCACAATCCTTCCACCTATTCTTCTATAAGAGTCCTCAAGCTCCATCCACTCTTTGGCTCTGGATGTCTGTATCTGTCTGAGTCAGCTGCTGGTTAGAGCCTCTCAGAGGACAGCTTGCCCCTGTCTGTTCTCAGGCTGGAGGTTTAGATCCTGGGAGCTCTGGTTGAATCTTTTGATACTCATTCTAAAAAGGACAAAAGCACCCTCACTTTGGTCTTCCTCCTTCTTCTTGAGTTTCATGAGGTTTATGCCTTGCGTCTTAGGTATTGTGTGCTTTTGGGCTAATATCCGCTTATCAGTGAGTGCATACCATGTGTGTTCTTTTGTGATTGGGTCATCTCACTCAGGATGATATTTTCTAGCTCCATCCATTTGCCTATGAATTTCATGAGCTCATTGTTTTTAATAGCTGAGTAGTACTCCATTGTGTAAATGTACCACATTTTCTGTATCCATTCTTCTGTTGAAGGACATCTGGGTTCTTTCCAGCTTCTGGCTATTATAAATAAGGCCGCTATGAACATAGTGGAGCATGTTTGCCCACACAATTTGAGGTGTTTCCCAACATCTAACTTTATTATATAAATCGTTACCCAGGACAGTCCTGGACACAAGCATGGTTCTCCATGGCTCCTACATCTCTCTCCTCCTCCTAGCTCCTCCTCTTCCTTCTCCCCTTCCTCTCCTCCCGACTCCTCACTCCACTACCTCTCATACAGCCCAATTGCTGAGCTTTATACAAAGTAGTGAGAGAAATATTCTGCTACAGTTTCTTCAGCAATAGAAACTAGCCATACCCAGGGTTTAATTTATCATTTGTTTTCTTGGTGTCTAGAAACATATTATAATAGAAGCTTCTTAAAATACCTATAAGTACATATAAAAAATAGTTTAAATGCAGTTTTCATTTAATGGTGAACAACACCTAGACACCACATACTACAAAAAAGCCTCATTGCTAGGACTGGGTTACCTCTTCCTAAGTTGTTGGTCAATAAGTCCCAATAGAGCCTCAAACATTTCTCACTATTGCAATTGTTCTAGGCTATATTCCAGAAACTATAGGATATACATGTTGAAGATACCATATAATAAATTCATAAAGTCAGAGAACTCAAGTAGGTAATCACCTGGAAGCTTCATTTCTACTGGTTATCATCCACAGCACTGGACAGTGTTATACATGCTGTTACAGGAAAGTAGTTATTAATATCATCTGTCCATAAGTAAACTGGGAGTTACAATGACCAGTCTAGTAAGCTATGCCCACTGATACAATAGTGGCATGGATATTATGGAGGTAACTAACCAATTAATTTCTGACCTGATTTAAGATGAAAACATTTACCTGGCATTGTTAAATGGGCCAGGAACTATGGCTAGACATGTAATAAGTCCTAGTGGAGAACCTACTATTACTATGATAAATAGATTTAATATTAAAGTATCTCCTAATTACTTACTTATATAACCATAAAGTAGTGCATCTCTCAGTCTTAAGCAGAGAAGGTTCTTGCAGTAGATGTTGCTTAATACAGAGACCTCTCACTCCAAGTGGGCAAGATCATGGGCTAAGAGCACTAAATGAAGCATCTATCTCATACCCATTCCTTCAAGGTTCAGAGATCTTAAAGGAAAAGCATGTGGGAAGATTAGGGAAAGGGAAGTAATTATCAATTTCAAGAGCACAGAATTTTTTAGACACAAAAGGAATTATACACACATGAATCACTAAGTTTTTTTTGTCTCAAGCCAGACAAAAATCCGAGCATAGTGGTGGGAAGGGCTTAAAGTCTCACACTGAGCTGAGTTCTATTGGCATTTGACAGCTACTGGGAAAGACAGATTTAGTTTTCATTAACAGCATGATATTGATCACACTCCATGTAGGTCTCACACCCAAGAGCAGTTGGACAACACAAACTGGATTCATGGTCTGTTGTTTGATTTTTCTTTTTGTTTTTAAATAAAACAATGACTAGAATGATGGTCTGGTTGTTAGGAGCACTTCCTGTTCTTTCTGGGGACCTGGATTAATATGACAGATCACTTCTGATTTCAGAGGATCAAATACTTTCTTCTGTCGTCTGCAGACACCAGGCATGTACATAGTATCCTGAAATACATGCAGGCAAAGCATCCGTGAAGCATAAAGTCTTAAAATAAACGTGATGGGGCCTGAAAGCTTCTAGGACAGTTTGGTCTGCACAGGGAAGCCATGTCTTAAAATACAAAACAAAGGAACAACAAAAGCATGAAGTTGGATGGGTAATAGGGAGGCAGAGGTGGATCTGGGAGGAGATTCTTTTGTTTTCTGTTATGTATCAGTGTTAGTCATTTCAAAGAGCTGAAAGCATTCTTTATACATACACGGTTTTCATCAGTTTATTTAAAAGTCCAAACTAATACCATTGCTTTTAAAATGGAGCTATTATTTTACACACCATTTAACTTACAAATACTTTCTGAACCTAATTTAACTTTAAATTTACCTTTAAGACATTAAGAAAATAAGATTAGGGGGAAGAGAATTGAATCCCATATGGCTGTTCTAGGTCTCTCCATTTTGATGCAGAATCTGATTTCAAATGGGCTTGTTTACTTAGCTTAGCATGAATGCAGTCATTTTCAGAAACTGCCCTTCCAGTCCTTATTAGCTCCCTTTAATCTTCTTTGTAACAATTTAACAATTTGTAATTTGTTTTCATTTGACTCTTTTTAAAAAAGGCATTTCTTTTATCTCAGCTCATATGCTACCTTCCCTTAGTGGCTATCTACACTGACCAACTTTCTGTTTCTGTCAGACTTCAAGAATTTTTACCTGAGTTATATGGCATATGTAAGCATGCAGTCCTATACAGATTCACTAACAATCTAGCCACTGTTGACCTTAATCAGCACAAAGTTAAGAGACCTCACATACCTTTGACATTGGTCATATCAGACCATGGGATTGCTCAAGGCAATATCTGAATCACCAGTTACTCCTTGAAGGTTAGCAGGGATCCTCTAGAAATTGTCATCCTGTTCCCACATATTATGGTTAAGCAGACTTAATAATCCTTTCACAATAAAAGCCAAATTAAATATAAATGTGTAGGACTAAATCTTGGGGTTTCATGTAAGAAAAATTCAAAGCTTTGATTAAGAATAAAGGATTCAAGGAAATGTAAAGTGGTCAACCATGTTCCCAGATACATTGTCTACATGAGCATATTTCGGTATGAAAGTCACAGATTTGATGCAATCTGCACTGTGGTTTGTATGGGGCCAGTGAGCAGCAAAGAGAGAAGTTCTTTCCAATTCTTTTGGGATGATCTAGCTGCAAATGATGTCTGTCACGTCACCTCCCATCACAGCTTCTCTTGACACTTGACTTGCTGCTTTTTCTCTTTAACAGGAATGTGAAGCCTAGACCACAGCAGTTTCAGTCCTGAGCAGAAGATTTGTTGCAAGTGAATCCAGGGAGTTTAGCACAAAGCAATCGTGAGGTACTTGCTATCATCATCATTAAAGTGTCCAGATGCTCAGAACCTACCCTGTCAACTAGGACAGTTTCTGTTCTTCTGTTTCTGAGTTATGTTTTCCCAGAAGCACAGATACTTTGTAATATATTCTATACTAACCCATCATTTTTGATACCTATGCTCCCTCTGAGAAATGTAAGATGATTTTGAGTAGGTTCTCTGCAATGCCTATAGTACCCGAAACTGCCTGATAAACCATGGTGAGCACCTGGGAAGTCAGCTCTGCTCCTGAAAGGCTGGCTCTTGCTAATATTCTCTGTCGCTTTTACTGAGTCTTTCCTGCATTTCCTGAATGTACTCAGAACATTGTATTGGTTAATAAATGGTATTTAAACTTGTTCATTTTACAAAATTATATATCGCAACACATAGTTGCCAATGAACTAGAAAGTAGAGCACAACATTTTATGATGTACAATTTACCTGTTTCTTTCAATTGTCACCACTTAGTAGAAAGTTTTATTCATGCCTTCCTTCAAGTGTCATTTTTGAAAGACAAAAATGTTATATGGAATATATAGGGAATATTTAAAATTGGGTTTCAATAACATATACAAAGGCAGGCTTACCTTTAGAGCTGAAAATAACTTCGATATGAAGGGAGTGACTTACACTGACTTGGAAGAGCCAACCATGACACAGCATCCTCTCTGAGTTCTATATAATCACTCAGGCTACTGGAACCTTGCTATTATGGAACTTGAGGTCACTACCAATGCCACTAGTCATATTTGACCACTGGTCCTCAGTAAGTCAATAGAAAGTGCCAAATTAATAGTGGAAAGTAGAAAAGGGAGTTCTGTATAACATGGCTACATTGGACCAAAGAGCAAAGAGATCCAACAAATACTTCAAGTTCATTTTCGCGTCCTAAAGTGACTTCAATTTTGAACTCTAAGGACCAAGGATTTAAACATCTGACCAGTCCTAGTCAAAGCTCATCAACCCATCATTGATCCAGTGTTATCTGGGCTTAACTCTCCTCCTATTAGATGGTATAGAAAATTATTAAAATGGTTTGAAATCTTTTTCCTGGGAGCCAAAGTCATCCTTTGGTGACTAACTAGTAAACTGTGCAACATTTAGCACAAAGTTTCCAGGGTACCAAAGAAATTAATTCAATCTCTTCGTTATTTTCCATACAATATCAACTGTTGTGACATCATGTGTATTGTAAATAATACTGCGAAAAATTCAAAACTGCTAAATTTGCATATCAAGTGACTCCTTAACTATCCATCTTTGTGTGACTGGGCATGAGTTTCATTAAATAGAACAAGGGTGTCATAGTATCATCTTCATTGTACTGCAGACCATCTTTGATCTATCCTTGTGGAAGCTCCACCATTTCCTGAAACGTAATCTGAAAATTGTAAGAATTGTGACATCTCTTTGCAAGAGATAAAGTTCCCATTCAACTGTTATAAGCTTTAAACTTTCCCCCTTCCCAGCATGAAATTTAGAGAGAAAAATTCCACTTTCCTTGTCTCATTGTTCTTACTAGTTAGATATCCAACCCAGAAATCATCTTCATGCCTCCCAAGGCAGGTGCACTGTGGGTCTCTTCAAGCTGTGCAATAGGGTATAGTGTTTAGTTTGTTTGTCTTGATTTTGCTTTTTCCTTTCTAATACAGAAATACCTAGTTTCACTTAATAGAGAAGCCTTTCTTTCATTTGCTAAGCCCACTCTGTGCACCTTCTCTCCCTTACTTCTCTCCATGGCACTTCTATGAACACCTGGTATGGCCATGCATGTCTTTATCCATGCTCTGCAATTTACTCCACTGTCTAGATTACTGCATAATCCACTAGACTTCTTTTTGATGTGTGCAGGATTCTCCATGCAAATTTGGGGTAAGAACAGCTATCTCCTCCTGTTAAGTCTTTATTCCGGCAGCTCCAATCTCTGCTGCTCATACTCCAGACACACACACACACACACACACACACACACACACACAACACACAAGCACACACACAGACAGTGTGAACACATGCATATGCATCCACACACACACACAGAACACAAACACACAGACACAGACACACACATACGTACACACACAGAGGGATCGAGGTGAGCAATTATGCAATTATTTAGATCTGCTTTCCTGACAACATGTAGCTGGAACAAGTATCTATTTTCCAACTTGTCAGTTTTTATTGTGTGATTTGATGAGCATGGGGCCGAATCCATGATCCAAGTGATCAAAAATGCAAAGAATACCTGATAGTGCTTGGCAAAATCTTAAGCCATCCACAGATATGTTTGTAAAGTATACTTATTACAATAGTTAATGTTTCATACAGGTCTATCTTTTAATGAAAACATCAATGGGGATATAAAAATAGAGATTGATGATCTAAAGTCACATCTGTACTGATGTTTCTACATGCAGACTAACTAGAAATATCATAATCATCTAGATGAAATATACTATCAGATGAGACACAAAACGATCTCACACAAGTACTGTGTGGAAGGTTCGTAGTGTGACTGCCAGGTTCTGTGTCTTTGAACGACATTTTGCAACAGAGACATGTGGATAGTAACAGTCAAGGAAGGGTGTTTATTGACAAAGAGAAATATTTCTAAGCTTGGAAATCAGCCAGAGGTGGACAAAAATCAACCACCAAAAATTCTAGGAGCTTTTCCCTGGTCAGGGAAATTTATATATTATGAAATATTTTGTTCATGCATGTGCACATGCACATGTGTGTGTGTGTGTGTGTGTGTATCTGGGTGCATGTGTGTGAATGTTTGTTTCATTACATAGGAGGGGGCAGAGAGTTGCAGTCTTCCTCTGCACTGATGTTTTTATACCTTGAATCTCTGTAATCTCCTTTTGCAGTCTCTTCTACCTCACAAGGTTTAGTCCATTTAACAGCCTTTATTGCCCACTTTTGTGTCCATTCCAAAATCTTTACTGCCATCAGATAAAACCTTTATTATGTTTTTATATAATAGACTAGTAGTATCCACAAACCTAAAAGCTAAGAATGTCATCTGATAGCATCTGAAAACTGCTTTTATGTAACGTAACCTAACATCCTAACAGTTTATTTGATAAAATATATTGATTTGTGACAATATTTTGTGAAAATAAAAGTTTAGTGATTTTTTCCCACAGTGAAATGTGTAATTCAGGATACCGGAATCTATGTTCCTCTGGCCGTTATCACTCATGTTTGCTTTATAATAAAATATTCATTTACCTACTTTAAGCAATAACTATATTTTGTATCAATAAAGGGCTATCTAACTTGGATAAAATAGTTAAAGCCACTTTTTAGAAATTCTTAGGTAAATTTTTTCCCTCTTACTTCACGAGTTGAGATGAGAAAACAAAAATCCTTTTTTGCTGTTATCATTATCTGTAAACAACAACAACAACACAGTAACAAAAATACAGCTTCTTTAAAATTATTTTATTTGTTTACATCCCAAATGTTGTCCCCCTTTAGTTTTCCCCCTCGAGTTCTTCACTCATCTCCTTCCCATTTGCCTCTGAGAGGGTGCCCCCCATCTCCTTTCTCTGGGGTATCAGGTCTCTATAGGATTAGTCATACCTCCTCTCATATCCTCTGACTGTGCCTTTATAAAAAGGTTACACATGCGAGTCTAGGGTCCATCAACAGTTTTGAGATAAGTCAGGAATGGAGACACAAATTATCTATAGAAGACTGGCCTTTTAGTCTGTTGAACTTCAGTGAATTTCAGGGGAAACAAAAGGGTTCTGAAACTTTTAAACAAGTAAAAGTATTTTTTAGCCTGGCTGAAATGTATCTACACTGGGAGTTAAATAAAGGGAAATAGTTGAGGCCAGTGAGATGTGACGCGATCATGAGACTTCATTAGGGCCAAGCTGCAGTTGTAAAAATCTGGATCAAAGAGACTTCCAGAGTTTAGGAAGACAAGACTACCATCCTCACAAATTGTTGAGTGCAATAAAACATATTATTGTCAAACCTTGAGATCTAGAGATATTTTAGCTACTAGATATTAGATGTCCAGGAACATATGGCCTGTTTTATTTTTCTCAATTCTCAACTGGAATATTGACTATGTGCCAGTTCCAGTATTCTATTTCAGAAACAATTTTTTTTTTGTCTAGCCATATAGGGGTCACTTACTGAGAAGAATTTGTGTAGAATAAAGCATATCAGGGGTATCACTTAAAACTGATCAAAATATGCTTGACAAAATTTGATTTTAAATTTATGAGTTGGGACTGGCTGATGATACTTTTCATCTAGGGGAGCATGAATCTTGAGAAGCTAGATATGGATATCCCCTAAAATAATAATAAAGTCCCAACCAGCTACATTTAGCTTATAGAATTGAGAAAATAAAACAAGCATTTCATTCAAATCTTCATATCTGCCACTTCAGGGTACCCCTCTATGTTTCTGCCTTCACATGGATTATTCTCCCCTAATGACAGAGAAGCTAGTCATATTATGTTAAGACTCAAGTTAATGGTCTCATATTAACTTGGTTCCATATTTAAGATTCTATTTCCAAAAGTTTTAAATCTATGGGTTGGACTTCAACATATCCTTTGATGGATTTTCTTAAAAAATATCATCTCTTATATGGAATGAAGTACCCTGGCTTGGTAGTGATGGTTTAGGCTTATTAGGAGAGACCAAGTGCCCCTGAGATGCCCTCACCTGGTCCTTCTTCATCATAGCTAACTCATTTTCAAGGACAATGTCCTCTGGATGATTGCTGTCACAATGCTTGGTGTGCGTCTCTAGATTCTGGTACCTCCACTCCTAAGCTTGTAGCACAAACTAAAGAATCTCCCAACCCTACAACTTTCTATCATCCTCAGACCCACTAAAGACAAAGATTTTCATATTGTGTCTTTACCCCATTATCACTTGTATAAACATTTTAGATTCTGTTTTTGGACTTGCTATTCACTTGAAAAGGAATTTAGGAAGACAGATCTTCTGGACTGGACTGCTGATGGTAGAGAAAGCTTCCTTGAGTACTGTAAAGATTCCCAGCTGGCTGTCTGAATTGTCAATCAGTGCTCATTTCTGGAGGCTCCTTGGACCACTGCAGCCTTGACTGATGTCCCTGAAACCTTAGGTCACAAAGCTGGCATCAACCAGAGCTTGTGCTAGTCAGCAACACAGGACAACTGAGTTATATCATCTGGTAATGAATGTTCCTTAAGGAAACACATATTAAAAAAGAAAATTCTCTGCAATATTTGAGTTTTGTATCTTAAGCATTAAATATATTTCAATTTGAAATACTAGAAAATAAAAATATACAAAAAGTGCTATCAACAATATAAAAGATCAGAAACTGAATTTTATTTTGGGACAGACAACTTTATGCTGATTTAAAGTCAGTGTACAAAATCATTATCTTAATATCATTGAAACAATATTAAGCATTACAAGAAAAATGTAAGGCAAGAATGAAAGTGAATCTAAGTTTAGACTCCATATTGCACAATAAAATTGCTAAAGATTTCCAAGTGTGTAATTAACTGCCCTGAGACTCTCAGGTCTTGCTGTAAGATTCAGTCTATTTATTTGCATATTGTTTTCTTCTGTAAAGTATACTAACTAAATCCTCATTTACTTCTAAGGTACATTGTCTGGATTCCTTAGTAAAGAAATTTTCAATAATCAGCATAATAATTTAGCTGTGTGATGAAATGTTCTGTATTTACATTTTAAATTAGTATAATTCAGAATTATTCTACATTTTTGTGCTTTCTTTAAAATGTTTAACTATACTCAACTTGAAATTATCATCCTTCAATGTCAGTCTTAAGTCTGATTTGCTGAAGGAGTTCCCTTTTTTTCATGAAATTGTCATGACACATTTGGAAAACTCATTTAAAAAAATAACAGTGTTGGTGAACTCAATTCTATTTACCAATTTTCTGTGTTAGAAGGAGCCATAGTTTCTATTGCTGCTTAAAGCCTAAAGAAAGCCAGCTTAAAGACAGAGGACACGCCTTCCACATTTATTTTCCTCAAAATTGCTTTGAGTGCTTCTCCTTTGCATTCACATGAAAGTTTCAGTCCACCCTGTCAAGGTCTGTGGTGATTATCTTTGGCTTTGATTAGAGACTGCATGGATTCCATGGTGCAATTGCAGAGCAATGCACTTAGCAATACTTACTTTATGATCAGAACATTTTGTATTTATTTCAGTTTTCCTTGGTATGTCTCAGCAGTGTTTTGTGTATTTTAGTGTGCAGCTGTAGGTTTACCTCCTGGTATTTTGTAACTTCACTGTTATGCTGAAAGATTGTTCTTCTAATCCTAATACCCATCGCTGTTATTTGCAAAAACAATGTATATTTCTGGTGCTCTATGACACTGAGATCTTACTAATAATTTTACTGAAATTTTATTGTGAATTCTACAACCTTTCTTGTATTCTTGTATCACACTAGCAAGTTAATCATCATGAAATATTCTCTTTTTTCTCATTGCAAATACTCATTTGACATGGATGAAGCTGCTCCAGGTCTCAGACAGCTGTACCACTTTTCAGCCTTTTATCTTTAATCCTCAATCTATTTGTGACCTTTGATAAAGGCTTTATCTCTTCTTGATAACATCTAATCACATCTTACTTTTCTGCTAATGGCAGCATCCAGCTGGAACAGGATCACTGACCCAGTCAAGACTAGTGTTGCTTTTAACATGTTTAAGTCTGCCATTTAATCCTTACTTTATAAAACCTAAGCCTCATTTTCCAAGTCCCCCTTTCTCCATCTCTGCACTTTCAATGTGTCATTTTGATGTCTGCTGCTTATAACTTACCTAAGTTATTTTGACTTGTGTTCTTTAAGTCTATGGAGAATTGACAGATGTTTCTATAAAGGGAATGATGATAGAGTTTAAACTTTGGAGCATCTGCTCCTGTTTCCACTGATCAGCTCTGTGACTGTGGTTTGAAAATGTCTCCAGACAAAATGAGAACAAGCTCTCTTACTACTTCCTAGGAAAAAGTTTCTAATTGGTTGCAGACCAGTTTGTTCTGAGAACCATGGATTCCTCTGGCTGATTACTGAATCATAATGGCTAATTTGGGATTAAATATATAATATGCTTCAATATGGATGCTTTTTCTCCCACATTATTTGGGCTAATATTGTTATATGTGTTACATCTATATAATGTGAAGTCCAAAATATGTCTTTATAAGTATTGGCTTATACCACCTTAGTATTCTAAAGAAGTTAATGAGTATATGACAAAAATATGACACTATCCTTAATTTCCATCAAGGGTCAGTGTCATCTGATTATCAATTTTCACCCTAAAAGTTTGCACTTCTTGTGTGTTGATGATTGACAAGTTACTTTTCTGTTTTTTGGACTTTCTGTTGGTTCTCGTGGTTATAGAATTCTTCATGAAGTGAGTCTGTTCTGCTGTCAGCTTGCTAGCACACTGTTTGTCTTATTTCAGAAATGTCAGACATCAATCATGTTGTATATGATTGATGATCTATTTCTAAGAATATTCTCTCTCTCTCTCTCTCCTCACCTTCACTCTCTTCTCTCACTCTCTCAGCTTTCAAAAACTCTACTATTATGTGGGTGTGTAATTTCTTTGTGAGGAGATTTTACAGATTTTAATCTTCTTTTTACCTTTTCCTCCCCTCTGCTCTGTCCCTTTCTCTTTGACTGATTCATGATGTTGCTGTGTTTCACATTTTCTCACATACTATGAAAGCTCTCTTGAATTTGATTTCAACATTTTAAATTTCTGAGATTAGATAATGGTTAGTGCTATCTTTGAAGTTTTGTGATTTTAATTCATGTTAAACTCCTCTAAAATTTAATTTATTTTTTCTATTATTTCCATCTGATTCTCTTTAACAAAGTGTATATATTTGAGACTGATGGATGAATCATAATTCATGCCCTTTAGTTCCTTGGATGTGTTTTCCCCTCTTTGAAATAGACCTGTCTCTCTTTCCTTTTTTAATTCCACATTCATTGAGAGAGACAGTATTTGTGGACTTTATATTTGTAAACATCAGTTATTTTTTCTTCTCTTCTACAATTTGAGGTAACAAGAATTTCAATGAATAAATTCTGACTTTTTCACTGCAGGTTGTCTTCTTTATTGATGTGTGTAAGATATTATGGATCATTTCTTTTTTTCTTGTTTACTTGATCCTATTATTTTATGTGCACAGGTGTTTGTTTTGCAAGTATGTCTGAGGAGCACATGTACACAACACCCTTAGCAGTTAATAAGAGAGCCTTGATCCTCTGTATTGGGGTTATAGATGGCTGCGAGGCACCATGTGTGTTGTGAGAATCAAACCCAGGCACTCTGTAAGAACATCCGTGCTCTTAACTATTAAGCTTTTGCTTCAGTTCACAAAGCCTTTTTTTTTTTTTTTCTCCAACAGGTGTCTGATTATTTCTCTTCTCTTTCCAAGTATTTTTGTTTGTTTGTTTGAGAGTTTTTAAATGCCATCTCACCTTAAAGTCTGCCCCCTCCTGCCTTCTCTGACATGATATAGTCTTCCCTTAACAGGGGTCGTTGGATGTGTAGGCCCTGCTATGTTTCTCTAGGGATGTAAACTAAGATGTGTGACAGTGTATCTAGTCCCCTGTAGTCTGCTAGCTCTTTCACTCTTGCTCCTATTATATCTATGCTGCTTCTGTAGTCAGCTGTTGCCTCAATAGGACCTGCTAGTTAATTAGGCACTCATTCTCATATCCCAGATGAAGACTTCTGTGACAGTGTTCAGAACCTAGGGCAACTAGCTTTCCTTAGGTGGGGAACTTTGGTTTCTGTAGTCTCCATGCATAAATTTGACAGAACCTGGAATAGATTCACTGTGTGATGCTGAACCAAATCTAGATTCAATCTGCTGACTGACTATCCATTTTCCATAGTGTTTTGAGAGAAAAGTTTTCTAAACTCCTCATGATCAGTGTCAGAACAACATTTTAATATGAATGCTTATATAGAAATCCAAAGATGTTCATCCTTTTTAAATTCACTGCTCAATAATGGAAGTCAACTGTGTAACCACAAACCAATCACTGATAGCTACAAGAAACATAACAAAGCCTCTTAGAGAAAACAAACAGACAAGCAAACAAAACATGGTTTTGTAATGAAGATGCAAGAAGGCAACTGGAAATTTGTGCACTGCCTTGTTCACAGTTAAATCTTAAGTTTATGATATTTACATAAGTCAACATACTATTTTAGTAATATTATGTTCATCATGAATATTGCCTATGGATACTGCTATGTGACATTATGTAAGATGCTACTTTAGCATTCATGCCATAGGCACAATAGCTTTCAGTTGCAGCCTGTGAATATCTGTGTCAGGATATATTAATACTTCTGTTCCTTGAGATACACCAGTCACTGAGAAGATAGAACTCTTTTGGTTCTCTTTTGTTAAGTTTGTCACACGTTCTTGTTACCCAAGCCAACAGCTATGTAACATCAGATTATTCCATGATATGAATCTTGACCATGAAACTTATCACACAGCTTTCCAGTTTGGTAATTACCATAGAAATCAATATAACAGGAATTTAGAGATCATTCAGGGGTTAAGATCACTGGCTGCTCTTCCAGAGAATCTGGGTATTGAATCCCAATACCCATATGGCAGTTCACAACTGTCTGTAACTCCCATCCTATCGGATCTCTGCTAGTGTTTGGTACTATTCAGGCACTATAAACAGGTGCTATACAGACATACTTACTGGAAAAATACCCACACACAAAAGATGATGCCAATATATCATGAGCAAAACATTCTTTTAAATTTTATTGATGATTCAGACAAACATCGTAAGGCAATGAATGCAGTGTAACACCCTAGATGGAGGACCATTGGCAGCTACACTTGGTTTGAGATAAGTCTTAAAGAGTTAATGGAAAATTCTCAGGAAGTTTGGAAAAAACCAGAACTCCAATGTCTGTCCTTTGTTCTAATGCCAGTCTGAAATAGTCTTAATTGTGGGGTTCACTGGGAGGCTGTTGGTATAGAATTCATTCATTAAGAAGGACAATGCAGTTAAGTCATACAATGGAAGAAGTAAGTGGCAGGGCTATAGACAGGAGAGATGCACAGGAAAATGATTAATAAGATGTAGTCACTGAGTAGTTTTACTGAACATAATATGGAAAAAATTTCATTATGAGGAGGCAAGATTTTTATTTAAATACTCAGAGGAGTATCTGTCATTTGCAGAGACAGAAAGTACCAGGGTAAAGATGAGCCTGGACGACAAAATCAAGGGTAGTGTTTGAGTTTCTGAGTAAATGTATGGGTTCAGGTCTAGAGGACAAGTAGAGAGTAATGTGCAGGGAAACTGGTTGCAAGATTAGGATATCTGTGTAGTATGTAGAAATAGATGAAAATATGGACCCAATAGTAGAAGAAAAACAACTTATCTACTTTGTTTAAAGGAGCCTGTAGGCTATTGTACAACCTAAGAAGTATGATTGGCTGGGAAAATGTTTGTAAAACAAGGGATGGTAGATTTTAATGTGGCTGTTTCTGGGGCTTGATTGAATTCTGAGAGTGGAGATGGGCAGTGTGTTTAGAACACTCTGCTTGAAGTGGCTGGATTGTTTACAAGTATCCCCTCTCCAGGAAAAAGACATCGGGATGGGTATGGCCCTCATGACTCACTGGACAACGACAGGAGGACCAGAGCCATTACAAGGTCCCCTTCAATTATTGGGGGTCAGGCCTCTATCCCCGCCTTCGCAAGAATAGAATTGCCAAGGCCATTCTATACTTAGAGAAGGGAGGAGATGTCAGGAGCAGCCCTGCATATACACTGAAGGCCTAAAATCAGCCATAGGCCTAAAGTCAGCAATAGGCCAGACATACATACTTGCTAACACAAAGTCTTGGGTCTCTGTGGAAAAACACTGAAAACAGAAGGCTATAAGCTATTGTAAACAGGCAGCTTCCGTGGAAATTTACCAGACCAGTAGTCATAGGTCTTATAAATAGGCAGCCTCGGTGGACAGTACCAACTTAGATAAGGACAAGTGAATCATAGGCAGAGCGATAGTGACCTGTCCCCTGAACTTACACCCAACTGATACCCTGTTCTGAAAGGTATCTGTACTCCCCCTGAACACCTATGCTCCGTGCCATTCCCTTCCCCACATTCCTGCCTTTTTGTGTTTATAACCTCTGTGTAAATAAGTAAATTATGATGTGATTTAAATAACTAACTAAATAAAATTAAAAAAATAGGATACAGATTTTAATAGCATAGAGAGTAGATATCTGCCCACCACTAGTGCTAATAAAGGCTAATAATAAATATTAAAAAAAAATTAAACTTTTTATTGGGTATTTTGTTTATTTACATTTCAAACGTTATTCCCCTTCCTGGTTTCCTCTCTAAAAATGCCCCCATCCCATCCCCCTCCCCCTGCCTCCATGAGGGTGTTCCCCCACCCACTTACCCCATCACCCTAGCATTCCTCTACATTGGGGCATCAAGCCTTCATAGAGCCAAGGGCATCCCTGCCCTTTGATGTCAGACAAGGCTATCCTCTGCTACATATGCTTCTGAGTCATGGGTCCCTCCATGTGTACTCTTTGGTTGGTGGTTTAGTCCTTGGAGCTCTGGGGTTCTGATTAGTTGATATTGTTGTTCTTCCAATGGGGATTACAAACCCCTTCAGCCTCTTTAGTTCTTTCTCTAACTCTCCATTGGGGACCCAGTGCTCAGTCCGATGCTACAATCATCTCCAACTGTATAGGTAAGGCTCTGGCCAAGCTTCTCAGGAGACATCAGGCTCCTGTCAGCAAGCATTTATTGGTATCAGCAATAGTGTCTGGGTTTGGTGGCTGCATATGAAATGAATCCCCAGTGTGGCAGTCTCTGAGGACTTTCCTTCAGTCTCTGTTCCACTCTTTTTAAACTTAAATTATTTTGATCATATTCTTTTCTATTACAAATCTTTCCAGATCCTCTCTATTATGTGTTGGTCAACTACTCCTAAACATGAGACCTGCCCTGCAGTGGTTAATGTATACAGTGTCACTCCATTGGAGAAAACTGATTTTTTTCCTCTGCTAGCAGGTATAAATGACAGTTCAGTCATTAAACTTTACCCTAGTGGCTAGGTTTTCATTCACTCATTCATTCACTCAGCACTGATTTATTTTCTTAAATATATCAAAATAAAAACAATAAGGTATAACAAAACTATCACATTGAAGTTGGACAAAACAACAATAGAAGAAGAGAGTCTAAGATAATTCACAAGAATCAGAGACTCACACCTTTGTCCATTCAGGAATCTGATGAGAACACTGATGTGGAAGTCATCATATGTATGCAGAGGACCTGATGTAGACTGTGTAGGTCCTCTGCATTCTGCTTCAATCTCTGTGAGTTCATATGAATTTTACTCATGTTTATCTATAGGGCCTTGTTTTCTTTGTGTCTCCTATCCCCTCTGACTCTTATACCCTTCTGCAGGTTTCCCTGAGCTCTGAGGGGAGGGACTTGATGGAGATAATCCTATTTAGGATGAGTGTTTCAAGTCACTCAAGATATTATACAAAGTCTCTCATTCTTTGTATAATATCTGACTATTGGTCTCTGTATTTCTCTCCATCTGCTGCAGGAAGAATCTTCCCTGATGACAGCTGAACAAGGCACTGATTTATGAATCTTATTAGGAGTCATTTTGGCATAGTTTTCCTCCTATTTTTGGGACAATAGGATTTGGTTTTACCCTAGGTCTTTGGACTATCTACTCTCAGGCTCTTGGTCAACTCAGTAGTGTCGGGATGAGTTCCACTTCACTGAGTTGGTCAAATGAGTTATTGGTGGTTACTCCCACAAACTGTGTCATCATTGCCCTAAATATATCTTGCAGAGAGTGCACCATTGTAGATAAAATTTCTGTGTCTCACTTGGTGTTTACATTTCTCTTTTGAGAGCCTATAGACTGTCTTACTGTACCAAAACATGCTTGAGCCCATGGGTGAATGATCTCTGTAGGCACTGAGTTAACATCTTCATGTTTAATGAGTTATATAGGTATTTTCTTGAGCAATGCAGCCTTTCTGTCAGTTTGTGGAGAATAATCCAGTTATAATCTTGGTAACAGTCTGTGTTGTTTAGGGATTCCTTTGGTACCCAATTGTTCAAATACTCAATTATATATAACCCTATCTAATGAGTACTGGAAGCCTCTTTGGTTACAACACATGCCCAGTTGAGACTCTGTCTCTTCTATTATTTGGTGTTTTCATTTAGATCACACTCAAATATGATATATTTTAGGAAGCTTCTATTGTGTTAGGTTTCCATAGTACGCCTCAATGGCCCTTAATTTTAGCTGTATCTTCCTGTATTCCCTCCTCAAATCCCCTTTCAGCTCCCTCTACCCACTGGGTCTTCCCATTCCAACACCTCTCCTTCCATCCATATCTATCTATTCTATTTCCTTCTAGGAACTTATTCTATACATACTCTCCGTGGTTCTGTGGATTGAGCTTCGTTATCACTGACTTAACAGCTAATATCCACCTATAAGTGGATACATACCATTTTGGTCTTTCTGTGTCTAGGATACCACACTCAGGATTTTTTTTTTTCTATTTTCATCCATTACTTGGAAATTTCATGGTGTTATTTTTCTTGTCATTGTTATTAACCTGCTGAATGATTCTCCATTGTGTATATGCACCACATGTTCTTTACCCATTTTCTGTTAAGTGACATCTAGGTTATTTCCAATTTCTGGCTATTATGTATGAATAGGGAAGCAATGAAAATGAATGAAGCATTGTTGGGGTGTATGCCCAATATGCCCGATATTCTCATCTTCCTGAGGGAACTGCTGCACTGATGATAGCCCTATCATGGCTGTACAAGTTTGCTGCTGTTGGATTTTTAAACACCCTTTCCCTTCCTGATATTTTTCAGATTAAGAGTATTCTGTGGCAAGACACCATTATTGACATGGTAGCTTCTGTGAAAGATACAGTTGAGATAATATCGTTTCATTTTTGTCTTCCTCTGCTCCTCCTTCCAGCTTTGATATATCATTTTATATATATTTATATTCCAAATATTGCCCCCTTTCCTGGTCCCTGCCCCACAAGTTCTTCACCCCATCCTCCATCCCTTTTAGTTCTAAAAGTGTGCTCCCCAACCCTACAACACACTCCTACCTTACCCTCTAGCATCCTTGTTCCCTGGGGCATCAAGTTTCTATAAGATTAAGTACATCCTTTCCTGCTGAGGTCAGACAAGGGAGTCCTCTCCTACATTTGTTGCAGGGGCTACAGACTAGCCCATGTATGCTTTTTGGTTGGCGGCTTAGCCTCTGGGATCTCTGAGGGTTCCAGATTAATTGATACTGTTGTTGTTCCTATTGGGTTGCAATCTATTCATCTTCTTCAGTCCTTCCCTAACTGTTCCATATGGGTCTCTGATCTCAGTCCAATGGTTGGCTATAAATATCTGTATTTGTCTCAGTCAGCTTCTAGTAGAGTCCTTCACAGAGGACGCCATGCTAGGCTCCTTTCTGCAAGCTCCCTTTGGGTCCTGGGAGCTTCCCACATCCCTGGTATCTGGGACTTTCTAGAGTTTCTCGCTGTGCCCCTGTCCCCCCTACACTGTGTTGCCTGTGCTTTCTTGTATTTCTTTCAGGGAGTTACTAATATCCTTCTTGAAGGCCCCTATTATCTTCATGAAATAGGTTTTTAGGTCATAATCTTGCTTTTTCACATGTGTTAGGGTATCTAGTACTTGTTGTGGCAGGACAACTGGTTCTGATTGTGCCTAATTACATTTGCTTCTGTTGTTTATGTTTTTGAAGTTGCCACTTGCCATCTGGTTATCTCTGCTGTTAACTGGACTGGCTGTCTCTGGCTGGAGCCTGTACCTCTTTGGAGGCAAGTAGAGCTATGTGACTGGGTTAAAGCAGGCCTCCTGGGAGGCAGGCAATGCTGTCTCTGGTTAGGGGAGGCCTCCTATGTCCTTGGTTAGAGCAAGTATCCTGTATCCCTGGTTACAGCAGATCTCTTGGGAGTCTAACAGGCTGTGGGGTGTGGGAGAGGGGCAGGAGCACTCTATCTTCCCCAGAGTCAGTTGCAAACTGGAAGGAAGGTGTGGCTCCTGCAGAGTGGATAGGTCCCCCATCTGCTGGGCTCCATGAAGGCCCAAGTAGGGCAGGTATTAGGGCAGAGGTCTCACCTGTATCCTTATTTGTGGCAGACCTCCTGGGAAACCAGCAGGCTGTGGACTGTGGGAGCCTCTTTCTTTCTTTCTTTTTTCTTTCTTTCTTTCTTTCTTTCTTTCTTTCTTTCTTTCTTTCTTTCTTTCTCTTTTAACTATTCTCTGGCTGAACTATTGTAAGAAAATGTTTTAGAACGATTCTTAATTTCTGTCTCAAATGCTTCCTTCTATTGAGATTTTCTGGGGTTTAAATCTTCTCCTGAAATGGAGAAATTTGCCTTTATAGCAAAACTGATGCTGAAACATTTTTTCTACCCACTCCCTTACTTTGATATATCAGGTAGATTACTTCCTAGTCCTCAGAGTTTTGGTAGTCTTAGCTACATTTGAGTTTCTACTATAGTATACTGATTTTGTCTGACACATCTCAAAATGTCTTCACAAAAAGTCAGGCTCTACTATTATCCTGTATGAAGAAGATAATTCCTTCAAATTTCTTTCTGTCTACTATATCAGTGGATATAGTCTCTTTAGGATTATAAGAAAGTGTGAAGAAAATATTAACATTAGATTCTCCATCTATCTATCTATCTATCTATCTGTCTATCTATCTATCTATCTATCCTAATTATTAATCTATGAATCCAGATCAGATCTACAACTGTGGAAAGTTATAATATACTTTCAAATATATCAGAAGGCCTTCTCAGAATGAGAGTGTTTATAATTCTAGACCCATGAGACTTCTTTCTTCAAGTGGCAAATAGTATCTAAGCATAGTATTTCAGAAGCAAATAAATTGCATAATTTAATCTTGCCCATTTATTTGCATTCTTTGCTTCCTCCAAATAACTGATGAATAGTCATTTATAGTAAGTTTAAAATCAACAAATCCATCATAAAATTTATGGAATTCATCTCAGTGCATTGGCTTCTTTGGATCTATGGAATAAAATAAACTGTCATTTTTGCTTTCTGTTTTAAAGGACTTCCTATAGCTTCTTATTCAGTAAAATTTTTGCTTATATCTTAAAAGCCAACAAGAATGCTACTCCTTCTGAAAACAACTATAATTTTTTCAGAAAACTTTGACCAAGTGGTCCACTGCTTCTCACTGATCTTTGTAAAGGCTTGGAACATCTTTCTCAAGGTCATTTACTAGGTCATTTCTCAAGGTCTTTTGATTCATAGCAATTTTTTTCTAAATGATAAATCTAGCTCTAAACCAGCTTGAATGTGCACACATGGATGCACATCACACATACACACATTCTACTCCCATTGGGTAGAGAGAGACAGAAGCACAGTGGTACAATGGAGAACAGCAACAACTACTAATGTCCTTTCTAGTTGTGGGTGTGACAACTGCATTAGTTACTTTTCTTGTTGTTGTGATCAAATATATGATAGATACAGCTTACAAAATGGTTTGTTTTGGTTTACAGTTCTAGGAATACAATCCATCATGGTAGGGAAGGCATGAGGGCAGGAAGAGAGATAGCTAGTCACATTGCACTTACAGTTATGAAGCAGAAGGCAAAGAAAATATGAGCTCACCTTCCTTACTTCTTTTTACTTTATTTCAAATTCCAACAGATGGGATAGTGCTACCATGTTAAATAGGAATTTCTTTTACCCCAGTTTATTTAATCTAGATAGTCCTTCACAGATAACACAGTGATTTGTTTCCATGGTGATTCTAACTCCCACCAAGTTGACAATCAAGATTAACAATCATTACAATTAATTAGATATTCTAAATACCTTGTTTGAGAAGATTCTGAATATTTTCAATTGTTGGGCATAGGTGGGAGACTAAGTCCTTAGGTCTAGTGAAAATTGATGCCACAGTGTAGGGGAATTCATGGGTGGGGAGGTAGGAGTGGGTGGGTGGGGGCACATCCTCATAAAGCAGGAGGAGGGGGATAGGATGGGGGTTCCTAAGTAGGAGGGAAATGGGGAAAGGGATCACATCTGAAATGTAAATAAAATATCCAATAAAAAAGAATATTTTCAATACAAATTATATGTGTTTGGGATCATATATGTATAGATTACCCTGATTGTATGTTGTATAAATATATTGAAATGCCACAGTGGATCTGATATTGTGTGAAATGATTTACAAGTTAACTATAAATAAAAATAGTATAGAAACTATAGAAGTAACAACAAATAATAATTTACTAAAAAATAATAGAGCTGAACATGGTGGCAGTACCTTCAATCTTGTCACTTGAAGGTAAAAACAGGAGTTTGATGTCATCCTTTACTGCATAGTAAATTTAAGAGTCACACAAGGTCTTATCTTAGCAATAAATAAATAAGAAAATGAATAAATCATAAATAAAATGAAATTGTCTTAAGTCAAAGTGATTGTCTTTTAATATGTGACTGAGAGTTTAGTCAAAAGCTTCAACTGCTTATTTCACATGGGCTGGATCACATATCCACTGGATCTAACCCTCTCTTCCATCTCTTCTCCTGGATTAACTTATATTTGCAGTAGGTCATTGTGGAGATCAGATGTCTTTGATATAACATCATAAAATCTAAGGACAACAGGTAGAAAGCCTCAGTTTTCAGAGCATAAGATCAGTTGTTCTAGGATAGAACTCAGAGTCTGTTGAATGCCAGGTAAATGATCTACTGCTCAGCTGTTACTCTTTCCAATATTGGTTATTTTTCTTGTTCATTTTATGGCAAAAAGGTGAGCATCTTTGAAAACTGGTACTGTCAAAGTGAGAGAAGTCTTGCTATTCATTCTGAAAATTTCAGACTGGGTTTAGTAGATCATTAAGTTAGTAGCAGGATTAGTTGAATGGCAATGGGCTACTTTTATGGGATAGTCGCTACCCACATTAAATAGGAATTTCTTCCACCCCAGTTTTATTCAGTCTAGATAGTCCTTCACAGATACACACAGAGATTTGTTTCCATGGTGACTGTAACTCCCATCAAGTTGACATACTCTCTTCCCTCAAATTACAATGATAGGCAAAAAGAAGATGAGCTCACAAATTTTTCCAGAAGAGCCATCTCCCCTGGTACATAGTATGCTGCACAAGGATGCAGAGAGTATGGATGAAGTGTACCAAATGAAGGAAAGGAATGAGACAAAATGATGGATTTATATTAAAACATATTTCCTGTGGAATACTTTAAGCTACTGACTATTGTTGCAAGACTGATAGTAACAGTCTTCTGGAAAATTGGGCATATTCTCCTTTATGTCCTTGGCTAATATTTTACAGTTTTCTATGCTTCAACAGATGTTTAGGACATTTCACTCCACTGCCTTTGTTCTTTGCTTCAGTATAATTGGAGATCCTCTAGGCCAGTGGTTTTCAAACTTCCTAATGCTGCAACCCTTTAATACAGTTCTTTATGTTGTAGGGGATTCTCAACAATAAAATTATTTTCATTACTACTTCATAACTGTAATTTTGCTGCTGTTATGAATCCTAATGTAAATATCTGATATGCAGGGTAGTCTTGGAAGTCCTGTGAAAAGGTCATTTAACCCAAAGTGGTTACAGTTCACGCATTGAAAACCACTGTTCATCATTTGGGACATCCTCCACATATTCTAATATAGAGATGTTTCATGATTAAATATCTATAATCTGAATCATAGCTCAGCATTTGCTTCTTACAAGACTTGGAGAAAAACAGATTAATGACAGTTTCTGTGAAATATTAGTGCCATTATGATGACTACAAAAATGCAAAAGTGAGAAAGAAAATACACAAAATGAAATCTTACTCTACTGGGAGAAACTATTACTCAATCACCAAAATTGTGATCCTTCTCATTGCATATATTATCTCAAAAGGGAAATGTACATCATATACTGCTGAAAGATAGGTTTGAATATCAGGAACTACTAATGCTTATGCATATACTAATGCACATCTATGGAGCAATGTGCTTGATTTTTAGGACCATGATTGGAAGAAAATCTAAAACTGAAAGATTTAAAAACTATTACTATTATAGTAATTATAAAACTTTTATATGAAAATAAACAACATGAATTCTTAGGAAATCTCAGCTGAGCTTCAGGAAGACCTAGGAAGAACAATTTTGCTAAGATATAGTTAACACTTCTCAAATTAATCTGTTCAAATACTTAATTATTTGTTTTTAGATATTCAAAGTCCTACAATATCATTATTTTGCAATATTGAAGGGTATCCACTAATAAGTTGTATCCTTAATACTAAAGGCAAAAGTATGTGACTGAGCCATCACTGCCAAATCAGAGGTATCCATGCTAGACAGTTAGCTGGCCACAACAGTGGTAGACATTCCACCCTAGGGTGTCTTTCACTTAACTCCTTCATTTAGAGTAAGGTGAATCCCCAAAAGGAGAGTTGTTCAATAATTCAGTATGACATGGATTCAGTTGGGAGAAAGAAAATTGCTCTTAGAGTTGAATACAAAGCTCTCGAAATATTTTGACATGAAGGAATATGTGTTAAAACATGTGCAAAATGTTTACCATTAAGAAAACATGCCAGTGCTACTTATTTCCGATGAGAAATTTACTTTAATGAAATCTTGGGCTGCACTTTTTTTTTTTTTAGACATTTTGGGTTTTATCTGAGGATAGAGAAAGCTATATATGCTTATGTATTGGAAGATTAAAACCCATTGTAGAAAGTCAGAAGGCTAAGAGATTGTTACTTCAAAATTAGGATTACTGCAGCAAGATCAATCATTTATGTTTTCCCAGCAATCAGACTATAATTGTAAGGCTCCTGATACTCTACCTACACCCAGAAAAAGAAAAAGAAAAAGAAAAGAGGAAAATTTGGTATTAAAAAAAGTGCAGTGTTGTGAGTCTTCAAATGAAGGATGTGGAAACAGCAAGAACCTCAGTAAGACAAAAAAGTATGAGCTAATTTTAATTCACTTGTATATTTTAGGCAGGTTATTGTAAATAATTTTATGTGACTTGAATATATGTTGATCTGAGGCTTGCTGACATGTTTGAGACACATAACTGTGCTCATTTCTGTGGGCCTGGCCCTTAGAAGTCATTTTTAACAGAATGAACTCATCAGCATATGGAGAAAAAGGATATGGCCTTTTCTTCCTACAGCAACAGGGCAATTTGTATCCACAGTGTAAGAGATCTGTAAAAAGCAGTAAGAGAGTCATACACAACATGCAGGAACTACTTGTTTTTATAGCTGTTCTGAGTCCTTAAGTACAGAAGGTAACTCACTCCTATACCAAGATTTGTTCTTATTTTTTCGTTTGTGCTGATTTACTACCATTAAATAAAAGGAAAATAAAGAAAAAAAACCTCTTGTAGTAAAGACTTAAGTCACATATTTTTTCTTTTTTTGATCATACCTTAGTGTGTTAATGTTTTTAACTGGACTAGTCTTTATGATTTTCCAAAAGAGCATGAACATATCACAAACATTTGCACTGGTTATTAAAATACATGTATATGATAGTTTGAAATGTTAAAATTAATCCAAGCCTATAAATTGCTATCCTAATTATTATTACTCAACTCCAAAAAATAATCCCACGGATAAATGACATTTTATAAGCAGGATCCTAGTCAACTAAGTTGGTAAATGTAGGAGTTTCAGTATAATGCATTTTATCATTTTAGTATTTACACTGAAGCACAGTTTCATTACATTGCCTTCACACGGTCAGGTAACTAGAAATTTCCAGAGCCAAAGTAAGGTGTTCAAATTTCCATTCATGTCACTATCTGTCTCCATCGACAATGCTTCTTGACCATAAATTAAAGAGGGAAGAATGAGTAATTATAAAGGATTGTCAGCAAAAATTTTAAATTATTATAGTTAACTTTGTCACATTGAAAACCCAGAATCAGAGTGCAGAGCACATGTGAGATAAACTTTTCAGAGAATGAAAACAGACTTTGGGCAAGTTCATAACATCTTTTTGATAATCTTACTAAAAATTAATTCTATTTCAGGAAAATGAAAAATTATCTCTGTTCATTGATAACATTGACCACTGAGGAAGTTTATAAAATTTGTGTAACAAAGTACAGAGATGTGATAACATCTCTGTATGTGAACAGAGTAGACAATGTTATTTTTTGAAATGAGTACTTGTTGCTTTTTATACATTTGGCTTTGGTTTCAGATGAGCACAGGAGGAAGGTTGTGAGATGACACAATGATTTCCACCCCAGGGCCTTTGATCACATTCAGAGTAGCCATCCAGGATGTAAGTGAACAAACTACTAATGCATTTATGTATGAAGATGGAAGTAATAATAGCAGTGTTGTTACTTAACACAGTCAAATGAAAATCACTTTGCAACACAGAGTTCTTATTAGATTAAAATATTGATGCAAAGTTCAACATCAATTACATTTGAGAGTAGTTAAAATTTGATATAGCTCATGTTCAAGAATTACTCTCCAGTAATGCCTAATAGCTTTAGACAGATCCGTCACGTTGGAAACTTAAAAATGTAACAATCTGCTTTTGACTGTGTTGGGAAAAGTTTTCCCAGTCACATTCTTCCTTCTTTGTGAAATTTTTTAGTTAAAAAGCCTTACAGAATTAAATTTTTATGAGAAAGAGAGGTTTTAGTACAGTGTCAATTTTTATATATTTGCTATAATATAAAAAACACTAGGTAAATTCTAAATGAGGATAGAGAAATTTAATGGAGTTCATGTTAGACTTTGGCTTGTGGCTCAGAACAGAACACACCAGACCAAACGGTTCCATGGGGGAAGGGGTTTATTCAGGGCAGAGGCAAAGGTGGGGAGAAAAAGGGAAGGAGATGGCGGGGAGAAGATAGAGAGAGAGAGGGCAGAGAGTTCTGCCTGTTTTATATGGGCGGTGACATAATCTTTTCCCATGTAAAGGTGAGGTAGCCAGGTGGATTCTGGGAGTATATGGTGGTTGCCTTGGCAACGATGTAGGAGTCGCCTAAATGTGACGTCACTGAATTCGGGGGCTGGTACCAACAGTTCACACTTGTCATAAATTTTGGTATTAGCAAAGTCAGAACAAGCTTGTATGTGGCAGATGCATGCTGCATATGTGTTCAAGCTTGCTTATGATACAGTTTTTAATGACTACATTTTTCCTGCTAAAACGTTTAGCAAAATCAGCATGAATATTTTGAAAACTGTTAACATTTATGTGAAAGTCTGCATTCTTTCTTCCCATCATTCCTTCCAAACTCCTAATTATCACCACCCGTTTTCGTATGGCAGTAGAAGTTGCTACGAGTTCAAACATGGTTTTATTCCTAGGCAACCTCTATGTAAAGACAGATCTTTATCTTCAATATTAAGAGCTCTGGGGATCATTCTGATGAGGTGTAGTGTCACCAGTGCCTTGGTCTTATTGCTCAAAAAGGGCTGTGTACCATGCTGACCTAAGAAGCCACAATGGACAAAAATCTTCTGTAGGTATTGTATTTTGAGAGGAAGTAATAGGATGCTTTGTTGAGTAGTGACATGGTATAGACTTCATACTCAGACAATAAGATCTGTGTCATATTGCTATGAGGACGTTATTCTTTTAAGCATCAGTTCTTATTCAGAAATTATACATATTAGGAAGGCTTACCAATCAGTACACAAGGTGTTGGAGTGCTGTGGAACAAAAGGTTGCTTTCTTTTAGAGTAACTTAGTATACATATGACATTTACATACAATACTGCTGCTTTACACAAATACACAATCCACACTGCTGTTCTTCTGAAGGAGACTTACGTGCCACACAGACGTAGAATGGATGCTACCATCTATGGTAGTAGGTTAGTGAGTGGGTTCTTGAGTTGTTGACATCCTGTACTGAGTTTAATAGTATATGAAAGGAACTCAAAACATGGGTGACTCAACTAAAATCTACATGTTTTTAATGATATAATTCTAGTTCCTTGTTACTTTTAGGAAGAACGTAGACTTCCATCCATGTTCTTCCATTAGCTGTATTTTCTACAACAAGACCACTATTTTCTTCAGCTGGTATCTGAGAAAATTTTTAGTTTAATAATTTCTAAATAGAATTCACTTATCTTTTAAAATTTTTAATAGTTGCTTTCTCTGAAATACATAGACACACAGGCATACATATACTTACTCACATATATGCATAAAACAGTTATATGTGCACACACACACACACACACACACACAGACACACACACAGACACACACACAGACACACACACAGACACACACACACACACTGACCTGATGTTCTAAGTTAGGAAAGTATTGGTTGAAGAAAAAAAAGTTAAAAGTAAAATGGACCCAAAATAAGAAGGTGATTATTATCAGAAAATTATTATCATGTATTTCAATTTTTTAGTAATCTTTCTTTCTAGTAAGCCTGTGTCATTTAAAAACAAAAATATGCTTATTATAACTTTATCTCTCTTGCTTTTTCCACTTGTACTTGCATGAATCGGGTGGTAACATCCACTTTCCTAAAGATACAAAGTCAACACTTATTGAGATGATGCTGATATTGTTCAAGCTTGCTTATGATACAGTAATGACACATTTTCTCTAAAGTTAGCAAAATCGCATGAATATTTGAACTTTAACATTTTATGTGAAATCATTTTTACTTCCACATTCCTTCAAACTCTAATTGTATACACCCGTTTTGTATGGCAGTAAAGTTTACATTCAAACATGGTTATTCTAGGCAACCTCCTACTCTCCTCTCACTCTCTCTCTCTTCTCTGTCTCTCTCATTATATATATATATATAATATATATATATATATATATATATATATATATATATATTGAGTATAACTAGCCATCCAAGCATAAATAAAATTAGCAAAAAGTACAGCATACTAATTGATGCCCTTCTTTTAAAGGTTTATGATTAACCTCAGTGGAGGGAAAGGGCAACACTGACAGGAATCTTACAGCACTCCCACATAATACTCAATAAAACTGAGACCACTATAGAGGTTTACAATTTCCTACTTAAGATTTACTAATCTTATTAATATTAACATTAACTAGTATTAAATTTTAAATACATTATTACTCTTAATATTTTCAGCTTCTAATTATATTCACCTTCTAAGAAACACTTAATCATGTTGCAAGTTTCCAAAACAAAGCATAACTTGATTAACTATAAGAAAATAAGTACCTTTCCCATATCTCTATGCTAATAGCATATTTATAATATTAATATATTGGGTTGACTGCCCTGCTTTGCCTGGACAAGGTATCTCAATTGTCTCAAATTCCCTTTACACAAGAAAACCTATCAAACCTGGTTCTGGCAGCTAACCTGTCGTATGCAGCAGCTGCATATGCAATATTGTTTTATGTATCAAAGACCTACCACTTCTGCCCTCCAATGAACCCATCAAGACCACTGGAGCCTAGGCTGTCTAGGTAGCAGGATCAGTCTTTTATTATATTTGATACAGAAGCCATTTGGATTATATATACTTCCTGCTGTAATTCATTCTTCTCAGATATCTGATGATACAGAGGGCTAACACTCAAGCTTTCCTGGTCCAGACAATGATGCCCCAATTTCAGCAGGAAATAGTTACAGAAGATATTGTACCACTCTTTCACATCAACAACAAGACTGGAATATCCAGTGCCAAAGAAACCTGGATCAAGTCTCAGAATCTATGGCTCCTCCCTACACTTCTAATCCTGATACTTACTTTCAACCACTTCAGCTCAGGGTCTGGGCTTCCCTTCACTTCTCTTGACTTTTAATTCTATATAACTCAGCCACATTAGGCATTTGCTTTCTTGGCTCTTGGCTCCTGGCTGGCTCACTCTTGGCTTTTCACCCTCTTTTCTCTCTTCTTTTCTTCTTTCACTCTCCCACCTTGTCTCTCCTCTCATGGCTTGGTTCAGTTTGGACCCTTCCAGATGTTTTACAGCTGGGTAGGGATATTGATAACATTTTTTACTTGGCATCTGCATAGAACATTCTGATATTCTGTTACTGGTATTCAAGTAGTCTTAATGTATGTACTCCATTAAAATTTTTAATAAAGAAGAGATGAATATAAGTATAAAAGTCCTAATTATAAAAACTAATAGGTTTGAAAATGGCTCATCAGGTAAAAATGCTTACCATGCAAATATGATTACAAAAGCTGGATCTCCAGAACTGGTGGTGGAAGGAGAAAACTAATTCTATAAGGTCCTTTGATCTTCACACCTACATACATACATACATACATACACACACACACACACACACACACACACACACACACACTAATAATAAAATAGAATTTTAAAGTGTATATTCTTCTTTTATAAGAAGGGTAAAGAACATTCTGTACTATTTCAAGCAAAAAACTTAAAAAGTAGAAAACTTAAGTGAAAGAAAGATGTGTGAGAAGAAGCACTATGTTTAGATAATAGGAGTAAAAATGGGAAGCTAGGAAGAAATAAGGGGGAAAGTATAACTAAGGCAAAAATAAACTGCAAATAGAAGGTAAAGGTTTTAAAAGGAAATCCCATATAAGAGACACTAAGGCAAACAATTTGAAAAGAAACAAGAATGAGTTAGAAAACTATACTTTATCAAAACATATTGATAAGGGAAGAAAACTTTTATAATAAAATAATACTGAAAACAGTGGCCAGATAGACAGATAAACACCGGCTTTCAAATAACACACATTTTCCAGTGATTTTGAGGCCACAGAAGATAGCTGCCATGTATTCCATAGTGTCATGTTATTGAGATAGGACTAAGCCTGCACATTATTTAATAATGTATGTATAATAATTCTATTAGTAATACCAAGAAGTTAAAAGGATCTGGAAGGTTTATGTGGATGATTCAATAGTCTTTTTAAACATTTTGAAAGAGAAGTGAAAATTGATCTAGTTTCCCAAGCCATAAAGCTAATATGATGGAAAAACTGAATAGAAATCAGTTGTGACTGAGACTGACGTACAAAAATCTTAATTAAAAGACTAATTCATAAAATAAAATGTTAGAAAAATAATTTTACACAATTACCAAGTATTTAATTCTCAGTAGTCCTGGTTGGCTCAATTTTATAGAATTCATCATAGGAAAAGTCATAACATACATTTCAGAAAACCCCAACTAATGAAAATGCAGAAAACAAGGGATCATATAGTGCCCCACTTACTGTGAGACTGGGTATCCTCAAAGTGGCAGAGAAGAACCCATGAAGTCTGATTGCTCAATAATACCTGAATAACAACACAATCAATAGAGATGCTAACTATTCACTTCTTTCCTCCTCCGATTCTTCCTCTTCTTTTTACATTTTTAAAGGTTTTTATTTTAATCTTACACTTTTAAAAAACCATTTATTTATCAAATGTTTGACTGCTTTGCTGCGTATATTTCCACATGCCAGAAGAGGGCATCAGATCCCCTTATTGATGATTGTAAGGCACCACGTGGTTGCTAGAAACTGAATTCAGGACCTCTGGAAGAGCAGCCAGCTCTTAACCTCTGAGCCATCTTACCAGACCCTATTTAAAAATAATTATTAAAAAATGTTATACAATGTATTTTGATTGTATTCGTTCCTCTTGCCCAACTTTTCACAGATTCTTTCCAGCCAACTTCATGTCCCTTCCCCCCAAAAAGAAAACCCCATAAAACTGAAAAATATGAATTGTAGTTAATATACACATTGATACTGCATAGGAGAAAATTAGTTTTCCCTTTCCCAGAAGGTATCAACTGCAAATCATTTCTTGATTATTGGTTGGGCTTTGTGCTCATTTTCCCTTCTCAGTCCTTAGATTTTTGTCTTGTTTGAACCTGTGCAGACCTTGCTCTGTCAGAATATTTGTGAGTTCTTATGTGTATCAGTGTGTCTAAAAGATGGTGTTTCTTTGGAGTCATCCATCATATCAGGCTCTTACAATCTTCTCAAGTCTTCTTTTACATAGATCTCTAAGCCTTTAAAGAGAGCTTTTTAAGACATCCCTGCCAAGCAGCTGATTTCTTTGTCTTTGGCCTATGTCAGATTCTTGCCAAGAAGCTCCAAAGGTTCTCTGCCTTTACCCCCTTTTTCATTTAATTAATAAGACTGAGCCTGTCTTAGGTCGTTCTGACAAGAATGCCTTCCTTACCCATCATGGAATATGCATTATCCAAAGCAATGCACTTCTGTCTTAGGTTGGCAAGGGAACCCTAAATCTTAGGCTAGAACAAAGAAGTAATTTAAGACAGGAATCTAAAGTTTAGGCTAGAACAAAGAAGAAGGCTCCAGACATGAAAATGACTTTGGGCTAGGACAGGAAATTTAGCTCAGATATTTTGGTCATCTTGAGAAGCCCTTAGAAACAGTGATCACAGGAGTGTTCATGGAATTGTGTTTAATGCCTTGCTTGTTCTTTGACTATTTGTGTTTATTGTCTTGCTTGTTCCTTGACTATTTGCATCTATTGCATTGCTAGACCCTCAATCTAGGACTGACCTTAACACATGCACACATGCATGTAATTAAAATGGTATAAAAGCAAAAAGGAGGAGGGGGATGGGATGGGGGTTCTGGAGAGGGGAAATGGGGAAAAGGTATGGTATCTGAAATGTAAATAAAAAAATATCCAATAAAAAAATGAAATGCAAAAAAAAGAAAAAAAAAAGACATTCCATTTAGTACCAACTGCCCCAAATTCACTCTATGCATATTGTCCTATTGTGAGTTTCTGTTTTAATTCTTTTGTTTAAAGAAGAAGCTTTTTTGATGAGTGTTATGCACTGATATATGAATATAGCAATATATCACTAAGTGTCATTTTACTGCTATGTTCCCTTATAAGAAGAATGGTAATTGGTTTTGCCATAGGCCTGTGACCTATCTAGTCTCAGGTTCTTTACATATCATACAGTGCTATGAATCCAATCATAAAGTACTTGATTACTCCTTTAACATTTGTGCCACTATTACAGCAGTGTGTTTTTCAGACATGGGTTTGTTGTAAGCCATAAGGTTTATAACTGGGTGATACTGATTATTACTTTTATCTTTTGATAATGTGTAGAAAACCTCCCAACACCATGAACTAGTAAATAGGGGTGAAGCTTCTAGTTTGGCATCAGTTTAATTTCTTCATAACAGTGTAAGTAAACATTGTTTTCAGCAATATGGTAATCAGGTGGTAACTACCAGGTTTTGTAATAGCTTGTGCTGTTTGGAGGGATAAATATGACACATTTTGGTCAATGATTGAATGAGCTGTAACTCATTCATGACAATGGAGAGTTTACTTAGTGGCATAAGATGTCTTGGTGGGGCATTCTATTCCCAGTTATAAAGTGATTCCATTCAAATTTCTTTCAATATGCATATATTTTAGGAAACCTCTACAGTAGTAGCTTTCTCATATGGATTTTCAATAGACCTATACTGTTAGTTGTCTCTCTCTGTATTTCCCAATTTTCCTGACCTTCTGTTTTCTTTCCCATTTAATCCTCCTACTCTAGTTTGCTACTTATCTAAATCTGTATAACACTGTGCTATATTTACCCTTCCTGAAAAGATCCTTTTCTCCTCTTTAATTCCTTGGCCAAGGCAATGTCTCATCAGGCAAAAGTTCTTGCCTTTGCAAACCTGACAACTTGAGTTGAATTCCTTGAACCTAGGGTAGAAGAATACAAACTCTACAAAGGCTACACTTGTACACATAAATACAGAACAATAATAAATGAATTAAATTTAAAAGACTGTGGACTGTGTTAGTCTCACATAAAGAACAATGAAGGATACATGGCACACACACACATACACACACAAATATATTCATTCTTCAAAATAACAAACATATAGAAGGTATTTAAAAAGCAAAGAAATCTCAGTATTTGGTAAAACACACAGCTAGAAGGACATTGTGCTAAGTGAAATAAGCCAGACACACAAAGAAAATATTTTATAACCTCATTTATGCTTGGAATCTTAAGAAGCTTTATAAAAACAATTGTTATCATGATCTATGGTAAAGAGAAGTGAGATCTTGGAGTTAATTTCTGACATGAGATAGATGAGTTGCTTTTGTGAATACATTAACAATTCATAGGTTGAGTATATAAGATATTTATAATTTTAATATTTCAAAATTAAACAAGTCAGCAAAGATAAATAAATAACAAAAGAATAATTTTACTGGAAATGTACACTGCTTATATTGGAGGTCTATGTTAACGATCTTGTATTTGAAATAAAATCAGTATTATTATAGTCTGATTATTTTTCCTGCAAAATTGAGGTATTCAGTTATACAAGTACGGGAAAATGTGATTGAGTTGCACTGAGTAAGTGGCTTTGTTACAAAGGTTTTGGAGTTCTTCTGTAATGCAGTGTCCAGATTCTTGAGTCTTGGGCAAATTATTGGAGTGAAATCTGAACAGCTGTGAGCGTTCAGCTTTATTAAAAATGAGAAAAAGGAGAGGCCCACACAATGTAAGGACAAGTAACCATGTACATCTACAACTCTGACTTTTTTCCAGGTTAATTTTTTATGGAACTACACAGAAGAAGGAGCTAATCCCAAGAGGAGGATTAGATGGAGACTTACTTCTTACCTAGAATGACACATCAGCTGTTACACAACTTTGGATGATATGTATAGGTTGGGCCATATATCCAATAACTAAGCATATGTACCCATCATTATGCATACATATGAGATAGGAAATAGAGGCTCTTTTTGTTTCACTCCAGATTTTACTCCCCTTCCGGTCCACCCTCCGACTGTTCCACATCCCAAACCTTCTCCCTGCCCCTTGTCTCCACGAGGATGTCCCCACCCTCCCACTTCCAACCCCCACACCACCAGACCTCTAAACTCCTTGGGGCCTCCAGTTTCTTGAGGGTTAGGGCATCTTCTCTGACTGAACCCAGACCCGGCAATCCTCCGCTGTATATGTGTTAGGGGCCTCAATCAGCTGGTGCATGCTGTCTGGTTGGTGGTCCAGTGTCTGAGAGTTCTGGGGTAGGAGGCAGGTTAATTGAGACTGCTCATCCTCCTACAGGGTTGCTCTCCTTCTCAGCTTCTTCCAGCTTTTCCCTAATTCAACACACAAGGGTCAGCAGTTTCTGGTTGGGTGCAAATATCTGCATCTAACTCTTTCAGCTGCTTGTTGGGTCTTTCGGAGAGCAATCATGATAGGTCCCTTTTTGTTAGTGCTCCATAGCCTCAGTAACAGTGTCAGGCCTTGGACCTCCCCTTGGAGCTGGATCCCACGTTGAGCCTGTCGCTGGACCTTCTTTTCCTCAGGATCCTCTCCATTTTCATCCCTGTAGTTCTGCAGTTCTTCCAAACAGGAACAATTATGGATCAGAGTTTTGACTCTAGGATGACAACCCCATCCCTCACTTGATGCCCTGTCTTTCTGCTGGAGGTGGGCTCTACAAATTCCCTCTCCCCATTGTAGGGCATTTCATATAAGGTTCCTCTCTGAGGGGATGGAGCGGGAAAGACGGAACATGGTCTGGTATTGGGTGGGGGAAAAGGACTGAAGCCCTGGGGGCCAGTAGAAAGAATGGAAGCAGGCAAACTTGGGAGATAGGAGGTTCAGGGAACCCTCCAGAATGTACTACAGACCTGGGAGGTAAAATAGAGGCTTTTTATGATAGGCCACTTCAAGAACAGAGGGGCCTTGAATTTGGTGTGACCTGAATGTCCTTCTCTCTTTCTATCTGGACACTACTGTCAGAAGAGGAAATTCTGGGTATTGCTCTGGGGAAGATTTGTGTGTGTGTGTGTGTGTATTTGAGAAGAGTTCTAGAGGAGAGACCTCCTTTTGTTTTTTTCTATAACATGATGACCCTTAATTACTAAGAATAACGGACAAATGGGAGCTGAGAGATAAGTAAAAGAAGCATGGGAGGGATGTTGAGCTTGCCTAGTTTTCTTTTCAGTCTCTTCACAGAGCAGTAGTTACTTCTGACAGTCTAAAAATCTATATAAATATGATCTAAAAATCCACATATATATGGATTATTATTTTTGAATTAAATCTAAGAATTCTGGGTGATCCTACATCCATAATGTTTTCTCTTATTTTTAATGGCAGCTGTATTTTTATATGTAAATCCATGGAATATTTAAAAATGTTGCTTTATAATATATGGAGTTAGATCAATTATTGCCTATTGGTATCCAATGATAAATACCATTTAGAATCAGTATCTTCCTCTGTTGGAGGAATTTTGTCTTCTATAATGAAAGGAAAATTATTTTAAGTAAGGTTTGAATAGAAGAGCTATAGTGGGATTTTTCAGAGGACAGTCCACACAGCTCATTGAATGTAGAGAGGCCACGCTGGTGTGGGCTTGGAGCCTTCACCTCTACATTCTAGTCTCTTTGGCATGAGAAAGTGCTTTTCAGGCTATGGAATGGAAACCTGAAAATGAACTGAGTCACAAATCCTTCCACCTATAATATGTCCTGCCTATAAGGTGTGCTGGGTTATGGTGGTGGAGAACTTGTGGGAATAGCCAAGCAATGTTTGGTTTAACTTGAGGCCAAAACCAAGAGAGAGAGCCCATGACCTACCCTGCCTGAATGGCCAGGAACTGGAGAATGGATAGCACAGAGACCTAGGATATAACCAAACACGATTGGACAAAACAAAATCAAAAAACAAAAACAACCCAAAAAATAAAAAACAAAATAATGAATTGATTACTAAAGATATTCTGCTATACTCATAGCATCACCAGAGAGGCTTCTTACAGCAGATGCCAGAGGGTGCAGAGACCCATGGGCAGACATTATGCAATGAGAAAGTCTATATTGGAGATCTCCATCTGGTCCCCCCTCTTAGAGATAGGAGAACCCCTTAGAGGAGAGAGGAAAGATTATAGGAGGCAGAAGAGATGGAGCACATCAGAATAACATAGCTCATTGAATCAATCAATCAATCAATCAATCAATCAATCAATCAATCAGGGATCACAGAGAACAAAGCAGCAAAGGAGCCTGCCTGGGTCTGTACCAGGTCCTTTGCATACAAGTTACAGCTGTTAGCTTTGTGCTTTTCTGGGGCTCCTAACAGTGGGACTGGCTGTTTCTTTGACAATTTTTCTGGCTCTTGGGACTTTTTTCTATTCTTGGATTGCCTCAGTAGGAGAGGTTTTTGCCTTGTCTTATTGTATCTTGTTTTGTTCTGTTAGGCTGTCCTATTGGAAACAGAAGGAGAGTGGATATGGGGTAGAACAGAGGTGGTAGGGGGAGCTGGGATGAATGGGGAGAGGAGAAACTATGGTTAGGATGGTTTGTATGAGAGAAGAATCTGTTCACTTAAAAGAAAGCCATAGTGGAGCATAATAAGAAATAGCAAGTTTAGCTTTTATTTTGTCCATGGTATTTTAAACTATACTCATGCATCATTTTTTAAATTTCAGTTGATTAGATAGGTACATTTTTAATCCAGAGTTTATGTCAAAAAATGTACCAAGTGAGAAGACATTAGTAATCTCCAATTAAATCTTGTTAAATTTTATGTGTCTGTATGAGTATATAACACTGAGTAACCAATGCTCACAGATGCCAGTGGGGGGTCAATTTCTATGGAGCTGGGGTTATAGGCATTTTTGAGCCACCTGACTCGGACACTGAGAATTGAACTTGCGTCCTTTAAAAGACCATCAAGTACTCTTAACCATTCAGCCACCTCTCTAATCCAGCTTTATTTGCTCAGATTCATTGCCCAAGTTTCCAGAACCAATGCTGGAAATCAGTTTGATACTAAGTATCATTTTACACATTACAAGTGACAAGTACAACCAAATGCTTCCCATGGTCCCATGAAATAGAATTTTACCCAGAAGTAATTTGTAATGCAAGACTAATCTTTCTGCTTGATTCTCACTGATATGAGGTTTTTCCATCATCGTTCTTAGTTCTGGGGTCTCTGGCATTCTTCTTGCTGTTTACTCTGCTTTGGTTTTAGTTTTAACCCTTCGTTAACTCCCACAGGGTGAGACTCTTACCCATCTCTTCATCCCAGTCTGTAGCTATTTTTCCTAAGTTTCAAAGCTTATAAGAATTTTGAATTTGCAATCCTTGGAGGAATAGAGGATGCCTCTGGAGTTTATTCCTATTCAAAATGTTCTATTTTTGAAATTTTAGTCTGTGTTTTACTCCTATTGTGATTTTGACTTGATAGCATGCCAGGCTTTATTTTAAACTCAATTCCTCTGAGAATTTAGCCAGAGGCTTAATATACCGCTGCTCATATCCCCACGCAGATGCAGAAGTCGTATCTTTATATAGCCTGAGCTTAGTTCGGAAAGTTACATTAGTCTCTACCTGAGCATGCATTATTAGAATTACTTGCAAAAACATTAAAAATACTCCACATAACATAGGCACATGGAGTTTTTACCTATGCCTTTGAGAGATGCACAACATAGATATAACCTCTATGTTGTGTATAAAAAGTTCAGGTTTTTACATGGGCCATGCAGGGATATATGTGGTATGAGCTGACTTAAGGATTCTACTCGTCTCCTGTTCCACACAGCTGCATAGACACCTGGGATTCATTAACAACAACAGTTATGATTTGAAAACAAACACAAAAGTTAATAAAAAAGCTAGATTTCAAATGACAAAATAAGTCAGTATTTTTATAGTAAAGAATCACATACTAATTTTTTGATTAATTAATACTACAACCTAAATAATTTAGGAAAGAAAATACAGAGGCAGAGCCATATACTCTGGAACCCCTTTGTATTCAGTTCAAACAGAGGCTCTTGTGTTTGCTTGAGAGCAGCATTATACCTCCAGATGTCTCAGAAAGAGTCATGCTTAGACAGAAAGGCTCACAAAAAATAATAAATGGGAACTACTTAGACTGCTGAAAGTATATGGAGTTACAAAGAAACAATGGCAATGGAAAGTATAATATACTAGAAGTCATTTTGCATTCATTATTCCTGATTTTTAATTCTGAGATGGCCACGTTCTATCTCTTACTCCTTCTCCATGTGGTAGAAACAGACAGCCAGTGAAAATATCTAGTTTGATATTTGCCTCACTGCCACCACTAAAACAGGGAGGATTCTGTTTTTCATGCAACTCACACTGACAGCTAGTGATAGACTCCCAGATTAACCAAACATTCTCCAAGGTCACACTGTGGATGGAGAAGCTTCAGAGATGAGGTTGGCACCCAGAATCTCTGTTCAGGAGTGGGATGGCACTGCACAGAGAGGAGTCAGGGAAAGCTGTCCTCTAACCTAGCAGAGCTAACATGATTCAGCCAAAAGGCTGGATTAAAGAGCTGCTGAACATTGACATTCTCACCCAGCTACAGACTCAGAGGGACTGTTCACCATGCCCACTTCAGAGCAACGTTACAACAAATAAGGCCACCAAGAAGCAGGCGGTGGCTAAAGCTTGGAGGTGACTTAAGTTATGCAGGCTTATGATGGACACGCTGTCTGAGGAAAAGAGGACTTCAACAAACCTCTCTAAGGTTCATATTTTATTATTCACCAGTTTAAATGGGACATGCTCTAATATATTAGTTCTTGATTAACATGAACTTGAGTAATCCTGACAACACAAGGAATTACACATTGTGTGCTTCTGTGAGAAGGACTTAGACATACCAGGCCTGTAACAATGCCCTCACTAGCCATCTGTCCTGTACGTGGTCATGGAGTTTCTACCTTGAGAAGCAGAGACCCTAAAAGCAGGCATTCCCAATCATTCTTCTGGGTTACTGTCAATAGCAATGAATGGGTGTTTGTAAAGGTTTGAGTACTGTCTGGCCCTTAGTAAATTCTTAAGAATTAGAGTATGGTCATCAGTGTCTCCCAGCACTGACCTCAGCACGGACAGCAGTGAGGGGCCAGAGAAATAGCTCTGCATTGTCACCTTCAGCAGCGTTAGTCATTCCCTTAGTCTTTTAAAGAGCTCAACTCCAAACAAATTAGGTTGTATGGCATTCAAACATTAAGTCATTTTTTTCACCAACCATGGATTTTATTAAAATGAGAAAGATACCCAAGAGAAAAAAATTAAAGAACACAACAGTACTTGTCTGTGAATGTTCAAAGTGTAACATTGTATTAAAAGTATTTTCAACATAGATTTCAAGTGAAAAGCTTTAGAAAAAGAGAGACATTAGAAAGAAAGAAAGGAAGAAAGACACCTAACTGTGAATGTGAGCTTTCCAAAGGAGATTTATAGTTTGTTAACTTACAGCATTTTCTATACATATTACTTTGATGTCTCTCAAGATATATTTCAAAAGATTGCCAAGAAACATCTCTATTTCTGTCTCTCTTCTCATCAATAAGATTATAGCAGTGTGGTGGTACTTGGAGTGTGACTATAATCTGATTAGGGAAAACCAGGAGTCATTAGTGTTGCATCAAGTATTTCTGATAATATTACTAGAAAATAGCAGTTTGAACACTGGAAAGGGAGGAAGGCCTTTTGCAAATATTAATTGTGTGTAAGAATTCTGATTTCTCTGTTTGCAAGAGGCTTCAGTCTGACTTCTGAGTCGAGTCCATTGTCTTTCCCATGAGCTTGTCATTTCCCTTCCTCTTTATCTTTCCTCAGTCATTACAAATACTTCTCCTACCACCAAAAATTGTCCATCACTACTTTCTCAGCTGCCAATGATTCTCAGAAGATCAGCCCTAGCACTGGTACCATCATAGCTTTCTGTCCAACACCATTGGTACAAGCACTACTGCCAGCATTACCACCACACTGCTACGACAGCCTCTTGTGGTAGTGTTACCACTTCACTGCTATGAGAGTTTTCACTACTTGTATCCTATCTACCACTGCAACTACTTCTCTGACTCTATTTCCAAAATATCTACAATACTGCTGCTACCACCACTTCTGTTAATATAATGATGAGATTCCTTCACACTTACAATGTTCTAATCATGGTTTCATTTCCACATACTGATTTTGTTTTTAATCCCTAAAATTTCATGAAGTCTAGCAGCACATGTCTGCTTCGAATGTTTCCCACAATGGTAAAGAAGAAGTTTCAGATATGTTAAGGTCATGGACTGCAGGAACTCTAACGAGCTGTGTTTCTGGGTAGCTTGTGGTCTCGTGTGAACTTATTGCAGGGGAATGTATCCTTCGGGAAACACTGAGTTGCACTCTCATTCCTCACTGTCTTCTATCTGCTGCTGCTTCATGAACACACCAATCACTAAATATTGAAATGATACTAATGTTTTAGTTTTTTATAATCTGAGAATAGTATGCTATTCTCTTGCCTTATTGCATCTATAATATCTGAAAGTTTCCAATACTATTATTTCATTTGAATATAACTAGTTTTTATAGTTAGATGTCAATTCCTGTGAAGAAACACCATGACTAAAAGCAACTTGTGAAAGAAAGGGTTTGCTTGGCTTATAGGTTACAGCAAATCATCAAGGGAAGTCAAGGCAGGAGCCTGGAGATAAAAAATGAAGCAGACACGGAGGGTCACTGCTTACTGACTTGCGCAGCTACTTTTCTCATACAGCACAAGGACACATGAGTGCTTGGGGTTGGGACCATTCATAGTGGGCTGGGTCATCCGAGTCAAACACGAATCAAGAAAATGTCTCACAAGCTTGCTCATAGACAAATCTGTTGGGGGAATCTGCTCAACAGAGGTTCCTTCTTCTCAATGGCTCTAGCTTGTGCCATGTTTTCTCCCATTTATTTACTTATTTATTTATTTATTTATTTATTCACCTATTTATTTACTTCCCAAATGCTGATCATTCCTATTTACCCCTCATAGAGATCCTCCACCTTAACTTCAGCTCTGAGAGGGTGGGCCTCCCCTGTGTATCCCTGAACTCTGGATCATATAGTCTCTGCTGTGTTAGTCACACAGATAGAGAAGCCCTGTTGGGAAACATAGTTCACAGTCAGGCAACTGCTTTAGTGACAGCCCTCACTCCAGTTCTTGGGGAACCCACATGGAGACTGAACTGCATATCTGCTACATATGTGCTCGGACCACAGTTCAGCCCTCTAGCCTGTGTCTGCTCTTTGGTTGGTGGCTCAGTCTCTGAAAGCTCCCAGAGGTCTAGGTTTATTGAATCGGTTGGTCTTCCTGTGGTGTTCTTATCCCCCTCAGGACTTTCATTCCTTCCCCCAATTCTTCTGTAAGAGTCCTGATGTCTATCTAATCAAATGTTTGACTGATATATCTGCATCTGTTTCAGTCAGCTGCTGTGTAGAGCCTCTCAGAGGACTTTTATGCTAGGCTCCTGTCTGTAAGCATAACAGAGTATCATTAATAGTGTCAGTGATTGGTGTTTGCCCATAAGATGTGTCTCAAGTTGGCCCAGTTATTGGTTGTCCATTCCTTCAGTCTCTGCTCAATCTTTGTCCCTGCATTTCTTTTAGATAGGTCAAATGCTGGGTCAAAGTTTTGTGGAAGGGTTGGTGTTCTTATCCCTTTACTCTGGGTCCTGTCTAGCTACAGGATGTTGTCTCTTCAGGTTACATATCTACATTGTTAAACATCTAGGCTAAGGTCACCTGCATTGACTCCTGGGACCCTCCCCCATTCCAGGTGTCTGGGACTTTTAGAATTCCCCACCGTCTCCACTCCTGAATGAAATTTCCATTCATTCTTCTGGCCCTGTGGCCCTCTTTCCTGACTTTCCTCATATCTGATTCTGACTACCCCATCCCACTCCACTGCCCATTCCATCTCCCATCCAGTTTCCTCCCTCCCTCTGCTGTCTATGATTATTTTAGTCCCCTTTTCTAAGTATGATTCAAGCATCCTTTCTTGGGCCTTCCTTCTTGTTTAGTTTCTTCAGGTTTGCGGGTATAAGATCAATATCCTATATTTTATACCTAAAATCCACTTATCAGTGAGTATATACCATGCCCTTTTAGGTCTAGGTTACCTCACTCAGGATGAATTTTCAAGTTCCATTCACTTGCCTTCAAAATTCATGATGTCCTTGTATTTAATAGCTAAGTAGTATTCCATTGTGTAAATGAACCACATTTTCTGTATCCTTTATTTGTTTGAGGGGAATTAGATTGTTTCTAGTTTCTGGCTATTACAAATAAAGCTGCTATGAACATAGTGGATGATGTCTTTCTGGTATGGAGGAACATCTTTTGGGTATATGCCCAGAAGAGGTATAGCTGGGTCTTCAGGTAGAACCATTTCCAGTTTTTTGAGGAATTTCCAGATTGATTTCCAGAGTGGTTGTACCAGTTTGTACTCCCACCAGCAATGGAAGAGTGTTCTGATTGCTCCACATTCTCACCAGCATGTAGTTGATTGAGTTTTTATCTTAATTTTTCTGATGGGTGTTAGATGGAATCTCAGGATCATTTTGATTTGCATTTCCCTGATGACTAATGATGTTGAACATTTCTTTAATTAATTTTGGCCATTCAAGATTCCTCTGTTGAGAATTCTGTTTAGCTCTGTTCTCCCTTTTAATTCAATTATTTGGTTTGCTGGAGTGTAACTTCTTTAATTCTTTATATATTTTGGATATTAACCCTCTTTTGGATATTGGGCTAGTGAAGGTTTTTTTTTTTTTTTTTTTTCACAATCCGAAGGCTGTCATTTTGTCCTGCTGACAGCATCCTTCGCCAATTCCATGAGGCCTTTGCCAATTTATCAGTTAATGACTGTAGAGCTTCAGCCATTGGCTATCTGTTTAGGAAATTCTCTCCTGTATTCAAGGCTATAACCCACTTTCATTTCTATTAGATTTAGTGTATCTGGTTTTATGTTGAGGTTCTTGATCCACTTGGACTTGACTTTTGTGTGGGGAGATAAATATGAATCTACTTAAATTCTTTTACATAAAGACATATAGCTAGACCAACACGAATTGTTGAAGATGCTTTCCTTTTCCACAGTATGATTTTCCTTCTTTGTCGAAGATTAAATATCTGTAGGTGTATGGGTTTATTTCTAGGTCATTGATTTGATTTCATTTACTAACCTGCTTGTTTTTATACCAGTACCATCCAGTGTCTTATTTTAGAGTGAAAATTTATTTTGTTGAATACCCAAGCCCTCATTTTAGCTTAAAGTTACTATTTTTGTGAAGCAGTTTATAAGCTCCAAGTCTTAGTTTTATATCTTCGAGACAAAAGACTTCCAACTTGATGCCCTTTAGGGTTCATTGGAGTCTCTGCTATACACACACACACACACACACACACACACACACAAACAAACACACACACACCCACACATACACACATCAGTCTATCATGGGAGGGAAGGCATGAAATGATGCAGAAGCCAGTTTGTGGTGAAATTTTTATCATTATGGTGGACTAGGAAGCAGAGTTCAGAGAAGGGTAAAGGGGCTACATATAACCTTTGAAATCTGGACTATAATGGCCTACATCAAGAAGTGAGATTTTACATATGAAAGCCTCCACAAGTACATTCCCTTAATACATACATGTCATTACTATGGTGGTGAACATAGACTGTGATGCATTTCAGATTCAAACTATGACAGAGGTCTACCAACTCTATTTTTTATAATATGAATAAATCTTTACACAGGCTCATGGCTCACTAACTAAAAGTCATAACCTCTTAAACATTTCTCCAGAAATATTTGGAAATATAGTCATATATTTTAAATTGTTCTTTGCTATATTGCATCAGGTAGATATTGCATTTAAGAAAAAATACTACTTGAAGTTTGTAGCAACTCTGTTCAAGTGATTCTGTAGCGATAATTTTTCTGAAATTATCCCTCCTTCCTCCCTTTCTGCCCAGCATCACATTTTTATAAATCACTGAATACTGAAGGATTGTTATTATTATTATGTCTTTTATACAGATCTTTGATAAATAATCTTTGATACTACTGTAATTCTTTTGAGGTATTGTGAACGTGCTCATTTAAGATGCCTGCAAACAATAAATATTTGTGTTCTGCTCTACAAATCAGCTACTACACCTAAATGAGGCCACTTAATAGCCTCATGTTAGGGATTTATGTGTTTAAGTAAGAGAGTCACATATCTCTTACTTTAAATGAAAAGATAGACACAAGGAATCTTAGTGAAGAGGAGCAGAGCTCATAGCTCAAGTGCTAAGCCCCTTGCACTAAACCAGTGTGACTGTACAGGGAATCTATAAATGCTCTACTACAAGAAAACACATTAACAATAAGCAAATGGAGGCCCTTTTTCTATTTGGAGACTTTTTGGTGATGTGGATAGAAGAAGCTCGAAGAAGTGACGTCATTCCATTAAGCGAAAGCTTAATTCAGAGCAGACTTTTAACTCAATTCTGTGAAGCTGAGAGTCAGAAAACTTCAGAGCAAAAGAGTGAAGCCAGTAGAGGCAGGGTCTATGAAATTGAAAGAAAAAGGCATTTCCATAGTTTAAATGTACAGGTTAGTTAGAGGGAACTGATGCAGAAGCTACAGTTCAGTGTCCAGAAGATCCAGGATGTGATCAAGAAGGCCTGATTGTGTGTGGCTGCACTAAATAACATGGTTTCCTATGTTTATTATGAAACAGCAATGTATTGAAAGAAGGACTTTACTTCTGTGGATGAGATGTTAACAACTGACTTCAAAGCATCGAAGAACAGGGTATCTCTTATTAGGGGCAATTCAGCCGGTGGCTTTGAATTGAACAGTTAACATTGAGGAAATCCTACAGCTTTTAAGAACTGGGAAATCTATCCCTGATTGTGTTTTATAAATAGAACAACAAAGCCCAAATGGTAGTGTGTCATTTGTATCATGGTTTACTGAATATTTTAAGCCCTCATTGGTATGTGTATTGCTCAGAGAATGATTTCAAAATATCTCTGCTCACTGGCAATGCATCTAGACACCAGGGTCCCTGAAGATGTATAATAAGATGAATTCTGCCTTTATGCCTACAAACACAACAACAATTTTTTAGCCATGGGTCAGTGAATTACTTTTACACTCAAGGATTTTTAGACGCATTTTGTAAAGTGTTGTTGCTGAAATGGACTGAAAAGCTCACCATACTGGGAGCATCTGTGACTCGTGGAGGAAGTTAAAACAGCCACATTCACTGGAGTTTAAAAATTGATTTCAGCACACGTGGGTGACTCTGATTCCAGGGTTTCAATGGAGAATATAACTGCACATGTGGTTGAAATAACAAAAGAAACAGAATTAAGAGTGAACCATGGAGATTTGACTGGATTACTGCAATCTTTAAATAAAAGTTCAAATCATGTGGAAGTGATTCTCATGTCTGGATATCAGAAATGCTCTCTGAGGTTGTGTCCCATGGTTGAAAATGCTGTGAACATCGATAAACTGACAGTAAAGGATTTAGAATATTGCAAAAACTCAGTATAAAAATTGGCCAGATTTGAGATGATTAATTCCAACTTGGAAAGATGTTGTACACTGGATGTTACCAAAACATATCACTGAGAAATCATTTATATAAGAAAAATTTTATTAGATATTTTCTTTATTTACATTCAAATGTTGTTCCCTTTCCCAGTTTACCCCCCCAACCCCAACCCCAACCCCCTCTCAGTCTCCCTGCTTCTATGAGGGTGTTCCCTCACCCACCCACCCACTCCTGCCTCCCTGCCCTGGCATTCCCTACACTGGGGCATTGAGCCTTCAAAGGACCAAGGGTTCTATAAGAAAATCTAACAGGGCAAGTTTCATTATGATTTCTTTTATGAAATTGTTATGGGCATCTGTATTGCTTATTTTTGTTGTACAAACTGTAGTCACCAGAGGAAAGGGAACCTCGACTGAAGAATCATCTCCAGTACATTGACCAGTGGAGCATTTTCTTAACTGATAAGTGATGTTGAAAAGCCCAACCTCCTGGGGTATTGTCATCCCTAGGCATATAAGCCTGGACTGCATAAGAAAAGGATCTGAGCAAGCCAATAAATAATGTTCCTCCATAATCTCTACCTCAGTTCCTGCCTTTAAGTGCCTACATGAAATTTCTGCCTTGTCTTTCTTCAATAATAGACTGTAACTTTTAGCCAAATAGATCCTTTTCTTTTCTAATGTCTTAGTTACTCTTTTATTATAGCAACAGCAAAGTAACAAGGACAGAAGTTGTTATCAAAGAGTGAGATTTGCTCTAAAGGACACATTAGTGAGACTTTGAGTCTTGAAGAGTTTTGTGAGAGGAAGGTGGAAAATTCTGGAGCTTTGACCTGGAACAACTTTGGCATTTGACAGTGAGTTTAATAAGATGTGGGAAAATGGAAGACAATGTTGAGAGTAGTGTAGAAAATGGAGGTAGACTTGTGAAGCTTCAGAGGGAGGCAAAGCCACTATTGATGCTCAAGGAAGGTTACATTTGCCTTACACTTCCACATTGTAGTCTGTTATTGAAGGAGGTCAGGGCAGGAACCTGAGGCCAGGCATGATGCAGATGATAAAGGGGTACTGCTTACTGACTTGCTCCTCGTGGTCTGTGCAGCATGATTTCTTTATACCAAAATCCTTTGTCTTCAACTTAGAAATCATAACTTTTCCCCCTCTTCTTATATTTCTTTATTCTACTATCTATCCAATGTCTAAACCTGCCTGTCATGGATTTCATGTATGCTATCCTTCTGAACACCCCTTTTTCCTTACAGATGCTCACAGACTTTCACTGTTGAGCCTCTTCTATCTTGACCTCTAAATAAGAAAGCATCACTCTATCTTTATCTTATGTGTCTTCTAACTTAAGGCAGTTGCCAACTTCTCAGCTTATCTGCCCTGTAGGTTTTTCTGTCTGTCAAACTCTATAAAAATTTTCTTTTGTTTCCTTTTGGACTGTTTTTGTATTCTTTAATTTATAGACTAAGAAGTTGTAAAGAGGATTCTGTGTTTTTCGGTAAAAGTTCTACTGTGTTGCAACAGCAGCCAAGCTGGTGACCAACCTTCCACACTGGGACCATTTCAGATTCAAACCATAGCCCACTCTAAAGAAGTTATTATTCTCCAGTGTGCTGTTGCACCAAAGCTCTTTTCACATGCTTCTTTGGCAGATCTAGTTTCCACTCATTGTAAATCTGTGCTTCCTTTGTAAGATTGAATGGTATCTGTTCTAAATACCTCTCAACCTCATCACATTCAAAGTAGCAATTCCTTTGTGACCATGGTCTCTGCTATGAGACATATGACCTCTTCAACATGAAGTGCTTGAGTCTGAGAGTAAGTCGTGCTTTTCTATGGGCCTATTATATTTCAGAATTAAAAATAAGAATGTTTCATAGTAAGAATGGAAATGCGGATACAAAGATTAAAGAGAAGGGAAATAGAAGGCAGAGAAACAGAGCAAGGGGTAGAAGATAAGAGAAACAAGAGGAAAGGGGAAGTGGTCATTGATGGGATAGAAACCAATGGTGGAATGATGGTGGAAGGGGATGTCTCAGCAGGCCCATGCAGAGGCATCTCTTCCCCCTGAGGGACAGCCACATGACGGTATACCAGAGAATAGAGTTTATTCAGGGCATGGGGAGGGGAGCCAGGAGGGTAGTAGAGGCAGAGAGAGAGAGGGAGAGGTGGAGGTGGAGGCGGCCATGACCATGTGGAGAGAGGGGGAAGGGAAGGGGGAAAGAGGCAGAGAGAACCTGCAGGTGCACGGGTCACAGGAGCAAGAGGAAGAGGAGGGGCCAGACATCCCCTTTTATAACTGTGGGGAGGAACATACCTGGCCGTTGCCAGATAACTATGGAAGTGGAGTTTAGACAGAATACTAACAACCATTACAATGCTGTAAATCCTTGCAGAAGATGGAGATGATAAGCAAGGGATATTCAATTACCCCAAACATGAGTCCTAACTATGGCAGAGTAGGCAAAACAGGAGGTACTGTCTATACACAGTACAAAATACTCAGGAAGTTTGAAAAGTTAAGGACTCACCAGGAGGTAGAATCCCTATGGTCAGTCATACCTTTTTTGGACACAATATGATAATCTTTCCAAATAATCAAATAATTCAAAAATTAGTTATTACATTTTATTGTTTAGAGATAATTGTTGATTTTGAGTGTCATAATTTTCACAAAATATAGAGACTTTCTTTTCTGTGCATTTCATGATTTTTGTTTTTCTGTTATTTGAGTTTAAGAACATTATTAACAAAGCTGATTTTTTTATTCTTAAAAAAGTTTAAAAACCCATATTTTGTTTAAGCAGCAATAAAACATTTTTTCTGAAGCAGATAAGACAAAAAATAGCTCTGTTTTCTCAGTGGTCATTTTAAATGTCTGCTAGAATTTAAGTCAAGCTGTGAACAAGTTTTCTTTTTTTTATATTATATATAACTTTTGCTTATGAATTGGAGAATTACATTTAGTTGTAAGTTTAAGAATCTTATAACATATGAGTTGATGTTCTTTTATAACATAATTTATGGAATTTAAGAGACTAAACTAATTTTTCTACCAGTAGTATGTAGAATCTCAAATTTGGAAACATTATGACTTATAAACATTTTTATGACTTTGTAGACTATATTTTTCTTTCTTAGAGTCTTGACTTTAATGTTTTAGGTCAAAATTATCTAGATTCTTGGAGTATGAACAGTTTACCAGGGGCCACTTATAGAACTCTGACTCTCCTCACCTTAGCTGCCTCTATTGTCAATGCTCCTTAGCTAAATGTGGGACATTGTGATCCCTTTCACCATCTATGTTGAATTATGACTGTTTTGGTCTTGTTAAATCTTGTTTCTGTAAACATAACTTCTATGAGTCCATGACTACAATGTGCTTATCATGTCTATTAGAGACTCTTTCACAGAGAATCTTCATCATCCTCATGTTCTCATGTCTTTGGACACTGAGTCACTAAATAAGTTGATTTTTCTTATGTTTTGTCTTTAGCAATATAGTCTTACTATCTATTTCTGGTGGACAACCAAAGTGATGTCAATAGCCTATATGGTATTGGAGGTCTAGAGGACTCCTCTGATTGACAACTTGAAAGAAGGAATTCCACATTTTCCATTTGGTCTCAAGCATGATCATCTTTGGCATTAGGGAGAACTATTAGCCTTCTTATATGATAAATCTATTTCATGTCCAATACATGTGTGTGTGTGTGTGTGTGTGTGTGTGTGTGGTGTGTGTGTGTATGTGTGTGTGTAAATAAAGAAAAAGCTTTTATAATATTTCCATATGAGCTTTTATCATCCTTGGTATTTGTTAAATACTCAGAAAACCAGGCTGGCTTAGTAGTAAAAATTTGTAGACACATATGTTAAATTAACAACTTTTAGGTATGTGAGAAATAATATGTCTCATTAAGGGGATAGTCATTCATCCCATTTTCTTTTCTAAATATTTGTTTACAAAGTAACAGATTTGCTTATGGCATACTCATGAATACAGTTGGCTTTTTCACCTTCCACATCCTCATCCTCTTCCTACACCACGTTCTCCACTTTGAGCTTTTGTCCCTAGTGTACAGTCTTACAGTGTAATATCCCATGTGTTCCTTTTTTGATGTTTATTCATACTGTATCCTCCTAAGTAAACATATTTAATAATTAGCAGCCACAATTATAAAATGAACTTATAAAAATGAACATATGATATTTGTCTTTCTGGGCCTGTTACCTTGCTTAATGTAAGTTTTCCCAGTTCCATTTATTTATCTGCAAACTTTCATTTTCTTTACAGCTGAAGACAATCCTATTTTATATATGTGCCATAGTGTCAAAGTCATTTGTGTGTTGATAGCTATTTAGGCTGAGTCTTTTTCTTGCTGTTGGAAAGCAGGAGGGATAATCATGGTTGTGCAAGTGTCTCTGTTGTAGGATGCAGATTTCTTTGGGAATATGACAAAAGATGATGTCATATTGTGGATCACTTTTAATTTTTTAGAGAATCATCCACATTGATTTTCATAGTCGTCACACCATTTACATTCCCGCCAACAGCATATAAATGTTATTTCCCTTCTGTATCCTTGCCAGCATTTTTTTTTTTTTTTTTTACTATTTTGTTTGTTTATTTTGCTTTGTTTTATTGATGAGCAATGCTAGCTTCAGTAAGATGGGGTCTCAAAATAATTTTGATTTGTATGTCTTTGATGACTAGAAATGTTAAATATTTTTAAAACACGTATTATCTCTTTGTATTTTCTCTTTTGTGAATTGTCTGTTAGTTGACCTACTAATTGATTGACAGCTCTGTTTTATTGGTATATACTTACTGCAGTTATTTATGTCTCTTTTATATTAACATTGCAGCTTCTTATATTGTTTTTATATTGACCACATGTTTGAAATATAGCAAAATTATACTTTTTATTGTGTTGCTCTGTGTTTACTCTGTTGATAGTTTCTGATACTATATAGATACTTTTAAATTTCTTGTAAACCTTACCCTCCAATTGTGAGAGCTATTCTGGAGCTACTAGGATTTTATTCAGAAATGAACACATTCCTATATCTAATATAGCAGTGTTTTATTTATGCTTGCCTTTAGATTTAGAGTTGATTTTTGTGCATAGGAAAAGATATGAAATCATCCTTATGAATGTTTGCCAGGACCGTTCTTTGAAAAGGCTATTTTAAAAGTATGATTTTAAAGATACTTTTCAAAATTATGTGTCCATGTTCCCTTAACTTAATTTCTAGGTCTTCTTCTAAATCCCACTAGTCTACATTCCTGTTTATATGTGAGTAGCATGTTGTCATTACCATCATGACTCATGAACTATAGTTCATCAAAATAAGCTATATATATATATTTTTTTCAAGTCCCCTGGCTCATTTTTTTTTATTGGAAATTTTATTTACATTTTAGATGTTCTCTCCTTACCCCATTTCCCCCTCCCTCCAGGAACTCACTATCCCTTCCCCCCTCCTCCTGCCTCCACGTTGGTGTACCCCCATCCACCCTCCCCCGTACCTCACCTTCCCACCTTGAATATCCCCCCCACCACGACGTCCAGCCTTCATGGGACCAAGGATCTCTTCTCCCACTTATATATAGCTCCCTTGAATATATAGCTGGAGCCATGGGTCCCTCCCTACATGCTCCCAGGCTGGTGGTTTAGACCCTGGGGGCTATGGTTGGTTGGTATTGTTGCTTTCCTCATGGTGTCTTGAATAATAGGGTATATTTTTACAGACTAGAGGCAAACAACAGTCAACCGTGGAGCAAAGTATGTGAAACAACTTGTTAAATACAGATTTTTAAAATTTATCATCTCAGATATTATGTTCTAATAACCAGAACCTGATTATCACAGATATCATTTTTAAGCAAAGTGCTTGCCACATGGTTGTCACACAGTACTTGGAGACCTGAGAATATTATCTCAAATCCAGTGTTATATCTAGAAAAATTTTCCCTAAGCAGTGTGGATTGACTGGGTTAGGATTAGTGATAAGGTAACATCATGCTATATTACATAAATGAGTACAGTTATTTTATCTTACTCTAAAGAATAAAGGCTATGAAGGAATGAAAATAGGAACTAAACATATAATTCTATTTATCTGTTCATTCGTCTTAAGTCTCATGCACATGACTAGTTTTGAATTTTTCTGTCTCAATGTATTAGCAATGCATGTTTATAACTGGTCCTCCTGTGCATATCTTAACCCCTGCAAAAATGGATTCACCAAGCTTTCCTACATCCTATAACAATGTCCTTCTTTTTAATATTTACTAACCTTTCAACTCCTGTGTGTGCTGTCCAAATACTTGTGGGTGTGGGACCAACTACAACAATGTGGTTCATTTAACAGGAACTATGCCTTTAAATAAAACTCTCATGGAAGCCATCAGCTGGCCATAGTTTCTCAATTAGGGATGGTGTGCTCATGAACCCTTTCCATTCTGAGCTAGAATGCTGACTGACTTGATCTGTGCAAAAAAACCTCAGCTGCTCTGATTGCTCTATGACTGTGCCTGTTATGTCAAGAGAAGAATTTTGCTTACATCCTCCTTGACATCTGGCTTGTAGTCTTACTTACTCCCTTTCTGTGATGCAGTCTAAACCTTGGGGAGGGGTGCCGATGATATAAATGTTCCATTTGTGCCTGAGAACAACCTAGTCTTTGCACTTTGATCCATTATGACATTTTGCTTTAACCACCAGGCACTGCATAAACACAGTGCTCTGGTGAGGTGTAAGAGACGCACTAATCTATCATAGAGAAATATGAACTTAAATGTCAGCTTGGTACTATGACCTTTTAGCAAAATAATAGTTTTTGGATTACCCTGGGTCTTCTGAGCACCCTAATTATCAGTTATGAGACAGATTTGCAGTGTAAGGCATGTGTTTTCTCTTTGCGTGTCTGAAAAAATTTCAAATTCTTTAGGCTGCCTCTTCTATCGGTTAACAGTTTTTCTCACAGCACAGGAGCTTTTTAGTCTCATGAAGACTTATTTATTGACAGTTGGTTTTGTTTCCTGGGTAACTGAATTTCTATTCAGGAAATTCATTTCTGAGCCTATACCCTGAAATGTAGTACCCTCTTTTTCTTCCAGATGTTTCAAGTATAATATTTAAAAGTATGACGAATATGTGTGGATATATACTGCCTGTGTGTATGAGCATACATGAATGCACCATGTGTTCCATGTGCAAAATATGCAGTATGTGGTCGTGTGTGTATGAGGCTTAATATATGTGTGTGAGCATGTGTATGTATGCCTATATGCAGAGCGTGGACTTGAGTGAGTGTATGGTATGTCTCAATGTCTGTGATTTTATTTAGACAAATATAATAAAATTATCATGCTAACCCCAAAATACCCAATGCTGTGTCTACCTATCTCTGAGTTTAAATACTGAACCATTATGTTTATAGATCAGCACATTAATTTAATTCCTTATGTATGAATCTTTACCAAAGTATAGTCATTTGGAAAGATTAAGGAGACTTTTTCTTTTTAGATATGGTGTAATATTGTATGGAACAGAGCTATTAGAAAGTGGATCAGGAATAATTTAAATCAATGATGTTGATTGTCTGGTTATCAAAGCAACAATTTTAACAAAGCCTGAAACCTTGTGAGAAATTCTAATGATTGTGTGTATCCATTGTACCCATACTAACGTAAAGAGTAAACTTATCTATATGTCTGTGCAGAAATAAGTTTGGTGGATGATTGGGGATTAGCCTTCGGCAAACAACCAAGGCAGATCTTCCAGGGGTTTATGTTTCTCTCTCATTTAAATATCTATGAGTGGGAGCTTGAGCTTTGTGATGAGCATCTGTATTGGCATGATTTTCTAAAGGAACAGGACTGACAGAATGAAATGTAGATGTAGAATAGATGTGGACATAGGGATATACCTTTGAAACACCTGAGTTTTTGTTCTTCATTGTTGCTAACCCATATGACTTATCAAAGTGACATACAGGCCAATACAGGTCTACATCTATATCAACGTAGTCCAACAATAGCTGTCTGACAACCAAAAGGCTGAAATTCTGGTATGTTTTAAGTCCACAAGGCTGGATCACAGCTGTCTCATTTTGACACTGGAGTTGTGGATTCCTGGCAAGTTGCTGAACTTCTTCCTGAAGAATTTGGAATTAATATAGGTGGCAAAAGGGTAGATTATCTTGCCTATAAGATAATGGCAAGCAAGCAGAAAATAATGTTCTCTTCTCCCACATCTTTTGGTCTGGCTGTCACTAGAAGGTATGGTCCAGATACAAGGTGCAACTTCTTGCTTCAAATATTGTAAAAATGAAAATCCCTCACAGAAGTGCTATGTATCTTGGGTTTTAGTTGATGCTATATGTAATCTAGTTAGCAACCAAGTTTGCTATCATTGCATGTTTAACGTTATCAGACACTGCTATGACCCCTTCAGTCACACCCAGGTTTCTAGTCTTTCTTGTCACTAATTAATAGTCTGAAGTTGTCCTTATTTTGTTTTGTTTTTAACCTTAGGAATTCTAATAGCATTTAGTAATCTCATGTTTGTTTTTAATTAGAATTTTTCTATTAATTAATGAACAAGAATTGTATTTAATAATTAATCAAATCTTCTAGTATGTTTGCAGTATGTATTAAGAATTTTTAAACACTGGCTATCTGTTAAGAAGGTTACTGAAAAGTTAAAGCTAAGTATTTTGTGTACACAAAACAAAAATGTCTGATAACATACGGTATCTAACAATACTCAATACAAAGGATGTGAAATCTACCTTAGAGAACACTTTGTTTACTGAATGGTGAAATAGACAAACAAACCAATAAATGATTATCTGTTGCATTAAATTTAGGTAAGTTAAATTTACTAAAGAAAAGAGAGATACAGAGATAGAAAGAGAGAGAGGGAGACTGACGAGACAGAGACAGAGAGAGAAAAGAAAGAAGGAAGTGAAAGGAGCCCATGATTTATCTGAGTCTGAGAAAGATACTGAGATTTAACAGTGTGGAACTATATGTTTTAGGATGTAGTGATGTGTACAAGAAATATGGTCACATAGACACAGTATTTCTATATTGCCCATCTTTTACAATGTCATACAAGAATTGCCACATAATTGCCTGCCTTGGAACTCAAGGCAAATGTTAACAAATCAAATCTTACTGACTATTCTCCAAACTATCAATTTTATATATAGTAGTTTTAGGGCTCACCTTAATTTTGGTTTCATAGACTGTCTTAATTTTTCATGATTTTATGTTATATAATATTTGATTTATGCATTTTAAAAGTCATTTAGAGAGAAACAAATATTAATTAAATACTATAATATAAGTTTTTTATAATATTCCAGATACAGAAGAGTAAATTCTCCTTTTTATTTCCCTAGGCATGTGAAAATAATCTGGGTTTAATTTTGAGACAGGAAAGAATATGGACAAATATATTGTATAAAAATTAAATCAAAATTTAAAAAAAATGACACCAGAGAAGATTAATAATACAGTATGATATTCAATATAGTAACAATTTCATAACAATTGTGAACAAGGAAGGCTCTGAGAGCAGAGTACAAGTTTTGTTTTTAATTCTTAGTGGATATTTATAGCAATCAAATGTTTGCTTTTAAGAAAATTCTATAACAATATCAGTGAGTATTATTATTCATGTCTCCTTGAGAACAGCTGTGCTTTGCAAATTAAAATGTTGGTAAAAGGAATACAATTTTCTAATGATTTCTGTTTTATTATATAAAATGGAAACATTTAGTTTGATATATTTAAATCATCATCCTAAGATTATTTTCAGTAAAATTTTACAAACTTATAGCATGTTAAAAGTGAAGCTTAGTGTTTCTACTAAGGAAGAGGAGCATCTGGTTACTGAGCAAGAACATTTCAGGTGGAAGATTCTATAGTCCTTATCAATCTTCTATTATCTATCCAGCTTCTATTAGTATCACTTCAGTTGGGGGCAAGCCTATCCTGTCTAGATTTTATTGTTTACCTTGCTAGTCCTGTTATATTTAATTATTTTTAAGGGAAAGTTTAGTAATTATTCAACTTCTTTTCTTGAAATAGGAATAATGTATAGAAAATATACTATAACTTAATGCAAATATATTTTAGCATATAACATTTGATTGTGTGACGTGCTTCCCAGTTCAGAGGCCAGTGGTTAACCGTGTGTCATGAAGTGATTCTATCCAGCACATATGTATTACATCAGACATAACCGTTAAAATACATTTATGTAAATGTAATTCTAGATGCAAATCTCTCATCAGAGAACATGTGAAAGTAATTCTGAAAAAACAGACATGCTATGTTTTTGGTGTACAATTCTTTGGTCCAGTGGATTTTCAGAGTCTATTTTAGCGTAGCTGAAATGAGGTGAGGGAATCACATTCATAAATAAAAATTCCATTCAGGGTATCTTTTGCTTTTTTTATTGTAAGATAAGCTTGAGAGCTGATCTCTTAAAGTGAGAAGAATTGTCTCTTGCTGCTTGCTGTTCATCAATGACACCAAACCAATACTAAATCTTGGGATCTCCTTGACACATGGTGACTACCAAGAGTGTGCTCATGTAGAATTAAATTAATCATGTGAGAAAACTTGACCCACTCTTGGCCAGAAATGTTGACAAGTGGACACAGTCTCACCTGCTGGTTTCCACAACAGCCAGAAACATGGGTCTAAGACATTTGTCAGACTCAGTTAAAGGTCCATTTCAGACATAACTGAGTAACACTACCTCTTGTAACCACGCATGACACTTTTAACATTTACATGCTTTTAAATATTTCTGAAGAAATATCCATTTTAAGCTATAATTTTTCTAAAGATGTGCCATCTGGTTAAAATACAATGAAAACTTGAGATGAAATATCAGTTCAATAGAAACTATACAAGTAAAGACAACTTCACATAGTGGTAATTTCTAAAAGGAATAAAAGGTAGAACTAACTGCTAGAGATAAGAAAGAAGTCAGCTGTGCATAGGCTAGGAATCTCAACCTGACATTCCTCTGAAGTATGTGGATTGAAGTGAGGTGTGAGAGTAGTGAGGTTGAGCCAGTTATGCATGTACTTTCAAGGAAGAGAATTTTATGCAACAGGAGGCACTAAGTGCAAAAGTTGCAATAGGAATAAATAAAACTATTTAGAAAAAGATGAAGACTCAGTGGACCAGAGAGAAGTGGTTTCTGCAGAGCTCAGGTGTTTGAGGGTTGCTTATGTAAAACCTAAAAATTTACCATATATTCAATAAGATGCCACTAGAGAAATTTAAGAAAGGCAACATCCTAATATGACTTATATTTTTATTTTTGGTAATTGTATCATTACTCATTTAGTGAGATGAATTTCAGTGAGCAACACAGAAGCTTTTTCAGGAAGCTAGGAAAACGATTAAATATCACATGACAGCAGGAATCACTGTGATGGAGAGACCATGGGCTCTCCAGTTCTGCTGCAAAACCCAGCAGATCATAATGAATGCATTGTAGTTAAGCCTTGTTTGAGAACACAATGTATCTTAGAGTTTCTGTTGCTGTGAAGAGATACCATGACCATCTCAACTTTTATAAAAGAGAACATTTAATTGGGGGATAGCTTACAATTTCAGAGGTTTAGTCCATTATTATCATGAATCGAAACATGGCAGCATCCAGGCAGGCATGGCACAGGAGAAGCTGAGAATTCCAAATCTTGATTTGCAGGCAACAAGAGACTACCATACTAGGCATAGCTTGAGAATATAAGACCTCAAGGCCCACCTCCACAGTGACACACTTCCTCCCACAAGGTTACACCTACTTCAAGAAGGGAATACCTCCTAACAGTATGGCTAAGCATTCAAATACAGGAGTCTGTGGGGGGCATTCCTATTCAAACCACCATAAGGTATATTTGGGGAATTGATCAGTAGTAAGTGGGTGGGTTGCAGTTCTATTTAAACACACACACACACACACACACACACACAAATAAATATTATTCTCTCATTTCATATGTATAACCCATTTACCTGGCTAGTTACCCTATGAGGAACAGAATAGAGTTTATTCTATTATAATAGCAAAGGGACCCATATATTTGAATAGTGGTATAAGATTAGCAGCCTTAACAATCTTTAAGAGATCTCAGAAAAGACAGGAGGAATTAAAAACACCTGGCATGTATGATGCATTAAGTTATAGGCCTGAATGAATTTTTAAAGGGCTAGACATCATTATTTGGGCCCATCCCTGATATTCGTCAGAAGTCAGACTCAAGACTGTTAGATCACACACAGAAAGAGAGATGATGGGAAACACTGAACAAGGCAGGAATAACACTGTAACATGTGGTCTCCAAAGACCCCCAATGCTCCAGAAACCTCATTAGATTGAATGGAAGAAAATCTTCAAGAAAAGTTAGTGAAATGTCCTCATCATGGTTTCTTTTACTGTGCTAAACAGTAATTGTACCTAAAGCAGTTTTAGAAGAAATGGATTTGTTTCGTCTCATGGCTAGCAGTCCATCATAAGGAATGACTTCAGAGATATCTCAGCTATTAATGACCAAGGGTCATAACCATCATGAATGGAAGCCAAGGCTAGAACCTTGAGGCAGTAACTGAAGCAGAAGCCATGGAAAAGAGAGCTGCTTATTGGCATATGCCTCATGGACTGCTCAGTCAGCTTTCTTAAATAATCCAGAAACATCTGCCCTGGGTTAGCACCACTCTCATTGGGCTGGGTCCTTCCACATCAGTTACTAATCAAAAAAATGACTGACAGACTGACCTACAGGTCAATATTATGAAAGCTTTTCAGGTTTTCTCTTTCCAGATACCTCTAGCTTGTGCCAAGTTGACATAATTTAACCATTACACAAAGATAAGAACTATAAGCAAATCTCATAGGAATGTTTAACACAGATAAATATGGAATCCAGACAAATATCTTACTACAGGGAACTGACTTTTTGTTTGTTCTTTTATCTTGAAGAAAAGATCTGATAGCATTTTTAATATGCTAAAAGTTTACTTGTACAATAATTCATTCATGACTGTTTATCATGAAAATAAATTAACACCAAGGCTAGTAGATGTTTTCAAAACTTGCAACGTCAGAGTTCAGCAAGAATTTGGTACAAAAGTTGGAGCTCATTTACACATTTACTGGTTACACATATAGGGGTACAGCCTAAATGTCCAGACCACATTAAGGGCATTAGATAAATGAAGGCACAGCTGGAGGATTGTATAGAAAAGCTAGTGCTATACCACTCCAGATGAGAGTATGGAAAGAGTAATTAAAATCTTTTTATAAATTTTTCTTTAGTTTTTGGAAATAGATTCCTTTAAAATTCAAAATATCTTGATTATGCTTAAAAGCAGTCCCTCCCCACTTACCCTCCAGTCTCTATCCATTCCTTTACTGCCTCCCATTAGAAAAGAGCAGCCTTCTGGGAAATAACAACCTAGCATGACATCATAAAATACAATAAGATAAAACAAACACTATTGTACCAAAGTTAGAGGAGTCAAACCAACAATAAGAAAGGGGCCCCAAGAGAAGGTACCAGACAGAATGAAAGACCCTCTCATTCACACACTCAAGACTCCCAATAAAAAAAATCTAAACTGAAAACTATAACATGTACACAAAGACCTGATGCTTACTGCTTTAGTCTCTGAGAGTTCATATTAGATTTGCTCTGTTGACTTAGAGGACTGTGTTCTCCTAGTATTCTTCAACTCCTCTGGCTCCTACACTCTTTCCATCTCTTCTGCAGAACTTCCCTGAGCTCTGAGGGAAGGAATTTTATGGAGACAACTATGTGTTCCTAGGTCACTCACTCTGTGTGTAGTGTCTGGCTGAGGGTCTCTGTATATATTCCCATCTGCTGCTGCATTCTGATGATGGCTGAATAAGGCACAAATCTATTAGTATAGCAGAATATCATTAGGAGTCATTTTATTTTTTATTTTTATTTTATTTTTGACTAGTAGTATTAGGTTTCACTTTAGGTCTCTGGGCTGTCTAGTCTCTGGTTCTTGATGACACAATTTCAGATATGGGTTCTGTCTTGTGGAGGGACAAATAAAGTTGATTTTATCTGTTGACTAGGGGTAAGGACACAAATGAAAGTATGGAGTGGGAAAGGGAGAAGAAAGATAAGACTGAAGGAGAGAATGTCGAAAGAGGCAAACAGAATTGAGGGGCATTTGGGGAATGGTATAGAGACCTAGTACAGTAGAAACTCCCTAACATATGTGAAGGTGAGGTCTCCTAGTAATGGGGTGACAGAGTCACAACTGGACATTTCTTGTCACAAAACAAGTCTTCCAGTACTGGGTTGAATTTAATTGAGTTGCTGGCCAAGGGGGATTGCAGGATGTCCCCAAACAAACCAGGCTGCTGCTAAGGTAATGGGTTGCTCTCTGCAAATTGATTGCAGGGTCCCATTGCTACATAACTCATTGAACAGGGAGAATTAAGCTGGTGCCTAGATGGAGCTTTCATTCATTTGTTCTAATGTCTTTGGTACAGGAAGGTACCCAGCAGGCTTCCAAATGAGAAACGCAAACATCAGCCCAGCTACAAAACCTTTGACCTACAATCTGTCCTGCTTGCAAGGACAATGGTGGTGCAGAACTTGTGAGAGTAAACAACTTAAAATATTATTATCACTAAACCACTTCAATTTATAGAAAGGAAACATAATTACTTATTCTTAATAATAAAGCTTTGTTTTTAATTGTACTTCTCTGTATTTTAAAATTTGCAATGAAGTACCATTACTTAGTTTGAAGTAGGAATTTAATTTTCAGTGAAAAGATTAAAAAAAACTACAAGCAATAAAATTTAAATGTCTTTAAAGGACAAACAAAATATGCTTATTTAAGTACAAACATATATATATGGCAAATTATTTTATATAGAATGTTAGAAGGAAATTAAAAGTAAACAGATAAACATATATAAAGATTTAGTTGAATTTACCAAACATTTTTAAAAGAAACAAAACAAACCCTGTATTTTAAAATTTTTATACAAAAGAAATTATTAACGGAGTGTTCCTATTTTGCTATGTACACATGAGTTTTCAGTTCACCTGTGCAAATAGCTAAGCATGTGCCAGATTCCTTACTTGAAAGGCTCGTATTTTTAACACAGGTGCTGCAGTCATATTTTCTGTGGTTGTGTATTTAGGACTTTAGATTCCTAGTTTTCTTTCCCTTGAATTTCAACATGTGTTTAGGTTTTCTGAACAGCACATTTTAAAAGACATATCATATATATGATTTCCAACTTTTTCTCTAAGTATATGACTTTATTAGTTTTTTTTTAGCACTGTTTTGCTGAGCAAGTGTTCCCCGCCCTGCACTTTTTAATATTCCAGGTTTTCATTTTGTTATGTTTTGTTTCTATAATTTCATTTAACTGACATTGGATCTAAAGCTGTAGATCCAATATACTTGTGCTTGAACACAAGCACAGGGGTGTGAACGTAATAAAATTATTATGCTGTGGGTGGTGTTTTAGTGATAGATAGCCGATACCAATGCAAATAACAAGTTTAGAACCCAAATAAACTGACAGATAATGCCAAGGGCTACTGATACAATTAAACAAGAAAATATAAAGCAGAGGAATGGATTACCCAAGTGTTGCTGTGAATGAAACACACACACACACACACACACACACACACACACACACACACACACGTCACCATGCATAGCATTACAATGCTGAAGAAAAAAGGTCTTCAAAAATCCCTCCAGAAAAAGAAACCAGAAGAAATGACATTTTAACTTTTATACCTTTAAGGGGTTGATGGTAGGTCCCATTCAACATGATTTTGTCTGATCTAGTCCAAGCACCAAGGGAAACAGACCATAAATATATTGTAGTGACAAAGGTTAGGAGCTGGGCCTGGTCCTTCCCCTTAAGACAGATGAGTCTTGGTTACTCATAGAAGGGGCTATCAGTTCTTTCTAGGAACAGACTATAGGAGTTATGTCAAATTTTGGGTGAGTGGGATAGCTAGAGGGAGAAGCAAAAGAACATCACTGAAGAAAGGAAATACAGATATCATGCATGATTTATCTCATTGTTATACAGATACTCTCATGTCCTGCATTGTCATGGGTCGGGTTAACCTCACAGAAAGCTGAGTGTAATTTATAGGGAATGTTCTTTATTGTCTTTGAAACTTCCTTTGAGATCATCAGTTCTTCCAAAATAAATTATCAATTAAAGTAATTTAAAAATATTTTGTGAAGGCGCTTGATTTCCTTTCAGGCAAGATGTATTGACTGAAATTAGACTTGACATCCCAGAAGAAACAGTGTATTTGGACTTCCCATTTCAAAGCATGATATAACACAAAGGTAATGAAGACCATGTGAAGCTGATGGGAAGATACAAAAAAAAAAAGATGACTGTGGCTTGAATACAATGCTTTCCTACAGACTCTTGTTTGAATGTTTGAACCTTAGTAGATGGCACAATAGTAGAGGTTCCAGAAGCCTTAGAAAGTGGAGAAAGTAATCATAATGTAGTACTCAGCCATCTACTGGGTATCAGGGTGATGCTCAATTCACACAATTACCCATGTATAAATAGTAACTCAACTATTGTACAGACCAATACATAGTCTAAAAGGCTAGGCAGTGGTGGCGCACGCCTTTAATCCCAGCACTTGGGAGACAGAGGCAGGCGGATTTCTGAGTTTGAGGACAGCCTGGTTTACAGAGTGAGTTCTAGAACAGTCAGGGCTACACAGAGAAACCCGGTCTCAAAACAACAAACAAACAAAAGAAAAAAAGAAAAAATGCTTGTGATTCTTGGCTTAATATATATAGGATTCAGAATTAAATAAGAAATAATTGATATTTAGAAAATTCTGTAAAGTGTACCTCACAAAAATCACCTGGACAAACAACTAAAAGATAATTTTAAAAATCACAAAAATTTTAAGATGCAGCTGAAGTCATGATTAGGGGGATGATATATTCTCAGGATTTTAATATGAGGAAAAGGTTGATGATAAAATCTCAGCTTTTCATTCATTATATGTGAAAGATTTAATAAAACTTGAAGAAAACAAATAACAGAGATAACAGCAAATAATCAGCCATTCAGAGAATTTTATTAACTATTGTTAAGTCACACCTGATACTACATGAGTGGCTAATATCCATGATTGTGTTTGTGGGTCTTCCTGTTTCTGTAACAAAATATCTTGACAAAAACAATGTAAGTGGGCACAAAATTCTAGGTTATAGTCCATCATTGTGGAGGAGTTGGTGTGGCAGGAACTTAAAAGCAGTTGGACATAGAACATCTCAGACAAGAGGAGAGAACAAGGAATGAATGTAGTTATGCTTACTAGTGCTCAGCTCACTCACTCCACTCTCATACAAACCAGGATCCCCTTCTTAGATAAAGGTTCCATCTGGAAAAAGCAGGCCTTCTTATCTCAGATGACAGTGATCATGGTAAAACCCCACAGACATCCTCACAGGCTCATACAATCTAGACAGCACTTCATTGGAATTCTCTTTCCAGGTTCTAGAGTACCACAGTTCACTCCTTGTCAATCTGACATGACACATAAGCATATCATTTTTAATACAATCTTCCTCCAAATTTTCTTCCACACTTTTCTATCTAAAATATAGTCTAACTTAAAAAGTTTCCATAGTCTTTGAAGATTTTAATACTTCCAAGTCTTTTAATTGAGAGCTCCTATCATATAAAAAGTTACACACACACATTCACACTATATAGTGGTATAGAAGCATTCCTGTTTCAAAATGGAACCTTGTCTGGGTACAAGGAATGATCAAACTAAGCACTGGACATAAATGGCAAAAACAAATCTGACAACTTTGTCTCCCTGTCTGGAGCTTATGATGAAAAATGCTGCTAAGCTTCAAAGGGTGAAGTATCCCTTTTTCTCCAGCTTGGCAATCTATGGGACATGCAGCTTCTTTTGTAGATTTATGCTGGCTCTACTTTACACCTGCAGCTCATGTTGTTGGATAATCCTTGGCTTTGCCATTTCTAATATTCTGGGGTTTCCATGTCAACTAAAGCTTTATATTCACAACGTCCTACAATAATCTCTGTGCAGAGACTCCATTTATGTTACAAGGTGCCTAGCCTTTATTGCTGTCTAATACCTTTCCTGCAGGGTCATGCACATATTGGGAAATTTGGCCACTGACTGAGAGACATCCCAGCCACATAGCTTTATCAGAATTTGTGGGAGATTCTTAGGAAACATTTTTCTCATAGAAGAACATCAGATTCTCTTTAATGACACTAATCACTGCAAAACTAAAAGTGCCTTCTGGTTTGCACTTTGTCCAAAACTTATACTTGCTCACATGCCTTTACTCCTCAAAACAAAATAATCAATTATCTGTAAATTCAGTTTCACTGGGTTCTCAATAAATAGGCAGAATAAATCAAGATTCTTTACTAAAATATCACACAAATGGTCAGTTCTTTGCTCAGTTACTGATAGAGCAGTGGTTCTCAGCCTTCCGAACACTGTAACTCTTTAATACAGTTCTTCGTGTTGTTGTAGCCTCCAACCATAAAATTATTTTGCTGATACTTCGTAACTGGAATTTTGCTAAGGTTATGAATTATAATACAAATATATTTTGGAGATAGTTGTATATCAAAGGGGTTGTGTCCCCCAGATTAAGAATGATTCTAGTAGAGTTTAAAAGTCAGTTGTTTCTCTTATTCACAAAAACTATCTATAGTTTTGTAGCTTGATGGTTACAGATAACACTGTACTGTAGGAAGTCTAGTAACCAATGAGGACACAACTTTTTGACATGATTACTTGGTTCTCCTTTCTCTGATATCTTTGGTCCATTACTATATTAGATTATTTGACTTTTTCTTTCTCTCATTAAATTGTGCCTTATTGCAATTTTGTATGACTTTATTGCTATCTTATATTCAGTTTTGCTTGTTCAGTGTTTTCAGAGACATTAGCTTCTGCGTTTCCTAGCTTTACAGGAATTGGGTGTCATAATCACTTATTTCTGCTCTTAGACAGCTGCTGGCCTTGGGCAGATCTCAGCATTCTTCAGCTTTCTGGAGAAGTTTTTCATGATTCATCTGATTTTCAAGTTCCTAAATTTTGTTCTACTATTTCCTGTTCTTCGAAATTGCTTACTGCATCTTAGTGGCATTTTAAATGATGGTAAAAAGAATGTGTAACTTTAGTCTCTCGTACAGTACTTAGATACAAAGAACTCTCACTGCTCATCAACAGATGTCACAAAGGGACTATGTGGTCATTGTTTTGAATTTTTGAAGGAATTATAGGCTGTGTGTCTACTTCAGGATTTGACCCCATCTGTATAGTCCTTCTAGAACTTTTCACAGACAGTTGCTCAGTTCACCCTCATACAATCCTGCTCAGTGGCCTTACCTATGAGTTCTAACACATGAAGAAAAAACATAGCTCAAAACCCCAAATGTCCTGACCTGATGTATTTCTAGTCATGTAGGCCAAGCAATGAAAGCAACTTCCATCTTCTTCTGAAGAAGAAAATGTGCCAATGACTTAAAATAAGCAATTCCTAAATAATGAGAAATCAGCTGGGAACAATTTTAATGCATAAAAACAAACCAGAAAATTGTGTGTTTGACATTAATGTAGCACAGTGTATTGGACAACGTGTTTTCTGACTTTATTTTTTTATAACAGAAAAGCATGCTCCTTGGCAAGACACTTAAATTTTGCTGCAGTTTCTCTATATAACTTCAGAAGATTCATTAATCTTTAGGCTTGTGAACACTGTTTCTAGATAATATATACCTGGGGACTTATGGGATTGAATTCATGCTTTGACCCATAAACTTAGTTTCAGAAAATTGACTTTCAATAATATGTGAATTTCTTTTTGTATAAAAGAAGTGATATAAACAATATCTGTTATAAGGGAACCACTAATCTTTTGTTGACCTCTGAAACAGATTTTCAAAGAGAAAACTCTATTGCTATAAAAAATTTCCTCCTTCCCAGATGAAAAATCCCTTGCTTATATCAGAGCCATAAAGATTACTTATGATTAACCCTACTTGAACAACTAGAGACTCTGACCTATTTTTTTTCTTGTGACCATAAATTTTATGTTGCAGACTAGAGTGCTATTTGGACTTTACATTCCCTGTTATGTGGAATGTAAGTAAATAGCATTTTTTTTTTCAGAAAAATGAAAGGTGTGATTGATGATTCTTAATAATAGTATGACCATCATGTTTTCCTGAGAAATGATGTGTACCTCAGCACTACTTCTAAGGTGTCCTGTGTGTTGAAGAAAACATCAGAAGGATGCATGAGCTAACTTTCTTGATACTTACTGGGTTCTTGTAGAAGAACAGAATAGATGAAGTATCTCTGGAATGTAGACTAAGTATGAAATGTATTCAATTTCTGGTGGACTTTTAAAGAAAAAGCAGGTAGAAGCCTAAATGAAAGCAAGCAAGCTGGAGGTTCAGAGACAGATACCCTGTAGATACACCAACCCCCCAAAAAGACTCCTGATGTCAGCCGAGTGTGTCTCTCTTAAGAATGAAAATGACTTTAGAATATTAAAAACAAGAATAGGTTATAAAGTTGTCACTCACAGTGATCTTGCATTAGGGGTAATATAATAGTGTTTGTGTTCCCAGAACACATTCTTAGATGCTGATCGATATATAGACCTCAAGCAAAATGTCATGTGGTTATATATTTGAGTTTGTGAAAGTTTGTTAGTCAAAAAGACAACTTGATCAGCAGAGTATAGATAGAATAAGGGTTTAGTATTTAGCCCCATATGAACCATAATTCCATAATGCTGGAAATATAAGCAATGGATAAGAAAATAGATTAAATTTCACCAAAGGTAACAGGATTATCTAAGAAATATGTGAAATTTAGAAGATATGGGCATAGTGGTTCTTCTTTTGTGGTCCTGGGGTTTAAATATGCAAGCATTTTATATTTCCAGCCCAAGGAAGAGATTTTAATGGAACTTGATGACTCATTATGGCAGCTGATGGGAAGAAAAAAGCAGTTACGAAACATATTCATAGCATGGAAGATTGGTATATGGGTATTATTGCTAGAGACTGCATATGTGGAATAATATAGGTTTGGATTGGAGAAAGTTACATCCCATTTCCTCATCTTGATTCTGAGAGCTTTCCCAAAACAATCTGCCTTGAAAGAGGTTACATGACTATCTGAAATTGACTATTATTTTGATGAGTGGACATAGTAACATATTTCTTCTAAGTTTGTATTATTGTACAAAGAGACTAATATGCATTGGGTCCTCATATGTGTACTTTCTTAGAGCAGTGGATGGTGGTTGACATAGACTAATCGAAGTGCCTATATAAGCCTCCATTCAGGGAACCCCCTGACACAGGCCTGGCCTCAGCAACTTTTCTTAGTCACAGAAGGAAATTCTATAGCCCATGTGACACAAGGGCTTCTGCGCAGGGATACCCTTACCACACAAATGGCCTCAATATTATTCTTAGTCAAAGAGGGAAATTCCTTCTTTGATTCTAAAGCCAGAACCATATGACAGAAGCTAACAAATTCTGCTGCTTACTGGAGCTTCAACATGGACCCCCTTATTCAATTATATCTTTACCAGTTTTCTATTTTCCATGGTTTCCTTCAGTGCCTATGCCTGGCAGTCCTGAAACTTACTCTGTAGACCAGTCTGAATTTTTCTTAATTAATAATAAATCTTTTATTTCCATTCTCATTAGTGCTATTTCTAACTATTTTACTGTCTTGTCACTGTTGTAGTTATTTAAGAATTTCATTAAATCTATTTTGACCATATTTATTCTCTATTCCAAAACCTACTAGATCTAGACTACCTCCTTACCCTCCCAATGTTGGGTCCCTTTTATTTTTATTTTTTATTTTTCCCAATCTGCTTTTATACCATTTAAATCATATTCAAGTATTAAGGTCAGTTCTAGGTTGAGGAACTAGCAATACAATTGAGGCAAATAGTCAAGGAACAAGCAAGACAATAAACACAAATAGTCAAAGGACAAGCAAGGCAATAAACAAAGTCCTATGATCACTGTTTCTAAGGGCTTATCAGATGATCAAAATATCTGAAACTACTTGTCTGTCTTAGCCCAAAGTCTGTCTGGGAGTCCATTTTCAGATTCAAGCCATGTACTTTGACTGCCAACATGTTGATATTGTTAAAGACAAGCTTTATCACAATGGGCAGGAATAAAGGTATTCTCAGGACAAAAATGGCTAGCATGATCAAGCTATATATGACATTCTTGACGTTTGACCAAAATGGAAATACTGACCTCAGGCCATGGATAATTTGATCTGCAGTATCTGCAGCATCAAAGCTCAGCAGAGCAGCATTCTTTAAATTCGTAATCTCACTATGCAAAGTTAAAACATCTAGAGAGGTGTTATAATTATGCCAAATACACTGCAAGTGTCTTAAAACTTTTTCCTAGTTATAATGACTATCATTGTAAATTTTAGAAGTAACACAAATCCATTGGTATTTGTCATGACACTCGAGATAGCTCCTTACTCTTAAACTCTGAACCTCCTTCCAATAATTTGAGTAGGATTAAGAGCATCAATCCCTTGTTCCATTGCTTATCTAAACCCTCTTGTATACTCAACACATTATTAACAGTTTTTGTAAATGATTAACAAAAGTAGTTCTCTTAACTTCTTGTGTCAAAACAATTGCAGAAGTAGTGATGCTAGCAATTAATGTAATTAAAGCTGTTATACCAGCAATAATCAAACCTACTACCCTCTGAACTGAGAGGTCTGCATATCTCTGTCTTCTGAGTGATGAGATTAAAGCCTATTTTTGGTGAGATTAAAGGTGTGTGCAACCATGCCTGGACCTAAGCTTTTCTTTAATTCCTTTTCACAAGATAGAAGCTTTTCTGGGTGAGATCTTGCCCCAAGGTCACCACTACCTTAATCCTATCTACTTGAACACAGGGCTTAGCTCCATTCCATTTCTTGGTGTTCCTTAAACCCTTAAACTATGCATTTTGTATTTTTTCCTTTCTAAGCTTTCACTGTTTTATCAAAATACTCTTCATAAGAGTGAACCACGGAACGGAGTCTATGATAGGCTGTATTGAGATTTCCTCTGCCAATTCAATTAATCTAAATCTTCACCTTAGCTTCAAGTAGATTCTAAGATAAAGGCCAAAAGAACAACATTCTTCACCAAAGTATTACAAGATGGTCTCTAGGCAATATAATAAAATTCTCTTCTGAGACATCTTGAACTAGGCTGCCATAGTTCAAATCATCTTCACAACCACTGTCATCCATGCATCTAGTAGTAAGTAGGCCCATTAAGCCTCACTTAAAGCATTCTACTGCTTTCTTTATCCAAAGTTCCCAAATCAACATTCCTCCAAACAAAAACATGTTCACGTATATCACAGCAATACTCTCTGACACTATCTTAGTTGGGATTTCATTGCTATGAAGAGACACCATAACCAAGGTAACTATTATAAGAGAAAACATTTAATGTGGCTGGCTTATAGTTTCAGAGGTTTTTTCTATTATTATCATGATGACATGGAAGCATCCAAGCAGACATGGCACTAGAGAAGGAGTTGAGAGCTCTACATTTTAATCTTCAGGCAGCACAAGGGGTCTATGTTTCATACTGGGTGTAGCTTGAGTATTTAAGACCTCAAAACCCCTCCCACACAGTGACACATATCCTTTAACAAGGCCACATATACTCCAACAAGGCTACATCTTCTAACAGTTCCACTCCAATTGTTCAAGCATTAAAAAACATGAGTCTACGGGGGGCCATACCTATTCAAACAACCACAAGTAGCATTTCTATACTCTCCTAGTGTATAGTTTTTCTTATCATATAGCTCCCATAGTCCTCTGGTATCCTTGTCTCTTGGTGACCTGGACCAGCAGGTCATTTTTAGTGAAAGAGTCCTGAAAGAAAGTACCAGAAGATCAGAAGTGAAAGAGGATATAAGGTAGAGAATATAAGAAAGTGTGGGCTAGGAATGTCTTGCCCAAGCTATGTCTTATGTGCAAACTTATTAAGAAGTCAGCATCTCTTCAATGGGCCATTGACAAGGACATCAAACAACTAGAGATTGACATCTCTAATCTGAAGAAATCCCTTGTTTGGCTGTCTGAAGTGATCTCCAAAAATTGCAAAGGACTTTATTGGAATTGATTTACTCTTTTACAATAGAAAAGACTGTGTATAGCTTTTGACTGTGTACAGCCCTTAAGGAAGAATGTTGCTTTTACATAGACAAGACAGGGATGGTTAAAGAGAGCATGAAAAAGGTTAGAGAAAGCCCTGAGAAAAGACAGAGAGAGAAAGAGAAAGATGAGAGCAGGTACAAGGATTGGTTTTCAACCTCTCCATGGTTGTCAATCCTACTTCCTCCCATCTTGGGACCATTAATTGGGTTATTTTTGCTGATTTCTTTTGGTCCTTGGGCCTTAAGTAGGCTGACTAACTTTGTGAAACAACAGATAGATAATTTGGTAGCAAAACCTATTCAGATACATTATCATAAGTTAGCTATGGAGGACCACAAGACTTAAGATGAGGTTGTTACTTTATCCAAGGTGTTCCCCAAAAGCATCTCCACCCAACCTAAAAGAGGGGACTTCCATCCCTAGACCAAGCAGAGAGGGGCCACCCAGAACCCCCTCTGACTGGCAATCTGAATTCTTGCTTAGGCTGCAAGGCTAAGCACTGCAAGGGAATATAAATAAAAGTTACAAACATCTCTCTGGGTTCCCTGAGGGACAAGCCTGACTGCATTGGGGTTGATGTCAAAAGTATTCCCTTTCCAGGAAAAAGATATCAGGATGGGTATGGCCCTCATGCCTCACTGGACAACGACACAAGGACTGGAGCCTTACAAACCTTACAATTATTGGAGGTCAGGCCTCTTTCCCAGCCTTTGTAAGACTAGAATCGTCATGACCCTTCTATACTTAGAGAAGGGAGGAGATGTCAGGGGCAGCTCTGCATACACTGAAGGCCTAAAATCAGCCATAGCCTAAAGTCAGCAATAGGCCTGACATACATACATGCTAACACAAAGTCTTGGGTCTCTGTGGAAAAACACTAAAAGAGATGGCTATAAGATATTGAAAACAGGCAGCTTTTGTGGAAATTTACCAGCCTGAGTAGTCATAGACCTTGTAAATAGGCAGCCTTGGTGGATAGTACCAACTTAGATAAGGACAAGTGAATTATACACAGAGTCATAGTGACCTGTCCCTTGAACCTTGACCCAGCCGATACCCTGTTCTGAAAAATATCTGTACTCCCCCTGAACATCTATGCTCTGGTGTCATCCCCTTCCCCACATCCTGCCTTTTTGTGTTTATAACCCCTGTGTGAATAAGTAAAAATTACAATTTGATTTAATAAAAAAAAGGAGAAGATAGTAAAAAAAAAAAAAAAAGAGGAAGAAGAAGTCAGCATCTTACATACTATGTATAGGAGAGAAATGAGGCTGAATTATCAGAAGCTGTCATACAATGAAGACTAAGTCATCAGGTAGTTAACAAAACAATGTTGAATAAAGAGAACACAGGATATTTCAAGAGCATTACAGACCAGTTAGAGAATGCCCTCTGAACTGATAACCATATGGTAGAAAGAATTGTTTTCTCAGAATCTGAAGCCATAGTTCACCCAAGGCCCTAGATACAAGTCATTACTGGCTCTGTTGGATCATGTTCCTGGTTTTGGGAAGGAGCTATGTTCCTTCTCCATCTATCTGGGCCTCAAGGGAAGTATAAGTTGATTAATTCAGCCCTCACCATCCTGTTTCCTGACCCTGTGTTTTCAACCCAGTGTAGTATGCATATTTATATGAGTTCCAAGATATTATGTTCTGTAAAAAATGATGCTACCTGGGAGGAAATATTATATTATTTATTTATTTACTTATCTATTTATTTACTCTTTTGTCATCTATAACAGGGTGGTATAATGATCTTGGACAAAAGGAAAGCTTTCTGCAATTCTCCTGATATCCATTGTATAAGAGCTTATTTCTTCCTTTTGTAATGTTGAAGTCCAGATCATTTTAAAAATAGTAGCAGTATGTTCAAAGAAAGCTCCGACTTAAGAAGCTCTTATTGTTCATAAAATTAGTGGAAAACTGGGTTTAAAACACACTAAGATTTAGAAGAAAGGACTTATAGAATGTGTACATATGATATGTTTTATTTTAAAATCCACAACAGCTACACCTTGACAGAAAGAATGCAGTAATTGTTTAATCTATAAAACTAGATGTTCCAGAAGTCTCAATCTGGTGTTCCTGAGAATTCTTAGTGAGCATCTGGTATTCAGCTTATGTTAAAATACCAGTGAAGTGGGTTCTAACACCAGAGAAGGAATGCCTCAGCAACTAGACAGATGAACTTGCCAATGACAGTCAATATAAGCAGGGAAAAGCAGAATATTTCTTTTTTTTTCATGCCTTTTTACATAAGCTATCACCAGAAGATGTCAATCAGAAGATTGAGCATGGATCCTCCCACCTCAAGCAATAAAAAACAAACAAACAAATAAACAAACAAAACCAAAAAACCTCCCCAAAACAAAAACTAACAAAAAACAAAACAAACAACAATGAAATAACCAAAATAAATCATCATACTCACTAATAGAATAATATTGATTTCATTTCTAAAGCCTATGAGCAGACAATATGTTAATCTAGTAATATTTTGATCAATGTTTTCTCTAGTTACTAACACAGCATGAGGAGTAATCTTTTTTAAATTCTCAAATAGATGACTGTAAGTCCAAACTAAATTTCATTTCATTAACTTCCTTCTTTATGATATGGTGAATGACGATTATAAAAAAACTTTCTTTTTAAATGAAAAGAAAGAGCTCTTAGGTACATAGCTCATATGCATCACACTGACAGATACCGTGTATGACAGAAGTTAGTAATGTGGATGAAGAGTCACACATGAGCTGGGAGTAAAGTACACCTGTAATCCAGGTACTTGGAAGGCTCAAATAGGAGGGTTTCTACATGTTCAGCCTAGACTATACAGGGGTATTCTGTCTCAAAGACAATGTCACACACATACTCTTAAACTTCACATTAAATTTCTGAAACAGTTCTTACTTGGAGATAAATTTCTAACTCTAATTAAATAGAAATTCTTCTGTCTCTTCATCTCACTTAAGATCTTTGACATCTCAAGAAGACCTGAGAAGGATAGAATTCAGAAGACTCAGAACTATGAAGGATAGGGACTTCTTTCATTTATGGTATTTATATAAAAACCATAACCTGGTTGAAGAGAAACTGTGACATCTCCTAGTTATTATTTATTAACAGATTGAATAATCTATTTATTTTCCTCTAAAAAAGATTTATTTATTTTAATTTTATGTATAATGATGTTTTTCTTCATGTAAGTTGTGAGTTTCTTGTGGGTTCTTGGAACAGAACCAATATCCTCCAGAAGAGCAGTCAATACTTTTTTCAAAATATATATTTTTTGATATTATAATATAATTACATCATTTCCCCCTTGTCTTTCCTTCCTCAAATCTTTTTTTCTCCCTTCCATCATCTTTTGTCCATGTTCTCTTTCAAATTCATGGTCTCTATCTATTTTTTATTAATTCTTGTTTTATATATACACACATACACACCACACGTTCCTAATACATAAATATGATGAGCTCGTCTGATCAGTCTGTATTAAGTATATGTGTGTGTGTGTGTGTGGTGTGTGTGTGCACGCACGCGTGTATATATATATATATGTGCATATGTATAATGTATATACAAGAATCCAATTCTCTTAATCACTGAGTCAACTAGTCAGCCACAGTTGGTTTTTTTGTTTTTTGTTTTTTGTTTTCATACTGGTAGTGAGATTTTTTTTGCTTTGTTTGCTTTGTTTTTTCTTGAAAACATGGGTTCTTTTTTTATTTGATTTATTATGGACTCTACTATGTTACATGTCAGGCTTTGAAGAACTCCCAACAACTGCTTAAAACAGAACGTAAGTGGGAATCACAAAATTGAGTGTTAGTGTGTAAGCTATGGGGCAATGTTGAACTGAGGCTGATAAATATGTGAATAAGAGACACTAGATGAAGCATTCAGCCACTGAGTTTTTCCTTGCTTTGGACTTCAGATGGGGCAACGAGTGCTCCTGCTGCCGTAAGAACAAGCAGTCACCCTGAGTTCCTGCAGCCAAGGGAAGGCTCTTTTCATCTGTGCTTGTAGGAACCAGGCATGGGCAGAGAATGGGGTTCTGAAAATGGAATGCAGACATTTCCTCTTTAAATTGGAAAGTATAATGTGCCCCTTCCCTGAAATAAACCTTACTGAATCCAGGCAAAACAAAATAAGGAAATAACATTGGATTCTATGTAAGTTGCTATTTCTCATAAATATGTCTAAAGAAGTAGCCCTAACAAGCCCTTCATCTGAAGATTGGTAAAGTTAGTGGAAATAAAACTAATATATTTTGGTAAATAAGTAATTCTGATTAGATCATTTATAGCTTTTAAAAAATGAAAAAGGTAATTTAAAAGATTCTGGAGCCATTTTGAATGACCATGACTCAGGAAAACAGATTTACATTGCTCCAAATCCCATGTTCCAATGTGGAGGCAGTTTCATCAACTTTTTATCATTTTCCAAAACAAAGAAAGTCATAAGTTCAGGCAAGTTTAAGATGCATTTGTAGATACGTCAGAGAGGCAGTTACAACAAGATGGGAGAAGCTTTTCTCCAGGCCCATGATGCTGCCTGATGACATTCTTAGCTTTTGTATTGGTGGACACTAGTTGTTTGCTGAGTTAATAGATTCTAAAAGTTTTTATCTATTATACACAGGGTGGTAGCTCTAACACAGAGGTGTGCAAGAAATGAATGTTTCAGAAGACAAGAACTAGCCCAAAATAAGATAATTAGCCTTTGGACTTGCAACATTCCAACTTCACTGTAGGACTGAAATTCTAATCAGCTAGTTAGCCTCTGAAGATAGTTTATTTTAAAAAGTATTCATTCAGAGTTACACACAACTGTTTTTCAGGAGTTTTTGTTCACACACTTATTTGACTAACTACTGTAAGTGCATGCAGGGTCCCTATGATATTTAAAATTTAACAAATAATATGTGACTCACAAAAGTACAAAATGTGATTAAGACTACTCTAAGCTAGGAATGCCAATTCTAGTGTACAGATAAGGCTGAATAGTGGTCAGAGAAAATGTCTTTAGGAGAGACAAATAGCTAATAAAGGCAATTCAAAAAGTCTTGGATCATATCAATACTATTAGCCATCATGACTTGGATCTAATATTTTTTCACAGTCCTTGTATCTGAAATAATATTTACATTGGATATAGATTACTATACTTAAAATTAAATAATCAAGAATATGTTATATCCTAATGAAGTGAAAATTACAAATGAAGCAAACATCTAAAATTGCTCAAATTTATATAATTTTAACAAGATTGACTGTGTAGTGACTATGTAATTCCACTTGTGCTTACAGTCATTTGTACTACTTACATTTAAATAATTAGAAATTGGACTTTAAAAAGCACTGTCTCTTTTTTATTACTAAAATACTATTGTTGTTTAATTATAATTATTATTGTTTAATTGTTTTTTTAACAATAGCTAGGTGTATTATAAAACATTTTAGGTACTAGTTAAATAAAAAGCATCAGTACTTATGATGTAAGTCATTATGAATGTTATTGTTATTAGGCATTGATGTGTTTTGGATAACTTGAATACAAAGAATTAACCAAAAACTTTGGGTATTTAAAAACTAGTTCTTTTTTGTTTGCTTTATCCAAATTATGTTGAATAATGAAAGAAAGAAAGAGAGAGAGAAAAGAGAGAGAGAGAGAGAGAGAGAGAGAGAGAGAGAAGAGAGAGAGAGAAAATTTGTGTATATTTTAAAAAACTATGAAAGAACTTGAAACTTTCAAGTGGGGTTTAAGGTAAGAACCTGCTGTCACAAGAAGGCATGATCAAACAAAAGGATGTGATATTTCCATTTGTAACTTCATTGAATCTAAGATTAGTATCATTCCTCACTTAGAAATGAATGGTGTTAAATATTAGATACACAAACAATGCTAAATATCTAATCACAAAAATTAAGAACAAAAATACGGAAATATTAGTTATTTGGGTACTTGATCATCCGTAGTGCTGACGATGAGTATCATCAAGAGTTTTCGAGGTCCACATGAAAAGTTTCTCAGATGAGTTGAGAAGTTCATTGTCTCCTAGGAGTTTGTGTCATGGTGGTTTTATTTGTTGGAAAATACTGGCTTTTTATCCTTTGAAGAAAACTTGTTACTAATTTTTAACTTTAATTATCATAGTTTTAAAATCTAATGCATTTTTATTTATCAAATGACAATTTATGAATAGATTTAAATATTTGTACATTAACAGAGGTTTAATCACTACACACTATAGAATATTCTAGGTAGGCAAATTTTTCTTTTAAAAATTATAGAATGAAGGCAATGGACTGGCTATTATAAAAAGCAAAAGCTTTGTATGAGAGAAAAACTTTAATTATGGTTTTAAATGTCCATTTAGAAAAAGGAAATAAAAAATAAATCATTATTTAAGAAATATGTGGAAATTCAAGCATTATATCTCAGGATATGGAATTAATCTATACAAAAATTTAACTCTAGGAAGTTACCATTTCCAAAATGCTTTAAAACTTAGCATATTATTTGTTTACAAGTTTTAGAAAACAATTTCAATGAGATAATTTATGAGCTCAGAACACTTCTGCTGTGCCAGTTGGCTACTTCTAATAGATAATTTATTTTACTCTATTATAAAATATGATTAGTAGGTTCTGACAAAAGAATGCTATTATGTAGTCTACAGTACATTTTTGTTAGAGCAATATACTTGTGGCACACTAATTTTATGAAGAAAGATTTATTCCTCTCTTGCTCTTAGGTTTGGTGAGGATCACATCATGTGTCCCAAGTGCCAGCACAAGTGTAAGAGTCAACAATCATATCTTAGTTGAAACCTTCTCTAGTTTCAACTGCAGTCATAACAGAGCTGGCTTTCCTGTGGTCAAGACACTCCTCTTACACTGTATGTGAGAAGATTGTCTTCACTTCTACTAGTATTTAAGGCTGATCCTTCAAATGCAAACACTTTGGAATAGTGTTTATAAGGCTAAGCTATTACAATGTCTTCCCTTTCAGATCTGCCCACCATTTCTTTAGTTAGTTTTCAATTATTCATATACCTTATGGTGAAAGACTGGAGTTATTGTCCATTTGGTTCAATTGTCTGTACAAATAGCATGTTAGATAGTTACCAGTTTCCTGTTTTCATGTGACAAATAAAATTAAGTCTATTAAAACTAAGCAGTTTTATTACATGGTAGCTCCTGTGAGACATACAGAAGGTTGGGAGGTAATAACTGGCTAGTTTAGATTTAAGATCTCAAGGTGTAGTCATAGTTAGCTAGATATTAGCAGAAATTCTTCCAATTTCCTATGAGTAGTTGTTAGCAAGATTTGTTTCTCAGTAGATCTGATCTATACACCACATTTACTTGCCAAACAGGCTGCTACATAAGTCCAATAAATCTCTTCTATGTGAGTTGTCATGTGACAGAGACTGATGGAAGAGAGAGGAAAAATATCCCAGGTAGAAGTGACCTTTCCTTACTTAACCTACAAAGTGCCACACCATTGTGTTTTACTCCATTTTAGGTTATTGGTGCTACCACAGCAAAATGACACAGAACATGTAATTTATAGTGAATAAAAATTTACTAAAAAGTGTGCATGACCAGGTGCATGTAAGAAGTGCTTGCCTGACAGGGTGAGAAGATGAGAGAGTGAATCCAACCTTGTCCTTTTGTACTGCACATGCTCATAAATACTAGCAACAATCCATTCATGTTAATGGTGTTGCAGTGTCAGTTAGGTATCCCAATTATATTTGAATGTACTGACATTCAGATCTGTCATTTTTAATGAACTCTGGTTGAATGAGGAAGATGAAAGTAAGAAAATGAGGTGATCTTTGAGGGCAAGCTTGAGAAATGCTCACTGAACTAAGCTAATTTATGCTCCTCTCTAAACCTCTATCATAGAAGAAATTTCTGGTTAAATATTGATTCTATAAAAGGTAGAAGCCTTCTTATATTTCAGTATCATTTGTCAAGAAATTTGTGAGACTTACAACTTCTGATAACTACTAACAAGAACTCATTTTGAGAGTCATTGAATTTAACATAGTTTTCTTTTAGATTAAAGACCTTGACTTTTCAGAATTGAATGAAATGGATGGGGCTTTGAGGCCTAAATTATTTTAGAGTTTGACTTTCTATATCAGTTTTCCTAAGAGTCAATGTTACTGTCAACTAAAATTCAATATAAATACCAAACACAGGCCAATTTTCCTTCTGGCCATATGCATTTGCATGGTCCTCTCAGTGGGGTATCATGGTTATGTTCCAAAGCAGGTACACATACAGTTAAAGAGAGGCTCCACTCCTACCTGTCTCATATCTCTGTAATTCCTGGGGTCTGAGCTCACTCAACTTTGCCAGTTCTTACGTCTGTTTGGTAACATGGTCCCATATGCCCTACACTGTGAAACTACTGTCCTAGCATATTTCATAGGCAGAAAAGATTGTGGATGAAAGGTTTCGTGGCTGAGTGGTGTTTACCATCTCTTACGGTAATCTGCAGAATACTTTCCCCTACCAAAGACACAAGAAGTTGGAGGTGAGGTTCTATGTAGGCGCAGGCTCTACTGCTCCATGTTCAGTGAGTTGTGTGGGTATTATGTTATGCAATGGGGCCTTGCTGTTCATTTGCAGGTAGGAACTCATTATCTTGGTTACTGCTCAGTTTGTTTGTGGATTTCTATGGTTTGGCCAACAACTCAATTGGATGTAACCCCTACCCTGTATTGGAAGTTCTGGTGATAGATGTTCAGTTGGAACTTTGTGTCCCTCATCATTTGGAGGCTCCGTTAGTATTGCCTTCACAATATTTTAGGGAGTTTCCACTGTACTAGGTTTTCATATCACCTCTTAAATGTCCCTCAACTCAAGTTGTCTCTCCACACATCCTCTCTCTCAATCTCATATCCTTTCTTCCTCCCCATTTGAACCTCCCATTCCCATTCCCATTGCCATCCCTCAACACACATCCCTACTCTACCCATAATCTGTCATATTCCGTTTTCTTTTCCCAAGGAGATCCATATGTTCCTTCTAGTCCCTTCTTCTAAACTGGTCTTTTCTGAGACTATGAGTTATCGTTTGATTATAATTTATTTTATACCCAATAACCACGTATCATTAAATACATACCATATTATCTTTCTGGGTGTGCGTAACATCTCTCAGGATGACTTTTTCTAGTTCTGTCAATTGGCTTGCAAGTTTCATGATGTCATATTTCAAGAACTGAGTAGTACTACAATGTGTAGATGTATCATAATTTCTTTTATTCATTCTTCTGTTGATGGACATCTAGGTTGTTTCCAGTTTCTGAATATTATGAAAAAAAGCAACAATGAACATAGTCAAGCAAGTGTCCTTGTGGTAGGATGAAGTGTCCTTTGGGTATATGACTAAGAGTCGTATAGCTGAACCTTGAGGCAGATCAATTCTTAATTTTCTGAAGAACTGCCATATTGATTTCCATAGTGGCTGTACAAGTTCAAACTCTCACCAGCAATGGATGAGTGTTCTTCTTGCACTACATATCCACCAGCATGAGCAGTCACTTTTGTTATTGATGTTAGCCATTCTGATGTATAAAATGGAATCTGAAAGTCATTTTGATTTGCATTTCCTTGAGGCTAAGAATGTTGAACATTGCTTTAAGTATTTTTCAACCATTTGAATTTTCTCTATTGACAGTTTTCTGTTTATATCTGTGCCCTATTGTTAATTGGATTATTTTGGTTTTTAATATCAAGTTTATTGACTTGTTTATGTACTTTGGATCTTAGTCCTCTATTGCATGTGGACCTGGGATTGAGTCTGAGGCACTTGGGACTGGAGGAGCAGAAGGGGGCGGGGTGAATACCCAGTCAGCCTATTTGTTTCTCTGGCAGAACTGGTCTTTTGGTTAATATTGCTGGAGTTGTAGGTTGAGATAAAGCAACGAGTGGGGAAGGAGGGTCAGGAAAAGACAATCTGTGGGATCCACATGAAATAGGAACAGGGCATGGGGAAAGAAAGACTGCAGCAATAAGGGATTTTGTCTGCAGAAACAGAGGGAGAGATGGAGATCTGTAGTTAAGTTTACCTAGTTTCCTTGCATGAGTCAAACATACGTTTTTATAGCATAACTAACAGGACGGACATAGAAACTTCTAATGACCACATATTTTGGAGTACTTCTAGAACTCAAACAAGAAGCTGGTATTTGACTGACAATAGGTACTCAGTCACCTGTAACTCTTCACAAAGATGCTTATGTGATCTCAATATCTGGGGTTGGAGGCTAGAATCTAATGGGTTCATTTTAAGTGAAGTTGTCTAAAATACAGAAAACTCATGATACCATAGAAATCCAATAGGTATAAACATAGGTAAAGTACATTAATAGTCTTTGTTTAACTTAAGTTAAAACCAAATTTAAGTTGTTTATTAAGATTTAAGTTATTATAGCTAGTACCTTGAGGGATTTTTTTTGTGTGTGCTTTGTTGTTAGAAAAAAATTTTACTTTTTGTTAGAGTTGACCACATCAACACAAATATGGAATGTTTCAAGAATTTGCATGTTATCCTTATGTAGGGGCAATGCTAATTTTCTCTATATTTGTTCAATTTTAATATATATGCTTGCAAAGCAAGCACTCAATTACAATTTTTAAAAAAGTGTGAATTTCCTGCATGGGTCATACCTTCCTTTAGGATATATTGAACTTTAAGACCATAGGATGCAAGAATGAAGCACCAGAATTCTGTCCCACATGGAGAGTCCCTTGCTTTGAAGAAAACAGCTTCATTTCCAGTGCCTAAACAATTACTTGTTATCCCATAGTCATTGAGTCAGAGAATGAGCACATTACTTAGAGTCTCTTAAGTCACCTAGGCTGCCTTGGCACCCAGAATGTGGGCTGTCTCTCAAAGCTTATTTAAATTGGCAACTGAATACATCTCTTTACTTTTATAAGAATAATGCCCATTTTTTTCCCTGTGTGATGGAAAAGGTTTCTCTGAGTTTCCAGTCCTCGGCATTTACAATTCTTGGGCATATGGTCAAGTATAGAACAATTATTTTCTCCCAAGTCAGTAGTAGAACATGTATCCTTCTACTTTTGGAGGACTACCCTCCTGACTACCCATGATTATGTCCTATAAAGTGGTTGTTGCAAAATTAAATATCATTAAAACTTTACCATTTTGTTCCAAATAATGTATATTTCTCTACTCCTCTGAATGAACCTGGTCCATAGTCCATATAAAAATGGAGATAGCTGGGTCTTGAGATAGATAGATAATCCCCAATTTTCTAAGAAACCACCATATTGATTTTGAAAGTGGCTGTACTAGTTTGCACTCCCACCAGCAAAGGAGTGTTTCTCCTTGCTTCACAACCTCACCACCATGAGCTGTGACTTGTGTTTCTGATCTTAACTATTCTGATAGGTGTTAAATGGAATCTCAGTCATTTTGATTTGCATTTCCCTAATGGCTAAGGATGTTGAATATTTGTTTAAGTGTAGTGGCCAACCAATGACTAGTCTAACTTGAAAGCCATATCATGAGAAGGGAACCCACTCCTGACACTGCCTGGGACCAGGAACCAGAATATGGATAGCTCAGAAACCTAGGATAGAACTAAACATGTCCAGAAAAAAGTCAATGAAATGATTCCTAATTATACTCTGCTATACTCATAGACTGGAGCTAAGCATAATCATTATCAGAGAGGTTTTATCCAGCAAGTGATAGGATCAGATGCAGAGAGCTAAAGGCAAACATTAGGAGTAGCTCAGGGAATCCTTCAGAAGAGGATGGGGAAGAGTTTTAGGAGCTAGATAGGTTAAGGACATCATGAGAAAATGGATTACAGAATTAACTAACTAGGGCTCATAGAGGCTCACAGAGGCTGAACCAACAATCAAGGGGCCTGTATGGGACTGACTCATGTCCTCTGATATATGCTATGGTTGTGTAGCTTAGACTTTTTATGGGAGTGCTAAACAGTGGAAGCAGGGACTGTTTCTAACTGTTTTGCCTGCTTTTGGAACCCTTTCCCCCCCTACTCGGTTGCCTTGCCCAGCCTTAATATGAGGGGATATGTCTAGCCTTATAGCTTATGCCATGTTTCATTGACATTCTTGGGGAGGCTTTCCCCTTTTTAAGGAAAGGAGGAGTGGTTGATCTGAGGGAGAAGGTCTAGGAAAAGAAAGAGAGAAAGGGAAACTGTGATGTATATATGAGAAAATTTTTGAAAATGAACCTCTTACATCTGTCAAGTATTTGTGATAGCCACAGTACCAGTCCCTATGCCAGAATAATAACAATTCAGAGTGATATTAACCTACACTCTATTCTGATATAGGCATCTCTCCTAATCATCATTTCATAAGCTGCTAGAGTTTTGAGAAACTATAAATAATCTCGAGAGAACACAAATGGGAATATTAAAAATTAAGTGGCAAATGCAGAAACACAGTTTTAGCATCTGAAATGAAAAAGCTGTTGCCAAGCCTTGAATTGTATTACTTTATGGGCTTAATTTCCTCTTTTTCCTTAAGACTTTGCTCTATAAAAGCATCAGCAATGGTTGGCATCAAGTCAGTAAAACATTCCTCATAATGAAATCTTTAATTATCACTATGGATTTGAACTTGAATACTCATTCTCAAGGCCTCTCAAAAGAATGGCAGTTTAGATCTAAGGGCCTGCTACTGCCAAGGGAAAGTATGGCCATGTTAGAGTATACTATCTTATATTTTGTTTAAACCTAATTTCCCCAAATTGTGTTATATAGAGCTTATAACATTTAACCCTAATTAGGAATAATATTGCTACAAGGAAATTCTGTGGTCAAAAGCCAGTTAGGTGGAAAGGGTTAATTTAACTTACACTTGCACAGCACTGTTCATCACTGAAGGAAGTTAGGACAGGAACTCAAACAGGGCAGGAATCTGAAGTCAGGAGCTGATGCAGAGGCCATGGAGGGGTGCTGGCTACTTGGTTGCTCAGCAAGTAAGTATTCGTATACAACCAACTACCCAGGATGGGAACATCTGAAATGGACAGGGCTTTTCCCTGTCAATCACTAATTAAGAATTTTTACAGCCATATCTTATGGAGGCATTATCTCAATTGAGGTTCCTCCCTTTCCAATGATTCTAGCTCGTGTCACATTGACATAAAACTAACCACTACACATTGTTGTTTTAACAATATTATATTTTTTCATTCAGTGACCTTAGGGAATTGAAGTATGATTGATGTGTACATTAATATGTATATCAACCTCTTGGAAAAAGCTAGTAAGTGCAGTGCAAGGGTCCATTGCTTCTACTTGGAATGCTCATGGGGACTCATTTTTTTAATTTTCTATTTTTGCTTCTAGTCTCTACTCCAGGAAATTGAAATTGCCCAAGAAGTAACCCTCAAAAGGAAAAATACCATTTTATCTAAATTCAAGTAAGACATCACTTGGCAATAAAACACTATGAGTGAACTTGAATTAATGAAAAAACCCACCATTTCCTATATCTCTGTAAAATGTTTTCTTGGATATTATGCTTTTTGAAACATCATTTGGTGTTTTGCAAAAATAATATCAGGATGTTTTGATCCTCTTTCTGGTGTAAGAAAGATGACAGTACTCTGAACATGCCCAGATTTTAGTAATAGTATGCACTTGGTTGGGTATTTCTATATGTATTGAAAAACCAGTGTCAGTTGGGTTTTGTTCTTTTTACACATTATTCAGAGGAAAAGAAATATCTGCTAGTTCTATATATGTGCATGCGTGTATGTAGTAGCAGTGCTGTGGGTCATGGCCATTGGAAAACACATATTTCCATTGGTCTCAGGAACTGAGACACTGCTTAGTAGCAAAATTAGTCAAAGTAGCAATGAAAATATTTCTATGGTTTGGGGTCATTACAATATGAGGAACTGTATTAAAGGGTCATGTACTTGTATGTTTGTGTTGAGTTAGTATACACAGTGCATCTCTCTCTCTCTCCCTTTCCCCTTCCTTCCTCCCTCCCTCTCTCCACCTCCCTTTCTCTCTCTTCTTCACTCTCCCTCCCTCCCCCTTACTTCTCTGTGTACACTGTATGTACATATGAGTGTGTGCACGTGTACCTTTTCTTATAGAAGACAGCAGTCTGTCAATGCTGGGTATCTTCCACAGTTTATAACCACTTAATGTTTTCAGATTCTGTATCTTTCTGAATCTGGAGCTCACAGATTCAACTGAATATAATTGCCAGTGAGCCTAGGGAAATACCCTGTCTCTGTCTCTAGTGCTAATATTATAGACATACACAGCCATGCCAAGATTTTTTTAAACATGCATTCAGGAAAGCTAACTCAGTTTCTCATGCTTACACAACATGTTCTTTACTGACTGGGCCAGTTTGTTTAAAATCCAGCTAAATTCAGTGTAGCTTTTAGATAATTAACCAAAGCATGAACTGGAATCCCATTTGGCAGTAATTGAACTGTCTTGAAGAAGAGAAAATGAGTAGTGTCTTTGGAAGGACATAGAAAAGCCATTCCCATTATGCGCTGTATCAGGGGAAAATGGGGCTCTCATTTGTCTGATAGCTAGGGTGAAGAATGCAAGTAGAAGCAGATGGAAGATCAGTGTAATCTGTGACCTCACACTAAGACAAATGTCACACAGTGAAGGGATCACATACAACTTATTAGAAAAGATGGAACTTTAGGTCCAAGGCTGAATTGGCCATTATGTTTATTTTTTTAATACAACTTATTTATTTTTTATTTATGTGCACTGGTATTTTGCCTATATGTGTGAGGGAGTTAGATCCTCTGGAACAGGAGTTGTAAAGAGTTGTGAGCTGCCATGTAGATGCTGGGAATTGAACCCAGGTACTTTGGAAGATAAACCAGTGCTCTTAACCAGTGAGCTATCTTTCCAGCCCCTGTGTGTATTTTCTTACATCATGGAATATTTCAATTCTCACTTTGTGTGCTGTAAAGAACTGCTAAATGATATGAATGATTAGCCTGTTGTGCTGATACTGAAAAGTGTATTATGTGTGTTGAAGAGCATGATACTTGGGATATACAATTGGAAGAAGACCTGAGTGCATGGCTGTATGCTATGGAATACCACAGTAGTTTGGAAGTGCATGCTTTAGGTTGTTTATGGGTAGTGTGCCCAGCCAGAGTCATAAGGTCTCAGATCATAGTTGTCTTAGTCACAGTTTGCATTGCTGTGAAGAGACACTATGACAAAGGAAACTCTTATAAGGACAACATTTAATTGGGGCTGGCTTACAGCTTCAAAGATGTTCAATCCATTATCATCAAGGCAGGAACATAGCAATGACCAAGCTGTCATGGTGCAGGAGGAGTTAAGAGTTCTACATCTTCATCTTAAAACTGGAAGGAGTAGATTGACTTCCAGGTAGCTAGGATGAGGGTCTTAAAGCCCATGCCCACAATGACACAGTTCTTCTACCGAGGCCACACCTCCTAATAATGCCACTCCCTGGACCAACCATATTCAGACCACCACAATAGTCAAATTCAGAAATACATGAGATTAAAAGCTACCAGATCTCAGGGCTAATCTGCTTAGTCTGAGATACCAAGGAGCATGATAGATACCAATTATCTGTTGAATATGGATATTATTGTGCCATGTAATACACTAATTATTTTGATGACATTTCTCTAAGAAGGATAGAGTTTGTCCCTCATTTATTTTGATTTACATTTTCATTTTCTATACCACTGGTTACCTGAAATCTGTTGCATTTTAAGATGCTGTATGGAATTTTTGAGAAATAAACAATTGGAGAATTTGAGCATGGCCTTACAAGTACAGTGGTGAGATCTTGTAGCATAGTACGTGGTCCCATTTGAGCAAAAGTCATCTGTCTCTTCAATCTGAGCACTCACATGGTAAACCATCAGCACAGTAGTCATTATGACATCATCTCTGAGGTCAGGCTAGCACTTGAGATGGGAAAATGTGTGCTAAAGTAGCAGGGTCATTGTTAACTTTTACTTTGTATGGCTCCACATCAGAAGAACACTGATGGTGATGGTTTTATTCCAGTGTACTCTTACATTTTTCTATTATATCATTAGTTATTTTTAATCTCTTACTGTGCCTAGTTGATAAATTCAACTTTATACTTATTATATACAGGAAACCGTTATACATGCAGTTTCACATATGGGCTTATGTGCAGGCTCATTCCCTGTTTTAAACAGGGAAAGAAAAGAAAGTGTTGTTGGAGAGTTGGGAATATTCACTTGGTGGCTATTCACAGTTTCAAAGCATGTCCTCCTTACAATTGTAAGAAGCAGTTAACCTTTTATTGTTTTGCACTCTTGTGGAATGGATTTCAAGTATTATTCTTTCTTGTTGTATAGCCTGTATGCACATATTTAAATCCTGCTCGCATTTTCTCACATACAGCAACAACATGGTTTCATTCTTGGAAGGGGTGTGACTCCTGAACACTAGTATCTGCTTTGAGTGACTAGCTGTCCATGCCACCTGGCTTCCTTGTGCTCACTGCTCCTTTCTACTTGATGAGATGGTCACTATGACACCCTCAGCATCTTCCTATTGCCAGAACAAAATTATTCTAAGTATCAAATATTTTAATTATCAGATTTCATGTTAGTGCTCTTTTTATCTGCGCTGTTTACAGATAAAAGGTGTTGACAACATATGTTTTCATTGCTTTGTTATACCACAAGCTCTTTCTTCTGTGCATAAAAGAGCTGCTCACAAGATACATCATCTCTTGATTCATTTTCCACTAGAATTGTTCAAGTTTCCGGTCTTCTCAGAGGTGTCAATGATTCTGGAAGTCACTGGTTTTGCTTGTTTGCTTTTGTTTTTTGATTTTGATTTTGTCTCAAGACAGGGTTCCTCTGTGTAGCCCTGGCTGTGCTGGACCTTACTCTGTAGACCAGGCTTTCCTTGAACACAAAGATCCCCCTTCTTCTTCCTCCCAAGTGTTAAGATTAAAGGCATATGCCACCACTGCCCAGCTCTATGGAGCTTTCCTAATCTGTTGTAAATGGAAGACTATATAGCTACCTTGTTGACTGTACTTGACTAAGCTTTCTATAGGGAATGCAGGAACAGCTCCTGGAGTTTCTGAGTGTTGTCGGGGACTAGACGTAAAGATGATGGCTTCAGTTGTTTTATTTTATATCCATAAAAGTTTAAATACTGAAACTTTCCTTTCTTTTTGTGACCTCAGGACTTCCCATTATTCCAAAACATGTAGAGACCCAAATAACATTGCAGAAAAATTAATGAACTGATGGTAATATATTTATAGTTATATTCTACACATTTCAAAGATTTTCTTTTGAAGTTGAAAAGACTGACTATATATAATTTTTAAATGTGATTGTTCTGTCTCTCCAAGAGTCTGCTTTAGTGGACTTTTGGAAAATTCTTAGTATTTCTTACCTCTTTGAACAAATCAACCTAGGTTACTTTGGACTCTACTAAGTTCCTCTTTTCTTAATCAGGAAAAATTGGCCAAGAGAAGTTTTATACAGGTCAATTCTATTGACAGTATTTTGGAACAAGAGTGATCTATATGAGTTTTTTTCCCATGGAGATTTATGATCATACACTTTTAAAATTATAGAAAAAGCAGCAAACACTTTTCACACATGTTTTTCTTATAAATATTACATTGGATACTGGTTCAGGATTCAAAACTGAAGAGTATAATTAGAAAAATTTTGAAACAGCAGCCACAATGCTGAACACATACATCATTTTCATGTGCACAGGTATCTCCTGCCCACCTCAACTGACTGTCAATTTTGCAGCTTGTTTGTAGTTTAGTGATAATGCACATGATATTTCTGTCATCATACAGCCTTGCTGCAGCTAAGCCTTCTTAACATCTTTACTGTCATTTCCTGTGGCCGGTGTGTAGGACAGATTCCACTATTCTATGAGGATAAGGCACTGTAGCAGCCAACACACTACCTCCAATTTGGCTGAGATTACAGAAGTCCTGTTTGCTCAGAGCATCTGATTCTCCACACAGAGGTTTAGGACTTCTGAGTTCATGAATCCTATGCTGATGTTAAAGCAAGAGAAAGTCTGCCTGCATGAGAAGATCATGGTATTTTGAAATCTTGTCTTTTAATGAATGGTTGTTTTGCTCTTTTTAGGGCATTCGTTTCCTCAGGGAACACTGTCATTTCTGTCCCATCTGTGTGATGGAGGGAGGGGAAACTGCAGACTCAACAATAATCTCTAGAAACCTCCTCACATACACCCTGGAATTGCTTTTGAAATGATTTTTTTCATTCTCTCATGCATAGTAACCTGGCTACAGTTTCCTCTTCCTCTATTTTTTGTCAGTCCTTCCTACATACCTTTCCTTTCCCCCATATCCACTCCTCCTCGGTCTCCCTTCAAAAAAAAAAAAAGAGGGCATCTTAGGAATATCAACTGAATATGGCATAGCAAGTTACAGTAAGACTAGGAACAAGCCCTCATGTCAAGTATGGATGAGGCACTAGGAAGCAAATTCTATGTAGTCATCCTTCCTAATACGATGCAGAAAGCATGCATAATAAAAAATACGTACGTGTCTTCATGATTTCCTGT